>JAZDUH010000083.1:10045000-10602500 GCA_036419115.1 Scarus forsteni | reverse complement strand
GAAATAAAGGCGCAACAACTCACTTTACTTTACAGGTCTGCTCTGCAGAAATTAGGTAAAAATGGAAGAAACAAGTTGGAAATAAAGGCACAACAACTCACTTTACTTTACAGGTCTGCTCTGCAGACATGAGGTAAAAATGGAAGAAACAAGTTGGAAATAAAGGCGCAACAACTCACTTTACTTTACAGGTCTTCTCTGCAGACATGAGGTAAAAATGGAAGAAAGAAGTTGGAAATGAAGGTGCAATAACTCACTTTACTTTACAGGTCTGCTCTGCAGAAATGAGGTAAAAATGAGGAAGAAACAAGTTGGAAATGAAGGCATAACAACTCACTTTACTTTACAGGTCTGCTCTGCAGAAATTAGGTAAAAATGGAAGAAACAAGTTGGAAATAAAGGCACAACAACTCACTTTACCTTACAGGTCTACTCTGCAGAAATTGTGTAAAAATGGGGAAGAACCACGTTGGAAATAAAGGCACAACAACACACTTTACTTTACAGGTCTGCTCTGCAGAAATTAGGTAAAAATGGGAGAAACAAGTTGGAAATAAAGGCACAACAACTCACTTTACTTTACAGGTCTGCTCTGCAGAAATTAGGTAAAAATGGAAGAAACAAGTTGGAAATAAAGGCGCAACAACTCACTTTACTTTACAGGTCGGCTCTGCAGAAATGAGGTAAAAATGGGAGAAACAAGTTGGAAATAAAGGCACAACAACTCACTTTACTTTACAGGTCTGCTCTGCAGAAATTAGGTAAAAATGGGAGAAACAAGTTGGAAATAAAGGCACAACAACTCACTTTACTTTACAGGTCTCCTCTGCAGAAATTAGGTAAAAATGGAAGAAACAAGTTGGAAATAAAGGCGCAACAACTCACTTTACTTTACAGGTCTGCTCTGCAGAAATGAGGTAAAAATGGGAGAAACAAGTTGGAAATAAAGGCGCAACAACTCACTTTACAGGTCTGCTCTGCAGAAATTAGGTAAAAATGGAAGAAACAAGTTGGAAATAAAGGCACAACAACTCACTTTACTTTACAGGTCTGCTCTGCAGACATGAGGTAAAAATGGAAGAAACAAGTTGGAAATAAAGGCGCAACAACTCACTTTACTTTACAGGTCTTCTCTGCAGACATGAGGTAAAAATGGAAGAAAGAAGTTGGAAATGAAGGTGCAATAACTCACTTTACTTTACAGGTCTGCTCTGCAGAAATGAGGTAAAAATGAGGAAGAAACAAGTTGGAAATAAAGGCGCAACAACTCACTTTACTTTACAGGTCTGCTCTGCAGACATGAGGTAAAAATGGAAGAAACAAGTTGGAAATAAAGGCACAACAACTCACTTTACTTTACAGGTCTGCTCTGCAGACATGAGGTAAAAATGGAAGAAACAAGTTGGAAATAAAGGCGCAACAACTCACTTTACTTTACAGGTCTGCTCTGCAGACATGAGGTAAAAATGGAAGAAAGAAGCTGGAAATGAAGGTGCAATAACTCACTTTACTTTACAGGTCTGCTCTGCAGAAATGAGGTAAAAATGAGGAAGAAACAAGTTGGAAATGAAGGCGCAACAATTCACTTTACTTTACAGGTCTGCTCTGCAGAAATTGTGTACAAATGAGGAAGAACCAAGTTGGAAATAAAGGCGCAACAATTCACTTTACTTTACAGGTCTGCTCTGCAGAAATGAGGTAAAAATGAGGAAGAAACAAGTTGGAAATAAAGGCGCAACAACTCACTTTACTTTACAGGTCTGCTCTGCAGAAATTAGTTAAAAATGAGGAAGAAAGAAGTTGGAAATAAAGTCACAATTCGCTTTACATGTCAGCTCTGCAGAAATTAGGTTAAAATGGGGAAGAAAGAAGTTGGAAATAAAGGCACAACAACTCACTTTATGTCAGCTCTGCAGAAATTATTAGACAATTTAACTGGCCTGATCAATGGAAGTTAGTTGTCAGTTCTAGTTAAATTAATACTTGTCAACTATGTAGAATTTGCACATGTGGTCAGTGTATCAGTCTGTCATTTTACAACAAGGCCGTCAACTGTGGCTGGCCAGATCACGTTTGCCATGCACCTGTACTCACGGTGTCTATCACAATCAGTTAAGGCCAATTTACAACCCCACTCTTGGTGAATATCACATCTAACGCCTTTAATGTATCATGTAAAACGTCATAGGCCTAATCATAAAGGTATATCATTTTGCATGTGATCTCTATTCTGCATATCAACAAACTTGGTACTAAAGAACTTGGTGAAATTAAATAACACATAGCTAACTATCAGCTGCTTATTGGGAAATTGAATTATTCACTTAACATTTTAAAGGTAACTTTCAGGAAACAATGAACCTAACATCTGTATACCAGAACTAAGCAGCTATTTATCACCAGCTTCTAGCAGAAACGTTGGGATATTTTTAAAAACATTTTGTGGTGGGTTGTAATTTAATTTTAAATAAATTATTTGCTAATCGTCACCTTTTTCCCTTGCAATTTGGAGTAAATTTCAAAGAAAGTGGAAAAAACAGTAACCTACCAATTGTGACTTGCAAAAATAAATTTGGACATTACTTCAAGGAAGTTATGTGCTGATTTTAAAGAAGTTATGTGCTAATTTTCACCAAATTCTCATGAAATTTCGGGGGTAATTTCAAAGAAATAAGAAATAACTTTGTCTAATCAATACCTAATTGCGATGACATTTGTGGACCTCCAAAGTAAAGTGTTACCGAATTATTCACCACGCAAGCTATGGAGCACACACAAATCAGCTGTTTATTACAGCAAAGGTCCTAAAACTATATGACCTAATAAAATACAGGACCGTGCAGGTATTGTACAAGGCGGCACACGGTCAGCTACCGAGGAACCTACAAACAAGGTTCATAAAAAGACAGACGAAACATAACTTAAGAGGTGAAATGATTTTCATAAATAAAAAAGTAAGAACCACATTGAAAGCCATGACTATCACAGTTAATGGAGTCAATCAATGGAACAGCTTACAAGGAGAAACCAGGTGCAGCGGTACCATGAAAGTATTTAAGAAAAAATGGTCAAAAAGACCTTTGACGGACATGAATATGATAATATGATTAAATGATATATGACAATACTTAAGGGTGTATAATCTAAAAGATACAAAGACCTGAAGGATGGTGAAACAAAACATGTGGGTTGTTTGGTCTGTAAGACAGCAGGAAAGACGAAATGTACCTAAACAATGATAGTGAATGAAGTGATGGTGTAAGTCAAGGTAGCAGTATATATCCTACTAACTGCAGAGGGACAGACAGTCTCAAAATGGATCCACTAAGTTGGGCTCTCAACGCAATCGATAAGGTTTTCTCAACCCGTCAAGCTGGCCCGGGAGAGCCAAAATGCTCTGATTGAGCATTACGTGGAACAAAGGATTGGACTCTGCCTTACGTGGAACAAAGGATTGGTCATAAAAGGTCAAATACGGACAATAAAGGACAGTCAAGAATTATGTCACACTTCTGTAAATGGAATAAAAATGTATAATAATCTGATGATATATGGAAAAGAGGAGACTAAATATTGAGAAAATGGGGACAGGACTAGATAAGCTCTGCTTCTCCGTCTTCCCTTTAGGACATGTACAATGTGATCAACTATTGACAATGTGTGATGTCGTATAAGTGTGCTGGCGTGACGAAATAAATAAATCAATTCAATTCAATTCAATTCAAAATGCATTTTAAAAGACTTTTTAATAATAAAATGATACGCGCTTAGTATAACTCAAAAATAAGACAAACCATAGTTTGATCAAAGTGCATTTTCTTTTTTTTTTCAAAGACTGCTCATTCTTTCACTAATTTGAGACAGAAAAACAAAAAGAAATTTGAGACGTAATCTTTAAAAAGTATTCCCCAGCAAAAAGTTACCAGAATTCTATTTTAAATTTAAGATTTAGAAATGGAAAGGCATCAGCCTAAGATTAGATTATATTTCAGAGAGCTTTATTAAGCCCTTTGGAAAACTCCCTCAGGGAAATTAGGATCAGTAACAGTTCAGTATAACAGATAAACAAAAGTTCACAAAAGAGATCAAGATAAACCAGACTATAAATAATATAAATAAAATATGGCTACAAGCTGGCTAATGCTCCTTCCCGTCCTCTGTCTTCCCGTCCACAGTCTTGGGCTTTTTTTTTTTTAATTCTAGATTATGGATGCATAATTTGACTCATAATTTGCTTTAGAATAAATCATCCAATGTGGAATTTTTTTTTCTATTTACGTTGGACACTATGTAGCACAATCAAAGTGAAAACAATGACTAATTGAATCAATTTCTTCATATTCTTTAAATAAACAATATACAAATATTTTTAGGATGCAGTGTAAACACTTTAGATGTGTTATGGACAAAACATCTTTGACTGTCAATAATATAGAGATGGCACAATGATGATGAGTAACAGGTTTTATTTCCTATGTTTTCCTAATGAATATATTTTTGTAATGGAGCAGAAATGATGCGATTTTTAAAGTCTTTCTGAGGTGTTGAAATAGGTTTGGAAATTGTGATCCATGAATTATACAAACATGTTTGCTGTTGTTTTTGAGAAAGATACAAAACATAGTGAAGAAACTGCTAAGTCAAACTAATGTGAACAAAATAAACACTTTCTATACAGACTTTTATGCAATGTGACTGTAGAGTGGCGCTTTTGATACGTGAGGACGTAAAAAAAACAACGTTCGACAGTGAGTGACGTCAGGGTTCGGTCGCCATAACAACATCATATCGTTTGAAAAATATTAAAGCCCAAACCTTCACAAAGTGAGTCCGCACTCCGCAGAGATTGACGACGACTGTGAACATCTTCAGAGAGATTTCCGTGACAAAGTTTCTTTCAGCGAGGATTTATCGACCGAACAGCAGCCGAAAAAGGACAAACTTGATCTTTACTCGAGAAATGTAAGAGTTTAGACTTCATTAAACATCACGAGTTTCATCAGGTCAGAAACACCGTTTGGTGAAAACAGCCGAACTCAGTAAAACGTCCTGAAATGAGTCTTTTAGAGTTTATTCGTCACATTTAGCAGAATATTGAGGGAGTATTTACAGTTAAAGAGGAATAACATCGAAATGTTGGAATAACAAACATGTTTGAGACACAAGACAAAAACTAGCTAAGCTGTTTTAAGCAAAGATATATGGGGATGTTTTAGGCTCTTTTCTTCAAGATTGTTTTTAAACTTTCTTAATTTTACACACAGAACTCTTAAAGGCAAAACATGTGTATTTATTGAGCACAACTCGTACACCAGGTTATTCAAAGTGCTTTACAGAACAAGAAAAATGCATTAAAATCACAATGCAGAATTAAAACAGAAAAACATTATAAATGAAAATATCTATATGACGTTGAATTTAATGTCCAAAACATGAAGTGAAAGAGGTCAATCCGAGTTACAATTAAACTTCCAAAATAGGACAGAAAAACACGTCTATTTGACATTACAATTGGGCGTCCAAATAAGATGTCAATCTGAAGTTACAATTAAATGTACAAAATTTGACAGATTAAACATTTATTGACATTACAATTAAACATCCAAAACATAAAGTCAAAGATGTCAATCCGACGTTACAATTAAAATGTCCAAAATATGACAACATCCAAACAGACTCAATGGTTTGATTCAATGATATTCATGGCAAAAGGAACAACACAGATATATGCATCAGAAATATTAATGAAGATTAATATTCTTTGGCCTTTTGCAGATTTTAAGTGTTTTCTCTGTCTCAGCCTTCTTAAAGGTGCAGATGTTAGCAAGGCTACAGCCCTTACATTTGACTCAACTTAACCACTATTAAAGATAATTACTGTCATTGAAATATGTTTGGATGGTGTAATTCAGCGTAAAAGGTGTCAACTTTCACATTTGTCTGACTGTGTTGAAACTTTTTGTTGTATTATTTTCTGAATGCATTGCAAACCACCTTAACACGGACTTCTAACTCAGAAAAGGGCTTTTTTATTTAGTGCTGGCCTGGACAATACATTGTTTAGGATTTTTAGATATTTTTTCAATCAGACTACAGTATAATGAAATATTGTTATCAACATAGAGGGAATTAAAGTTGTTTGAAAAACATGTGGCAGACTTTGTGCTCAGATCCAAGTTTGTTTACTGTTATATCTAATTGCTGTAATATTCTTCTTTACCACACAATAATCTACACCAAACGTTTGTCCAAATAGGAATTTTTCATGACATAATCTTGTTTATTTTAGGTCCAATTCTGTTTATCTTTGTCATAATTTGGATATTGAGTTTGTTGTCATTTTACTTGGTTGTAGTTGCTTCTGTTAAACTCTTGGGTTTATTTTAAATAAAATAAAAAACGCAAATATTTTTCACTTGAGCTCTTTTACGCAAAGATACATGGGGATGATTTAGACTCTTCTTCAAGATTGTATTTAAAACTTTATTATTTTTACACATACAACTTTAAAGGCAAGGCAAGTTTTTTGACAGAGCACAACTCTTACACAAGGTAATTCAAAGTGCTTTACAGAGCAAGAAAAATGCATTAAAATGACAAGGGAGTATAAAAACAAAATAATCATTATAAAAAGACATCTACTCAAAATTAGAATTGAACATCCAAAACATGAAGTAAAACGTCAATTAAATTCAACAATTAAATTCCAAACATGACAGAAAGACTTGAATCTAACATGACAATTAAACATCCAAAACATGACAAAAAAAGATGTCTCTCTGACATTACAATTAAACATCCAAAACATGAAGTAAAAGACGTCAATCAAACATTTCAATTAAGCGTCCAAAACATAACAAAAGAGACATCTCTCCGATGTTACTATTAAATGTTGAAAACATGAAGTAAAAGACGTCAGTCCAGTTAACGTCCAAAAACTTGACAGGAAAAGGCGTGTATTTGACTTTACAATTGAATGTCCAAAACATGAAGTAAAAGACGTCAATTAAATTCAACAATTAAATTCCAAACATTACAGAAAGACTTGAATCTAACATGACAATTAAACGTCCAAAACATGACAAAAAAGACATCTCTCCGATGTTACTATTAAATGTAAAAAAAAATGAAGTTAAAGATGTCAGTCCAATTAACGTCCAAAAACTTGACAGGAAAAGGCGTGTGCTTGACTTTACAATTGAATGTCCAAAACATGAAGTAAAACATGTCAATCTGAGGTAACAATTACATGTCAAAAACATGACATAAAAAAAAATATGACAGTTAAACATCCAAGACATGAAGTAAAGGATGTCAGTCTGAAGTTAAAAATAAATGTCCAAAACATGACAAAGACATTACAATTTACTGTCAAAAACAGGAAGTAATAGGTCAATCCGAATAATCCAACTTTACAGTAGAACTTTCAAAATATGACAGTAAAGACGTCTTTCAGACGTTACAATTAGATCTCAAAAACATCAAGTAAAAGATGTATTCAATGTCAATCTGACGTCAATCCAACGCCCATCCATACGTCGAAATTAAATGTCCAAAATATGACAGTAAAAGACGTCTATCTGACGTTACAATTAAATGTGGAAAACATGAAGTAAAAAATCTGACAAAATTAAACTTCCAAAACATGACAAAAACATCTTTTAGACGTTCCAATTAAATGTGGGAAACATGGAGTTAAAAACGTCAATCCATCTTGAAAATTAAACATCCAAAATGACAGAAAAAGACATCTATTTGACATTACAATTAAATGTGGAAAACATGAATTAAAAGACGTCAATCAGATTAATCCAACTTTACAATGAAACATCCAGAATAACAGAAAAAGCGTCTATTTGACATTACAATGAAACGACCAATGCATGAAGTAAAAGGTCAATCCGAATAATCTGATGTTACAATTAAAGCGTCCAAAATATGACAACATCCAAGTAGGCTCATTGGTTTACTTTCATGTTACTTAGGTCCACAAAAGGAGCAACACTTAGTGGTACATATTGGTCTTGTTAGTGCTTTATCACGTAAAACAAATCCTGCCTAAAACTTCTCTCTTAAGGATTTTATTGAACAACAAGTTCCATCTGGAGGTGCACATCTCCTGCTCAGACAGAAACTTCACTTTGTAGCTCTTGTTAAAGTTCTTCTAAAGGGGCTTTTGGTGAGCAAATGTCTCTCTTCTGCTGTGATTGTGCATTTATGATCTTGCACTCACTGGGTGACGATTTTTGAAGTGATCAGTAAGAAACAAAGCTCTGATTGGCCTTATTCTGTTCATAGCTGCTTTAATCAAGTATTAACTGCATTTGGGTCGAATAATGTAGAATTAGCTTTCTGAACTCTTAAAAACTTTATAAATAATGTTGCTTTTTTACACAGTGTCTACTTAATAATGTGCAGTTACAGTAAAATGAATGAGGTCCTCTTGGTGAGCAGAGTTTCCTCCCTCCACTGTAAATAATGACAGATGTGTGTTTGTGTCTCTTTGTTGAAACTGTGCGTCAGGGTTGTGAGGACTTGATGAAAATCTGGCTGATAAATGTGCTGATGTTGTGTTAAGTTGTTGAGCCCTACATCCTGACACATTTGTTTTGTTTGTGTCTGTAGATCCCAGATCCAGCTCTCCAGCTCTAGAGGACAAAGACCTCCGCGCCTACACAGCTGTCCAGGTGACCAAACAACCGTCCTTGTGGCCGCCCAGGTAAGTGTCCTTCATTGGTAAAGATGGAGGACTTTTCTCATTTATTGGACCCTTTTCTCCCTGATCCCACTCCCCCACTTCATCCTTACTCCTCTGAGAATGCTCCCAACCAAGACTTCCTCTTTGACGTCTTTGGCTATGACTCCGACTGTGACTATCCCCCCCCTTCTCCAACTTTTCCATCCTATGATTTCAGCCAGTCCTCCCCCCCTCAATCTCCTCAGACTCCTCCACTCTATTTCAGCCAGTCCTCCCCCCCTCAATCTCCTCAGACTCCTCAACCCTATTTCAGCCAGTCCCCCCCTCAATCTGATTTATTGGGCCCTTTTCTCCCTTGATCCCACTCTCCCACTTCCTTACTCCTCTGAGACTGCTCCCAACCAAGACTTCCTCTTTGACGTCTTTGGTTACGACTCCGACTGTGACTATCCCCCCCCTTCTCCAACTTTTCCATCCTATCATTTAAGCCAGTCCTCCCCCCCTCAATCTCCTCAGACTCCTCCACCCTTTGACTTCAGCCAGTCCTCCCCCCCTCATTCTCCTCAGACTCCCCCCCACACCTCTGAGTCTCACTTTGACTCCTCTGCTGTCTTCTCTGGCTCTAACTTGGACGGGGACAATGGGAATCCTTCTTGGACTCCCTGTGATTTTGTTGGGTTGTGCCCACCACAGTCTCCTTGTGGTCTCCAGGGTTCTCCCTTCATATCAGAGTCTTCCTGCTCCTCTATCTCCTCTTTAGACTCTTTCACTGACTCGGACTCTTCCTCCTCTCTGATGACTCTTCCAGCCTTTTCTCTGATCCAGTCCTCTCCTCCTCGATCCCCCCAGGCTCCTCCCAGCACCTCTGAGTCTTTTCTCCCCTCCTACACCTCCCCCTTTGACTCTGACTCCTCATTCCCTGCTTTGACTCCTCCAGCCCATCATCTGAGCCAGTTCTGTCCCTCCTATTCTCCCCAGACTGCCCCCCACTTTTCTGAGTCTGCCCTTGACTCCTTTATCTCCTCTTCACACTTTGACGCTGACCCTCATACCTCTGACTTTCCTCTTTGCCCCTCCCTCTATATCCCAGACTCCTTCTCTGACACCTCCTCCCCTCCTCTGACTCCCTCACCCCCTCTTCTAAAGCAGCCATCCCCTCCTGGATCTCCTCACCCTCCTCCCTTTACCTCTGATTCGCCTTCCTCTTCCTTTTTCTCCATCCGCTCCTCCTCCTCTCCTCCTCCTCCTCCTAACCCTCTTCCTTCTGTTTTGCTGCCTGGGGCTTCAAATCCTGAGCCATTAAACACTACAGTTGCTCATGTCCAGACTTCACAGGTTTTGGTCCTGGAGAGGAACCAGCAGCGTTCTAGGTCTCAGAAGAGACGTGCTGAAGAGCCTGATGGTGCCCCTCCAAGGAAGCGCCCCGCAAACCTTTAACCCCTGTAATCTGTAAATGAGCGTAGAATGGACAACGCACAACTAACATCAGTCTGAAAAGAGACTTCTGTGCAAAGATCCATTGGTTTAATGTTCAGCCGTTATCTTTGAGCTCTTGATGCATTTCATGTTGATGATTTTAAATTTTCTCAAGATGGCCGCTTGTACAGATGCAGTGGCTCGAGGCTCACTATTAGCGCTTTCACACTTAACTTAGCAGGTCAACGCAAGTTTTTTCAATGCTGGTTAACCTGCTAACAATTGGCAAGTGACTCATTCCCCTCTGCCAATAGACCTGGGTCTAATCGGCACAAACAGTTGAGCGCTGAATGGCAGAATACAAAGGCGGATGGAGTTTGTTGCCCCCGTAAAAAGAAAAGTCCCGTAAGTACAGACGGAGGGAATGGGCGCCATGTTATGCCGTCAGCACGTCACGCCGAAGTCATGACGTAAATTAGCAGGTTGACTCGGATGTGATGTTCCCACTGAAGCGGATCAGAGGCGATAAAAACCCTTGTCCCTTGCAGGCTTAGTCGACCTGGACTGAAATGCTGATTAGACTCTTTCAAACCGCTGACAGGAGCTGATTGTTACCGGGCTTAAACAGATTTTTTTGCTAGTCTGAAAGGGGTAAATGACTGCTTTCTCTTCTATTCTAATTGATGTTTCAGTTTATTAGATATTGTCTTTGGTTTGTGATGTCTTCTGATGTGTGTTTGTCTTTATGTACAAAAAAAAAAAAAACACCAAAAAAATACATGTTATGTGTTGTTTTGTGTAGTCATGTGCTGTGTCTTAATGTTAAAAAAATAGAAAAACACCAAAAAAAATACGTTATGTTGTTTTGTGTCATGATGTGCTGTCTTTATGTACAAAAAATAGAAAAAGTCCCCCAAAAATACATGTTATGTGTTGTTTTGTGTCGTGATTTGCAGTGTCTTTGTTAAAAAAAAAAATACGTTATGTGTTGTTTTATTTAGTCATGTGCTGTGTCTTTATGTTAAAAAAGAGAAAAAACACAAAAAAAATACGTTATATGTTGTTTTGTGTTGTGTTAAAAAATGTCATATACCGCTCTGTCACGTTTTTTGTCAAACTGTGTCATGTTTTGTTGTGCCATGATTTATGGTAATGTGTTGTTTTATCTTGTGTTTTGTCCCCATGTTAAAAAAAAAGAAACTTACAAAAAGATGATGAGCGATTTGTTTGGTTGTGCTGCAATGTGTTGTCTTGATGAGGACATGATCCATCCTGCGTATTTATGTGCAACAAAACAAACCATACACACACATATATACTGTGGTAGTTCATGAATGTGTGTGTATTTAGTGTAAATGATAGGGTGAATGTTTGTGAATGTGTGTATGAAATTGTTTAAGTGCTGATTAAATGTTTGAGTGAACAGAATGGTGCAGGATTGAGTGCAAAAACGTGGACATGAGTCAGCATTTAGCACTTCCTGGTTCCTTGATCTAAAAATCTACAGGATTTTAGATTAGTTTAATAGATGAATACCTCAATTAAGGGTCACGATGGACACATGCTAACTCCAGTTAAAATTCAGTCTGAAATAGTGAACTAAATCTGATCATTTCTGCTTTTGATTTTTTTAAGCATTGTTTGTGTTAAAAGGGCACTTGCTAACAGACTGAGAGCATTTCTGTTCTTTTTTTAATAATGATTTATTCATAAACGATTGCCACAGCCTTTAAGAATATTCTGATCACGCCATTTGATGAAGAGGTCACAACAAGACATTATACACTAGAAATACTGTAACTGCTTCTCAGTCGAACTGCCATAAGTCCATAGTAACTATTAATGGCTTTTTGCTCACTGATTAAAAAACTAAGTTTGTTCATAAAAGATTATCACAAAGAACAGAACTTAGCAGTTTCATAATTTCTTGTTTGCTACAGAGCTTATTACCACTAATGATCCAAACACAGTAAATTATGCCATAGACTTTTAGCTAGGAGAACCAGCATTATGCTAACGTCCACATTGGCCTTCAAAACACATCATCCTCGCTCCACTCTGTTGGGACTGATTGAGAGTGAATGTGTGTGAATGTGAGAGTGAATGTGTGTGAATGTGTGTGAATGTGAGAGTGAATGTGTGTGAATTTGAGTGAATGTGAGAGTGAATGTGTGTGAATGTGAGAGTGAATGTGTGTGAATGGGGTGTGAATGGGGTGTGTGGGTGTGCATGCACACAGGGTGTGTGGAGAGTCTGGTGCAGCGGTCTGTGCCGTAGTGACCTGGTGGTTTGTGCTGCTGCCTCAGTGTTTTGTACTTCCTGCTGGTCACTGCGCTCACTGCTGCTGCTCTGTCTACTAACAGGGTGAACAAAGGAGGAGATGGTTCACATCTTCTCCGTCAGTCCACAGCCTCTCCACCACCAAGACCCCTGCAGTGCCTCCTCGTGGCCACACACGGAAACTGGGTCTGTCACAGTCCCAGGCTAAACTGCAGGGGATCTCGGAGCAGCAGTGGTCCCCAGAGATGCAGTGTTCAGGCGTCCTGCAAACGGACAGGCCCTGGCACCATCAACCACTGCCCCAGCTATGGGAAAATAGCATTCAGAATACCTGTCAGAAAATTCATAACATCACTGTCTGTGTACTTTTGATAATCATGCCTAAAAATAAAAATCACAACCCATATCTCACATTGTTTCAATCTTTCTTTGTTTTCTGTACAAACTTGCTTAAGAAATAAGAGCTCATTTGACAAACATACAAAATTAGATCACAGATCCGGTTTTCCAACAGCCATGCTCTAAGGGGTTTGGAAAAGGAAGTCAGAACTGAAAGCTCTGTCGCCAAGGGTCCGTTTTGTGTTTGTGGGTACTGAGAGCCGAGGTCTGCAGATCTCAGGTTCCGCTCGGGAGTAGTCCTCGAGGAGACCTGACAGGTACTGTGGGGCTAGGGCATGGAGAGCTTTATAGGTGAGGATGAGCAGTTTGTATTTAATGCGGATATTCTTCAGCTTGATATTCCATTTTGACAGAGTGGACATGTTAAGCTTAAAAATATCCTTTTTCAAACACAATAAAACTAAATCAGTGATGACAGGAAATGTTGAACTATATTACAATTCATACTCGGAAATATCATCTTATTTAACTCAAAGGCTTTTTTAATGGCATCAGAGCCCACACTAGTAATTGCATGATGAAAAAGATTTTGTCATGGTGTTTCTGGGCTCTGCAACATGGATGAACTTAATCATCTGTTTCAGTGACAGATAAATTCACAAGAACTGAAGCAGAGGAGTGTGAACTGGCTCAATGTCTGCTGCCATGTAGTGCTTAAAGGCTGAACTACAACACGTAACAAATGTCCCCAACTTCTACATGCTGCCCACTAACAAAAAACGATATATTGAAGCAAAGGTTACAAAAACCTAAATCAAACGTGCTAGCATTAACAAGGGTAATTTAATAAGTGGGCTGTTGGTGAATGACATAGCGATCATCTACCAATTTTTGTGGTCTATGACCAGACCTATGAGGAAAGAGATGCAGAATACAACTATTAACACAAGAATTAAATCAGAGGTATATATAAACAGATTCAAAAGTTCTCTACAAGAAGAAAAATGGGAAAAAGTCCTCAAGGCTACAGATGTGAACAGTGCTTACAGCAGCTTTTTACAGACATTTACAAAGCTGTTTGATAAACATTGCCCCATGAGAGTGTTGAAGCTTAAAAAACAAAGCAGAGAGAATAGACCTTGGATGACAAAAACACTGATAAATGCATGCAGAAAGAAAAACACACTCTACAGGCAGTTTCTCAAAAACAGGACTCCAGACTCTGAAAATAAATATAAACTTTACAAGAATAAACTAACTTCCATCTTAAGAGAGAAAAAGAAAGAATATTACGGGGAACAAATACAAAATAATGTGAATCACACCAAGCAACTGTGGAATATAATAAAGGGTGTAATCAAAAACAAAAAACCTGTTCAAAGCTATCCACTTAACCTTACATACAATGCAGATAACATAGTGAAGAAGGTCAACGAATTCTTTGCAGAGGTGGGGCCAAATCTTGCCAAGCAGATCCCACAGAATGACCTTAGCTGGAACCACTTTGATAGGGAGGGGAAATGTAACCAAAACACTATGTTTTTGACTCCAGCAGACGACAGAGAAATAAAACAACTGATTAATAACTGCACAGGAAAAACGTCAAAAGACGTCCATGACATTGACATGGAACTAGTCAAAATGGTACAAGAAGAGATTGCATCACCTTTGACACATATATGTAATCTATCGTTTCAGACAGGAAAATTCCCAGATGAGATGAAAGTCGCAAAAATAATTCCTTTGCATAAACAAGGTAACAAGGAGGCATTCAATAACTATAGGCCAATAGCAATACTACCACAATTCTCCAAAATACTAGAAAAGCTGTTCTGCAGCAGACTAGATAAATTCATTGAGAAACATAATTTGCTATATGATAGTCAATATGGGTTCAGAAAAAATCATTCCACAGCATTAGCGATAATGGAAGCTGTAGAAATAATCACTGACACGATCGAACAAAAAAAAATTAGTATTGGAATATTTATTGATCTAAAGAAAGCATTCGGTACAATTGATCACAATATACTTTGTAATAAACTAGAAAAGCTGGACATAAGGGGTATAGCGCTGAACTGGCTCAGGAGCTACCTCAATGGCAGATACCAATACGTCCAAGTAGCAGGGAAACAATCAAGGTGCCTCAACACTATTTGCGGGGTCCCACAGGGGTCCGTATTGGGTCCGAAGTTATTTACTCTTTATATGAATGATATATGTAAGGTATCCGAAAATGTTAAATTCATACTATTTGCAGATGATACGAGTCTTTTCTGCTCGGGAGAAAACCTGAAGGAGCTGATCACTATGACAAACGAAGAGCTAAACAAGCTACAAATATGGTTCAATATAAACAGATTATCTCTGAACCTAGACAAGACAAAATTTATGTTATTCGGCAACAAAGACAGTGACTGTGATGCTAATGTAGATATAAACGGCACCAAGATACAAAGGGCTAATGAATTCAAATTTCTGGGCGTAATCATTGATGATAAGCTAAACTGGAAACCTCACATATCTTATATACAAAAAACAAAAACTGCTGAATCAGAAATCACTTCTCACAGTTTACTGGGCTCTGGTGGCACCCAAAAAAGTGGGGCGCAGTGAGTTATGGGGAAATACTTACAAAACGAATACTAAAAGTATATTAACACTGCAGAAAAAAGCAGTAAGAATTCGGTACCACTTTACTTTGGAGGTCCACAAATTTCATCGCAATTAGGTAATAATTAGACAAAGTTATTTATTTCTTTGAAATTACCCCCGAAATTTCATGAGAATTTGGTGAAAATTAGCACATAACTTCTTTAAAATCAGCACATAACTTCCTTGAAGTAATGTCCAAATGTATTTTTGCACGTCACAATTGGTTGGTTACTGTTTTTTCCACTTTCTTTGAAATTTACTCCAAATTGCAAGGGAAAAAGGTGACGATTAGCAAATAATTTATTTAAAATTAAATTACAACCCACCACAAAATGTTTTTAAAAATATCCCAACGTTTCTGCTAGAAGCTGGTGATAAATAGCTGCTTAGTTCTGGTATACAGATGTTAGGTTCATTGTTTCCTGAAAGTTACCTTTAAAATGTTAAGTGAATAATTCAATTTCCCAATAAGCAGCTGATAGTTAGCTATGTGTTATTTAATTTCACCAAGTTCTTTAGTACCAAGTTTGTTGATATGCAGAATAGAGATCACATGCAAAATGATATACCTTTATGATTAGGCCTATAACGTTTTACATGATACAATTAAAGGCGTTAGATGGGATATTCACCAAGAGTGGGGTTGTAAATTGGCCTTACCTGATTGTGATAGACACCGTGAGTAAAGGTGCATGGCAAACGTGATCTGGCCAGGCACAATTGACGGCCTTGTTGTCAAATGACAGACAGATACACTGACCACATGTGCAAATTCTACATAGTTGACAAGTATTCATTTAACTAGAACTGACAACTAACTTCCATTGATCAGGCCAGTTAAATTGTCTAATAATTTCTGCAGAGCTGACATAAAGTGAGTTGTTGTGCCTTTATTTCCAACTTGTTTCTTCCCCATTTCCCCTAATTTCTGCAGAGCAGACCTGTAAAGTAAAGTGAGTTGTTGTGCCTTTATTTCCAACTTGTTTCTTCCTCATTTTTACCCAATTTCTGCAGAGCAGACCTGTAAAGTAAGGTGAGTTGTTGTACCATAATTTCCAACTTGTTTCTTCCTCATTTCTGTAGGTCAGCAGATTGAAGTAGTTTCAACGTTTACATTCTCACAATTTCCATATAGTTTCAGAAAATTAAAACTTCATAATAAAAGTACATAATCTCATGTTTTTTATTTTAAGACATCATAACATGCTAATTATCAATACCACTCTATAATAAATAATCAAGTTACAAATCTTCCATTTCATTAGTCTCCTTCAACGCTTGTTTATCAAGGACGGATGTCTTTGCACCACTCAAGTTAAACATTCCCTTATATTTTCAGACAGTGCTTACAAATACAATAGTTTGAAAACACAGAACAGTGAAAACTGTTTTACAAAGTTTTTAAACTAAAAAAAACAGCATTAATGTCAATACTTACATACTTCTAAACAAAGTTGCAACACCTAACATATTGTCCAGACACTATTTGTGCATTTTGGCCAACTGTGGTTCCATTAAATAATCGAACACAAAACACAAATGTAATGCCTCTGGTCTGTGTGGTGCTTTGCATAATGTAAGGCAGCTGCTGTAATTTGAACAGCCTTCTAGCCTTCCGAAATAAACTCTGTGGTTCATTTTGAACTGTAGGAAAATGTAACCCTTATTTAACCAGTTTGTTCCATGAAGATCTATTATATCTTTGGCCATGACAGTAGTATAACAAGGTTACAGACAACACCATTATAACAAGGAAACTGAAAGTAAAAAAAAAAGAAAAAGAAAATGATGAGCGAGGGCTCTAGAGTGCATGTCCCCATAAAATGATGTCCTAAAAAACAGGACCTGAGAAACCAGACTTGTTCCTGAAATAATACCCTAACTTTAGCGTCAGCTTTTAAGTATGTTACCAACATGGATTGACCAAATATGGATGTGCCAACAGTCTCTGAAATGCTCTTCATCAATCTGATGATGTTGCTTCTATGTTTTACATATCTATACACATGTGGTACCAACTGCTTTGATCTTCTCCTCCCCAGCTTCTTAGATTTTCGCTCACTTTCAACAAATCAAGAACCCAGGACATCCTCCGGGACGTAGCCTCTTGTAAACTGGAATGACAGAGAAAATAAAACAGTAACATGGGGGAAGGAGCTCTCCACCTACAGAATCACTTTCACATTTTGATTTATACATCCCACACTGCAACGTATTTAAGCATCTGTTGTTGGTAAAACAGTTATTTTTGGCTTACATATTGGGGAATTTGTGTTTTAACTGTGCTGAGTTGCAATGAATTGAGTTTTTTTAGACCGAATGTCCACTGTTTTTGAAATTATTATGCCACAAATGCTTGTACCTGGCTATGTTTTGGACTTGTGCACTTTTGGTCCATCTTTATTTATTATTAACCACTACAGGGCTCTGTTCAGAGTAGAGTAATCAATTTAGTTCAAACTCTGTACTAACAGAATGAAGGCAACAGTACAAACAGTATAGCTTATGGTGCATATTGCTCTAGTTTCTGAAGCAAAGCAATAAGAAAGAAACGCACAAGCTCTGATTAATAACCAGCATTAACTTTTGGCACTGAATGACTGTGAAGGACATTTGCAACTTGACAACAAACCATCAATTTTGGCAGTAAACACTGTTGTAATAGCATTACATTGAAAGGACAATATGTTAACTGTGTGTTCATTTTAATGCCAGAGAAGCTAGCTAGGCTAAGCAGTTAGCCAAATACAAAGCAAGACTGGTTAGCAATATAATGAATACACTTAAAGGGAAACTCCGGTTTTTTGACACCTGGACCTTATTTTTAGGTTTGTGCATGCTCATATACTCACTCAGACAAACATCGTGCAGCTCGGAGTCCTTCAGAAGTTATTTAGATCCAACCGATGTAGCCGCACTTAGCGGGGGCCACGGCAACGGAGCTTCAGCGCGGGACGTAATCTCTGCAAAATCGCTCGTCTCTACTATAGCCCGGTTTGTCATTGCAGAGAAATCCTCCAGTGTAGTCAGACATATATTCCTGGAAAGATCCATACGCTTGTCAGTCGGTTTCAAGTCCCACTCTGAGCAGCAAACACACTCCTCTTCTGTCGCTATAGGCAAACACTGTCCACAAGCGCACCGCCAGTTAGCATTGAGTCGTGGACGTGCTCCTGTTTGTTGTTCTCGAGCCAGCTGTTCGTCTCTCTCCCTCCACATTCTTCTTTCATGGAGCTCCTCGTCCGTGTACTCAGACTCAAACCGGTCGTCGTAGTCTGACTCTTCGGCATCAGATAAATATTCTGCCATGTTGTTTCAGCAATGCCGGCTAAAAGTAGCTGTACCTTTGTGTCGCGCGGCTATGACGTCATCAAAAGTTTGTTTACCAGGTCAGCTGACCCACCTGAAGACGGTAGACGAGCTGACTTTATGATAACACTGGCGATGGATGAAAAAATATAGCCGAAATGAGCGATTTTGCAGGCATCGCAGAGATTTGCAGAGCGCGGGACATAATCTCTGCAAAATCGTTCATTTCGGCTATATTTTTTCATCCATCGCCAGTGTTATATAAATGTTTACATACCACACAACACAGGAGAATCTGGCAGGAGAATCTTTTGGACATCAGATCAGGCCTTTATTGACTTTGACAGACTTTGACTGGTCAGACTTTGACCTTGGTCAGAAGTGAGTAATGAGGCTCAAAATCAGCGTGATATGTGTTTTCTTCAAAGTTTTGACTTAGTCCCTGGGCTGTAATATTTTGACACAAGGGTTGTTAAATTTTCAATAATTTAACTTGTCAGTAAGGTTCCCGGCTCGATTCCCTGGTCGGGAGGGCCTTTCTGTGTTAAGTTTGCATGATCTTCCCGTGCATGCGTGGGTCCCCTCCTGGCTCTCCGGCTTCCTCCCACAGACCAAAAACATGCTTATTTGGTTAATTGGTGACTCTAAATTGCCCTTAGGCATGAGTGTGAGCGTGAATGGTTGTCTGTCTCTCCATGTGGCCCTGCAATCGGCTGGCGACCAGTTCAGGGTGTACCTCGCCTCTCGCCCGATGATAGCTGGGATAGGCTCCAGCCCCCCGCGACCCCAAAAGGGATAGCCGGTCATAGAAAATGAATGAATGAATAACTAGTCAGTTGAAAAAGTTAAGGACAGATTCTCAGAAGGATTAAACTGCTTTTGTGACCGCTAAACCTGTGCAAATGAGACAAAAAATAGCCTGCAACCCACAACCGACACGCAAAGGGTTAAATGCATGCAAACTGCACTGCCAATCTTCTTTGCTTGTGCTTCTTTGCTTATTTTTTTATGTGTGTATATATATATTTATATATATATGTATAGAGAGAGAGAGATAGATAGATATAGATATATATATATATAGATATATATATATATATATTAGTGCTGTCAGGCGATTAAAAAAATAAATATATATATATATAGATTTTATAATTAATTAATCTAATAATCTATTTAATTTAATCTCAAATGCTTCCATGCCCAAATAAAGAAAGGAATTCAATTCAGGGATATTATATTTGTTGCATGACTAATCAAATGAATACACTAAGAAGTGAAGATTTCTAAATCCGCATTTTTATTGGTGACAGAATAAAACCAAAGTCAGGCCAACTTGTCCAGAAAATTCTAAGCTCAATCAGGCAACTTAAATGACACTTTAAGTGTGTTTCATAAATCAAATTCAAAATAAGAAAAAGGTCGAGGACATCCAGCAAAACAATTAGGCCTGGTGCATTATTAAAGAATGTTGTACAAAGATAGATAAATAAATTCAAAAATAAAATAAGACTAAGTCTTAAATATACCATTCCTGTTGTCACCTGGGCTTTGTTTGGTTTGACTAGAGATGCATGCGTGACCGTATAAGTCACACATGCGTCACTGCCCGTACATGGCAGTGACGTGCCACTGCCATGTATGGGTCCTCCAGCTGGTCAATATGAAAATGTTTGTGTGCCATGATTAATCACGATTAATTATTTTAGTGAATTAATTTGTATGTAATTAATTAATCTAATTAATGCACTAAAGTGACAGCCCTAATAACCATATATATATATATATATATATATATATATATATATATATATATATATATACATATATACATATATATATATATATATATATATATATATATATACATATAGATATATATATATATATATATATATATATATACATATATATAGACAATACTTTGACCTTTAATGTTTGTTAAACTTTACACCAGAGAGGAAATTTGGAGTACAAAAACATGCAAAAATGTTTTGAACTTCTGGGAAATTAATTATATCACCTCAAACAAAGAGTCATTCTGTATCTTGTACTTCTTGTTGATGAAAATTAGAGGAAGATTATAGTAAAGATAGGACAAATTTTAAAAAAAGTTTTAACAGGAAAGGAACAAAAACACTAAAGGCAACATTCTTTTCATAGGCATCTTTTATTTTTCTTCTCTGCAGCTTTCAAGTACAATATAAAGGAGGATGCTAAACTGAGGCAAATTCCTGCAAAATAAAACAAATTACCTTTTTAAAAATGTAAATATATAGATTATGTGTTAACTCTTTGTCACATCTGCCTTTCAGTCCTCATTAGTTTATCAGAGGCAAGTTTTAGTTCAAGTAGAACCACTTTCTTATTGTAAACATGAGTTAAAGTGCGTGAGGAAATCAAAATATTTTGGGGGACACTGCACATATTTCACAAACTTATTTAAACAGCCTGATTAAAGTCCCCAGCTATGATGAAGCCTCCCCTGAAGGAGTCTGCTGATGATGATGCAGACTTTGAGGAGCTGTGATGACGCTAGTTAGCTCTTTAGCTAGTTAGCTTAGCTTCGTGTCGAACAAGCCAATAAAGCCAGATTTCCGCCATAATCACAATAAAACAGTCACAGTTAAACTTATCTCTTGCCACCAGAAGGTCGTTGAATACTTTGAAAAGGGCTATAATCAGCTGATTATATCGGTGGCCGATATCAGTCGGGCCCTACTTAGGACCCAGTTTGTCTGCGAAAATTTATAAAAATGGAATGATTTATATCAATGATATCAATCTATGTACAGGTCTGCTCTGCAGAAATGAGGTAAAAATGGGAGAAACAAGTTGGAAATAAAGGCACAACAACTCACTTTAGTGATTGGTTTGGTGTTCAAAATTGCTGCTTTAATAATGTGTAAAAATGGAAGAAACAAGTTGGAAATAAAGGCACAACAACTCACTTAACTTTACAGGTCTGCTCTGCAGTTTAAATAGCTTTTGTACTTTGACAATATCATACACAGGCAGAAAAACAATGGTTAGCCAGAAAGGCGCCAACAACTCACTTAACTACAGGGTTCGTTTCTGCAGAAATGAGGTAAACAATTTTACAGGTCTGAGAAACAAGTTGGAAATAAAGGCTAAATAACAACTCACTTTACTTTACAGGTCTGCTCTGCAGAAATTAGGTAAAAATGGAAGAAACAAGTTGGAAATGAAGGTGCAACAACTCACTTTACCTTACAGGTCTGCTCTGCAGAAATTAGGTAAAAATGGAAGAAACAAGTTGGAAATGAAGGTGCAACAACTCACTTTACTTTACAGGTCTGCTCTGCAGAAATTAGGTAAAAATGGAAGAAACAAGTTGGAAATAAAGGTGCAATAACTCACTTTACTTTACAGGTATGCTCTGCAGAAATTAGGTAAAAATGGAAGAAACAAGTTGGAAATAAAGGTGCAATAACTCACTTTACTTTACATGTCTGCTCTGCAGAAATTAGGTAAAAATGGAAGAAACAAGTTGGAAATAAAGGTGCAATAACTCACTTTACTTTACAGGTATGCTCTGCAGAAATTAGGTAAAAATAAGGAAGAAACAAGTTGGAAATGAAGGTGTAATAACTCACTTTACTTTACAGGTCTGCTCTGCAGAAATTAGATAAAAATGAGGAAGAAAGAAGTTGGAAATAAAGGCGCAACAACTCACTTTATGTCAGCTCTGCAGAAATTATTAGACAATTTAACTGGCCTGATCAATGGAAGTTAGTTGTCAGTTCTAGTTAAATGAATACTTGTCAACTATGTAGAATTTGCACATGTGGTCAGTGTATCTGTCTGTCATTTGACAACAAGGCCGTCAACTGTGCCTGGCCAGATCACGTTTGCCATGCACCTGTACTCACGGTGTCTATCACAATCAGGTAAGGCCAATTTACAACCCCACTCTTGGTGAATATCACATCTAATGCCTTTAATTGTATCATGTAAAACGTTATAGGCCTAATCATAAAGATATATCATTTTGCATGTGATCTCTATTCTGCATATCAACAAACTCGGTACTAAAGAACTTGGTGAAATTAAATAACACATAGCTAACTATCAGCTGCTTATTGGGAAATTGAATTATTCACTTAACATTTTAAAGGTAACTTTCAGGAAACAATGAACCTAACATCTGTATACCAGAACTAAGCAGCTATTTATCACCAGCTTCTAGCAGAAACGTTGGGACATTTTTAAAAACATTTTGTGGTGGATTGTAATTTAATTTTAAATAAATTATTTGCTAATCATCACCTTTTTCCCTTGCAATTTGGAGTAAATTTCAAAGAAAGTGGAAAAAGCAATAACCTACCAATTGTGACTTGCAAAAATAAATTTGGACATTACTTCAAGGAAGTTATGTGCTGATTTTAAAGAAGTTATGTGCTAATTTTCACCAAATTCTCATGAAATTTCGGGGGTAATTTCAAAGAAATAAGAAATAACTTTGTCTAATCAATACCTAATTGCGATGAAATTTGTGGACCTCCAAAGTAAAGTGTTACCGAATTATTCACCACGCAAGCTATGGAGCACACACAAATCAGCTGTTTATTACAGTAAAGGTCCTAAAACTATATGACCTAATAAAATACAGGACCGTGCAGGTATTGTACAAGGCGGCACACGGTCAGCTACCGAGGAACCTACAAACAAGGTTCATAAAAAGACAGACGAAACATAACTTAAGAGGTGAAATGATTTTCATAAAGAAAAAAGTAAGAACCACATTGAAAGCCATGACTATCACAGTTAATGGAGTCAATCAATGGAACAGCTTACAAGGAGAAACCAGGTGCAGCGGTACCATGAAAGTATTTAAGAAAAAATGGTCAAAATGACCTTTGACGGATATGAATATGATAATATGATTAAATGATATATGACAATACTTAAGGGTGTATAATCTAAAAGATATAAAGACCTGAAGGATGGTGAAACAAAACATGTGGGTTGTTTGGTCTGTAAGACAGCAGGAAAGACGAAATGTACCTAAACAATGATAGTGAATGAAGTGATGGTGTAAGTCAAGGTAGCAGTATATATCCAACTAACTGCAGAGGGACAGACAGTCTCAAAATGGATCCACTAAGTTGGGCTCTCAACGCAATCGATAAGGTTTTCTCAACCCGTCAAGCTGGCCCGGGAGAACCAAAATGCTCTGATGGAACATTACGTGGAACAAAGGATTGGACTCTGCCTTACGTGGAACAAAGGATTGGTCATAAAAGGTCAAATACGGACAATAAAGGACAGTCAAGAATTATGTCACACTTCTGTAAATGGAATAAAAATGTATAATAATCTGATGATATATGGAAAAGAGGAGACTAAATATTGAGAAAATGGGGACAGGACTAGATAAGCTCTGCTTCTCCCGTCTTCCCTTTCGGACATGTACAATGTGATCAACTATTGACAATGTGTGATGTCGTATAAGTGTGCTGACGTGACCGAAATAAATAAATCAATTCAATTCAATTCAATTCAAAATGCATTTTAAAAGACTTTTTAATAATAAAATGATAGCCGCTTAGTATAACTCAAAAATAAGACAAACCATAGTTTGATCAAAGTGCATTTTCTTTTTTTTCAAAGACTGCTCATTCTTTCACTAATTTGAGACAGAAAAACAAAAAGAAATTTGAGACGTAATCTTTAAAAAGTATTCCCCAGCAAAACGTTACCAGAATTCTATTTTAAATTTAAGATTTAGAAATGGAAAGGCATCAGCCTAAGATTAGATTATATTTCATAGAGCTTTATTAAGCCCTTTGGAAAACTCCCTCAGGGAAATTAGGATCAGTAACAGTTCAGTATAACAGATAAACAAAAGTTCACAAAAGAGATCAAGATAAACCAGACTATAAATAATATAAATAAAATATGGCTACAAGCTGGCTAATGCTCCTTCCCATCCTCTGTCTTCCCATCAGCAGTCTTGGGCTTTTTTTTTTAATTCTACATTATGGATGCATAATTTGACTCATAATTTGCTTTAGAATAAATCATCCAATGTGGAAATTTTTTTTTCTATTTACGTTGGACACTATGTAGCACAATCAAAGTGAAAACAATGACTAATTGAATCAATTTCTTCATATTCTTTAAATAAACA
The DNA here is from genome assembly GCA_036419115.1 of Scarus forsteni. Classification (NCBI taxonomy): domain Eukaryota; kingdom Metazoa; phylum Chordata; class Actinopteri; order Labriformes; family Labridae; genus Scarus; species Scarus forsteni. Next base: position 10,577,649 of record JAZDUH010000083.1, on the reverse strand, counting down.
ATATACAAATATTTTTAGGATGCAGTGTAAACACTTTAGATGTGTTAAGGACAAAACATCTTTGACTGTCAATAATATAGAGATGGCACAATGATGATGAGTAACAGGTTTAATTTCCTATGTTTTCCTAATGAATATATTTTTGTAATGGAGCAGAAATGATGCGATTTTTAAAGTCTTTCTGAGGTGTTGAAATAGGTTTGGAAATTGTGATCCATGAATTATACAAACATGTTTGCTGTTGTTTTTGAGAAAGATACAAAACATAGTGAAGAAACTGCTAAGTCAAACTAATGTGAACAAAATAAACACTTTCTATACAGACTTTTATGCAATGTGACTGTAGAGTGGCGCTTTTGATACGTGAGGACGTAAAAAAAACAACGTTCGACAGTGAGTGACGTCAGGGTTCGGTCGCCATAACAACATCATATCGTTTGAAAAATATTAAAGCCCAAACCTTCACAAAGTGAGTCCGCACTCCGCAGAGATTGACGACGACTTTGAACATCTTCAGAGAGATTTCCGTGACAAAGTTTCTTTCAGCGAGGATTTATCGACCGAACAGCAGCCGAAAAAGGACAAACTTGATCTTTACTCGAGAAATGTAAGAGTTTAGACTTCATTAAACATCACGAGTTTCATCAGGTCAGAAACACCGTTTGGTGAAAACAGCCGAACTCAGTAAAACGTCCTGAAATGAGTCTTTTAGAGTTTATTCGTCACATTTAGCAGAATATTGAGGGAGTATTTACAGTTAAAGAGGAATAACATCGAAATGTTGGAATAACAAACATGTTTGAGACACAAGACAAAAACTAGCTAAGCTGTTTTAAGCAAAGATATATATGGGGATGTTTTAGGCTCTTTTCTTCAAGATTGTTTTTAAACTTTCTTAATTTTACACACAGAACTCTTAAAGGCAAAACATGTTTATTTATTGAGCACAACTCGTACACCAGGTTATTCAAAGTGCTTTACAGAACAAGAAAAATGCATTAAAATCACAATGCAGAATTAAAACAAAAAAACACATTATAAATGAAAATATCTATATGACGTTGAATTTAATGTCCAAAACATGAAGTGAAAGAGGTCAATCCGAGTTACAATTAAACTTCCAAAATAGGACAGAAAAACACTATTTGACATTACAATTGGCGTCCAAATAAGATGTCAATCTGAAGTTACAATTAAATGTACAAAATTTGACAGATTAAACATTTATTGACATTACAATTAAACATCCAAAACATAAAGTCAAAGATGTCAATCCGACGTTAAAATGTCCAAAATATGACAACATCCAAACAGACTCAATGGTTTGATTCAATGATATTCATGGCAAAAGGAACAACACAGATATATGCATCAGAAATATTAATGAAGATTAATATTCTTTGGCCTTTTGCAGATTTTAAGTGTTTTCTCTGTCTCAGCCTTCTTAAAGGTGCAGATGTTAGCAAGGCTACAGCCCTTACATTTGACTCAACTTAACCACTATTAAAGATAATTACTGTCATTGAAATATGTTTGGATGGTGTAATTCAGCGTAAAAGGTGTCAACTTTCACATTTGTCTGACTGTGTTGAAACTTTTTGTTGTATTATTTTCTGAATGCATTGCAAACCACCTTAACACGGACTTCTAACTCAGAAAAGGGCTTTTTTATTTAGTGCTGGCCTGGACAATACATTGTTTAGGATTTTTAGATATTTTTTCAATCAGACTACAGTATAATGAAATATTGTTATCAACATAGAGGGAATTAAAGTTGTTTGAAAAACATGTGGCAGACTTTGTGCTCAGATCCAAGTTTGTTTACTGTTATATCTAATTGCTGTAATATTCTTCTTTACCACACAATAATCTACACCAAACGTTTGTCCAAATAGGAATTTTTCATGACATAATCTTGTTTATTTTAGGTCCAATTCTGTTTATCTTTGTCATAATTTGGATATTGAGTTTGTCGTCATTTTACTTGGCTGTAGTTGCTTCTGTTAAACTCTTGGGTTTATTTTAAATAAAATAAGATGCAAAGATACATGGGGATGATTTAGACTCTTCTTCAAGATTGTATTTAAAACTTTATTATTTTTACACATGCAACTTTAAAGGCAAGGCAAGTTTTTTGACAGAGCACAACTCTTACACAAGGTAATTCAAAGTGCTTTACAGAGCAAGAAAAATGCATTAAAATGACAAGGGAGTATAAAAACAAAATAATCATTATAAAAAGACATATACTCAAAATTAGAATTGAACATCCAAAACATGACAGAAAGACTTGAATCTAACATGACAATTAAACATCCAAAACATGACAAAAAAAGATGTCTCTCTGACATTACAATTAAACATCCAAAACATGAAGTAAAAGACGTCAATCAAACATTTCAATTAAGCGTCCAAAACATAACAAAAGAGACATCTCTCCGATGTTACTATTAAATGTTGAAAACATGAAGTAAAAGACGTCAGTCCAGTTAACGTCCAAAAACTTGACAGGAAAAGGCGTGTATTTGACTTTACAATTGAATGTCCAAAACATGAAGTAAAAGACGTCAATTAAATTCAACAATTAAATTCCAAACATTACAGAAAGACTTGAATCTAACATGACAATTAAACGTCCAAAACATGACAAAAAAGACATCTCTCCGATGTTACTATTAAATGTCAAAAAAAATGAAGTAAAAGATGTCAGTCCAGTTAACGTCCAAAAACTTGACAGGAAAAGGCGTGTACTTGACTTTGCAATTGAATGTCCAAAACATGAAGTAAAACATGTCAATCTGAGGTAACAATTACATGTCAAAAACATGACATAAAAAAAAATATGACAGTTAAACATCCAAGACATGAAGTAAAGGATGTCAGTCTGAAGTTAAAAATAAATGTCCAAAACATGACAAAGACATTACAATTTACTGTCAAAAACAGGATGTAATAGGTCAATCCGAATAATCCAACTTTACAGTAGAACTTTCAAAATATGACAGTAAAGACGTCTTTCAGACGTTACAATTAGATCTCAAAAACATCAAGTAAAAGATGTATTCAATGTCAATCTGATGTCAATCCAACGCCCATCCATACGTCGAAATTAAATGTCCAAATTATGACAGTAAAAGACGTCTATCTAATGTTACAGTTAAATGTGGAAAACATGAAGTAAAAAATCTGACAAAATTAAACTTCCAAAACATGACAAAAACATCTTTTAGACGTTACAATTAAATGTGGGAAACATGGAGTTAAAAACGTCAATCCATCTTGAAAATTAAACATCCAAAATGACAGAAAAAGACATCTATTTGACATTACAATTAAATGTGGAAAACATGAAGTAAAAGACGTCAATCAGATTAATCCAACTTTACAATGAAACATCCAGAATAACAGAAAAAGACGTCTATTTGACATTACAATGAAACGACCAATGCATGAAGTAAAAGGTCAATCCGAATAATCTGATGTTACAATTAAACGTCCAAAATATGACAACATCCAAGTAGGCTCATTTGTTTACTTTCATGTTACTTAGGTCCACAAAAGGAGCAACACTTAGTGGTACATATTGGTCTTGTTAGTGCTTTATCACGAGGCGAAAACAAATCCTGCCGCTAAAACTTCTCTCTGAAGGATTTTATTGAACAACAAGTTCCATCTGGAGGTGCACATCTCCTGCTCAGACAGAAACTTCACTTTGTAGCTCTTGTTAAAGTTCTTCTAAAGGGGCTTTTGGTGAGCAAATGTCTCTTCTGCTGTGATTGTGCATTTATGATCTTGCACTCACTGGGTGACGATTTTTGAAGTGATCAGTAAGAAACAAAGCTCTGATTGGCCTTATTCTGTTCATAGCTGCTTTAATCATCAAGTATTAACTGCATTTGGGTCGAATAATGTAGAATTAGCTTTCTGAACTCTTAAAAACTTTATAAATAATGTTGCTTTTTTATACAGTGTCTACTTAATAATGTGCAGTTACAGTAAAATGAATGAGGTCCTCTTGGTGAGCAGAGTTTCCCCCCCCCACTGTAAATAATGACAGATGTGTGTTTGTGTCTCTTTGTTGAAACTGTGCGTCAGGGTTGTGAGGACTTGATGAAAATCTGGCTGATAAATGTGCTGATGTTGTGTTAAGTTGTTGAGCCCTACATCCTGACACATTTGTTTTGTTTGTGTCTGTAGATCCCAGATCCAGCTCTCCAGCTCTAGAGAACAAAGACCTCCGCGCCTACACAGCTGTCCAGGTGACCAAACAACCGTCCTTGTGGCCGCCCAGGTAAGTGTCCTTCATTGGTAAAGATGGAGGACTTTTCTCATTTATTGGACCCTTTTCTCCCTGATCCCACTCCCCCACTTCATCCTTACTCCTCTGAGAATGCTCCCAACCAAGACTTCCTCTTTGACGTCTTTGGCTATGACTCCGACTGTGACTATCCCCCCCCTTCTCCAACTTTTCCATCCTATGATTTCAGCCAGTCCTCCCCCCCTCAATCTCCTCAGACTCCTCCACTCTATTTCAGCCAGTCCTCCCCCCCTCAATCTCCTCAGACTCCTCAACCCTATTTCAGCCAGTCCCCCCCCCCTCAATCTGATTTATTGGACCCTTTTCTCCCTGATCCCACTCCCCCACTTCATCCTTACTCCTCTGAGAATGCTCCCAACCAAGACTTCCTCTTTGACGTCTTTGGTTACGACTCCGACTGTGACTATCCCCCCCCTTCTCCAACTTTTCCATCCTATCATTTAAGCCAGTCCTCCCCCCCTCAATCTCCTCAGACTCCTCCACCCTTTGACTTCAGCCAGTCCTCCCCCCTCATTCTCCTCAGACTCCCCCCCACACCTCTGAGTCTCACTTTGACTCCTCTGCTGTCTTCTCTGGCTCTAACTTGGACGGGGACAATGGGAATCCTTCTTGGACTCCCTGTGATTTTGTTGGGTTGTGCCCACCACAGTCTCCTTGTGGTCTCCAGGGTTCTCCCTTCATATCAGAGTCTTCCTGCTCCTCTATCTCCTCTTTAGACTCTTTCACTGACTCGGACTCTTCCTCCTCTCTGATGACTCTTCCAGCCTTTTCTCTGATCCAGTCCTCTCCTCCTCGATCCCCCCAGGCTCCTCCCAGCACCTCTGAGTCTTTTCTCCCTCCTACACCTCCCCTTTGACTCTGACTCCTCATTCCCTGCTTTGACTCCTCCAGCCCATCATCTGAACCAGTTCGGGGGGGGGAAAGGAGCCCAGACAGCCCCTCACTTTTCTGAGTCTGCCCTTGACTCCTTTATCTCCTCTTCACACTTTGACTTTGACGCTGACCCTCATACCTCTGACTTTCCTCTTTGCCCCACCCACTATATCCCAGACTCCTTCTCTGACACCTCCTCCCTCCTCTGACTCCCTCACCCCCTCTTCTAAAGCAGCCATCCCTCCTGGATCTCCTCACCCTCCTCCCTTTACCTCTGATTCGCCTTCCTCTTCCTTTTTCTCCATCCGCCTCCTCCTCCTCTCCTCCTCCTCCTCCTAACCCTCTTCCTTCTGTTTTGCTGCCTGGGGCTTCAAATCCTGAGCCATTAAACACTACAGTTGCTCATGTCCAGACTTCACAGGTTTTGGTCCTGGAGAGGAACCAGCAGCGTTCTAGGTCTCAGAAGAGACGTGCTGAAGAGCCTGATGGTGCCCTCCAAGGAAGCGCCCCGCAAACCTTTAACCCCTGTAATCTGTAAATGAGCGTAGAATGGACAACGCACAACTAACATCAGTCTGAAAAGAGACTTCTGTGCAAAGATCCATTGGTTTAATGTTCAGCCGTTATCTTTGAGCTCTTGATGCATTTCATGTTGATGATTTTAAATTTTCTCAAGATGGCCGCTTGTACAGATGCAGTGGCTCGAGGCTCACTATTAGCGCTTTCACACTTAACTTAGCAGGTCAACGCAAGTTTTTTCAATGCTGGTTAACCTGCTAACAATTGGCAAGTGACTCATTCCCCTCTGCCAATAGACCTGGGTCTAATCGGCACAAACAGTTGAGCGCTGAATGGCAGAATACAAAGGCGGATGGAGTTTGTTGCTGAGAGCCAAAAGTCCCGTAAGTACAGACGGAGGGAATGGGCGCCATGTTATGCCGTCAGCACGACACGACAAGTCATGACGAAAATTAGCAGGTTGACTCGGATGTGATGTTCCCACTGAAGCGGATCAGAGGCGATAAAAACCCTTGTCCCTTGCAGGCTTAGTCGACCTGGACTGAAATGCTGATTAGACTCTTTCAAACCGCTGACAGGAGCTGATTGTTACCGGGCTTAAACAGATTTTTTTGCTAGTCTGAAAGGGGTAAATGACTGCTTTCTCTTCTATTCTAATTGATGTTTCAGTTTATTAGATATTGTCTTTGGTTTGTGATGTCTTCTGATGTGTGTTTGTCTTTATGTACAAAAAAAAAAAAAAACACCAAAAAAATACATGTTATGTGTTGTTTTGTGTAGTCATGTGCTGTGTCTTAATGTTAAAAAAATAGAAAAACACCAAAAAAAATTACATGTTATGTGTTGTTTTGTGTCGTGATGTGCTGTGTCTTTATGTACAAAAAATAGAAAAAGTCCCCCAAAAATACATGTTATGTGTTGTTTTGTGTCGTGATTTGCAGTGTCTTTGTTAAAAAAAAAATACGTTATGTGTTGTTTTATTTAGTCATGTGCTGTGTCTTTATGTTAAAAAAGAGAAAAAACACAAAAAAAATACGTTATATGTTGTTTTGTGTTGTGTTAAAAAATGTCATATACCGCTCTGTCACGTTTTTTGTCAAACTGTGTCATGTTTTGTTGTGCCATGATTTATGGTAATGTGTTGTTTTATCTTGTGTTTTGTCCCCATGTTAAAAAAAAAAAAAAAAAGATGATGAGCGATTTGTTTGGTTGTGCTGCAATGTGTTGTCTTGATGAGGACATGATCCATCCTGCGTATTTATGTGCAACAAAACAAACCATACACACACATATATACTGTGGTAGTTCATGAATGTGTGTGTATTTAATGTAAATGATTGGGTGAATGTTTGTGAATGTGTGTATGAAATTGTTTAAGTGCTGATTAAATGTTTGAGTGAACAGAATGGTGCAGGATTGAGTGCAAAAACGTGGACATGAGTCAGCATTTAGCACTTCCTGGTTCCTTGATCTAAAATCTACAGGATTTTAGATTAGTTTAATAGATGAATACCTCAATTAAGGGTCACGATGGACACATGCTAACTCCAGTTAAAATTCAGTCTGAAATAGTGAAATAAATCTGATCATTTCTGCTTTTGATTTTTTAAGCATTGTTTGTGTTAAAAGGGCACTTGCTAACAGACTGAGAGCATTTCTGTTCTTTTTTTAATAATGATTTATTCATACGCGATTGCCACAGCCTTTAAGAATATTCTGATCACGCCATTTGATGAAGAGGTCACAACAAGACATTATACACTAGAAATACTGTAACTGCTTCTCAGTCGAACTGCCATAAGTCCATAGTAACTATTAATGGCTTTTTGCTCACTGATTAAAAAACTAAGTTTGTTCATAAAAGATTATCACAAAGAACAGAACTTAGCAGTTTCATAATTTCTTGTTTGCTACAGAGCTTATTACCACTAATGATCCAAACACAGTAAATTATGCCATAGACTTTTAGCTAGGAGAACCAGCATTATGCTAACGTCCACATTGGCCTTCAAAACACATCATCCTCGCTCCACTCTGTTGGGACTGATTGAGAGTGAATGTGTGTGAATGTGAGCGTGAATGTGTGTGAATGTGTGTGAATGTGAGAGTGAATGTGTGTGAATGTGTGTGAATGTGAGAGTGAATGTGTGTGAATGTGAGAGTGAATGTGTGTGAATGGGGTGTGAATGGGGTGTGTGGGTGTGCATGCACACAGGGTGTGTGGAGAGTCTGGTGCAGCGGTCTGTGCCGTAGTGACCTGGTGGTTTGTGCTGCTGCCTCAGTGTTTTGTACTTCCTGCTGGTCACTGCGCTCACTGCTGCTGCTCTGTCTACTAACAGGGTGAACAAAGGAGGAGATGGTTCACATCTTCTCCGTCAGTCCACAGCCTCTCCACCACCAAGACCCCTGCAGTGCCTCCTCGTGGCCACACACGGAAACTGGGTCTGTCACAGTCCCAGGCTAAACTGCAGGGGATCTCGGAGCAGCAGTGGTCCCCAGAGATGCAGTGTTCAGGGCGTCCTGCAAACGGACAGGCCCTGGCACCATCAACCACTGCCCCAGCTATGGGAAAATAGCATTCAGAATACCTGTCAGAAAATTCATAACATCACTGTCTGTGTACTTTTGATAATCATGCCTACAAATAAAAATCACAACCCATATCTCACATTGTTTCAATCTTTCTTTGTTTTCTGTACAAACTTGCTTAAGAAATAAGAGCTCATTTGACAAACATACAAAATTAGATCACAGATCCGGTTTTCCAACAGCCATGCTCTAAGGGGTTTGGAAAAGGAAGTCAGAACTGAAAGCTCTGTCGCCAAGGGTCCGTTTGTGTTTGTGGGTACTGAGAGGAGCCCGAGGTCTGCAGATCTCAGGTTCCGCTCCGGGGAGCAGTCCTCGAGGAGATCTGACAGGTACTGTGGGGCTAGGGCATGGAGAGCTTTATAGGTGAGGATGAGCAGTTTGTATTTAATGCGGATATTCTTCAGCTTGATATTCCATTTTGACAGAGTGGACATGTTAAGCTTAAAATATCCTTTTTCAAACACAATAAAACTAAATCAGTGATGACAGGAAATGTTGAACTATATTACAATTCATACTCGGGAAATACCATCTTATTTAACTCAATAGGCTTTTTTTAATGGCATCAGAGCCCACACTAGTAATTGCATGATGAAAAAGATTTTGTCATGGTGTTTCTGGGCTCTGCAACATGGATAAACTTCATCATCTGTTTCAGTGACAGATAAATTCACAAGAAGTGAAGCAGAGGAGTGTGAACTGGCTCAATGTCTGCTGCCATGTAGTGCTTAAAGGCTGAACTACAACACGTAACAAATGTCCCCAACTTCTACATGCTGCCCACTAACAAAAAACGATATATTGAAGCAAAGGTTACAAAAACCTAAATCAAACGTGCTAACGTGCTCGGGGTTATTTAATAAGTGGGCTGTTGGTGAATGACATAAGCGATCATCTACCAATTTTTGTGGTCTATGACCAGACCTATGAGGGGAAAGAGATGCAGAATACAACTATTAACACAAGAATTAAATCAGAGGTATATATAAACAGATTCAAAAGTTCTCTACAAGAAGAAAAATGGGAAAAAGTCCTCAAGGCTACAGATGTGAACAGTGCTTACAGCAGCTTTTTACAGACATTTACAAAGCTGTTTGATAAACATTGCCCCATGAGAGTGTTGAAGCTTAAAAAACAAAGCAGAGAGAATAGACCTTGGATGACAAAAACACTGATAAATGCATGCAGAAAGAAAAACACACTCTACAGGCAGTTTCTCAAAAACAGGACTCCAGACTCTGAAAATAAATATAAACTTTACAAGAATAAACTAACTTCCATCTTAAGAGAGAAAAAGAAAGAATATTACGGGGAACAAATACAAAATAATGTGAATCACACCAAGGAACTGTGGAATATAATAAACGGTGTAATCAAAAACAAAAAACCTGTTCAAAGCTATCCACTTAACCTTACAGACAATGCAGATAACATAGTGAATAAGGTCAACGAATTCTTTGCAGAGGTGGGGCCAAATCTTGCCAAGCAGATCCCACAGAATGACCTTAGCTGGAACCACTTTGATAGGGAGGGGAAATGTAACCAAAACACTATGTTTTTGACTCCAGCAGACGACAGAGAAATAAAACAACTGATTAATAACTGCACAGGAAAAATGTCAAAAGACGTCCATGACATTGACATGGAACTAGTCAAAATGGTACAAGAAGAGATTGCATCACCTTTGACACATATATGTAATCTATCGTTTCAGACAGGAAAATTCCCAGATGAGATGAAAGTCGCAAAAATAATTCCTTTGCATAAACAAGGTAACAAGGAGGCATTCAATAACTATAGGCCAATAGCAATACTACCACAATTCTCCAAAATACTAGAAAAGCTGTTCAGCAGCAGACTAGATAAATTCATTGAGAAACATAATTTGCTATATGATAGTCAATATGGGTTCAGAAAAAATCATTCCACAGCATTAGCGATAATGGAAGCTGTAGAAATAATCACTGACACGATCGAACAAAAAAAAATTAGTATTGGAATATTTATTGATCTAAAGAAAGCATTCGGTACAATTGATCACAATATACTTTGTAATAAACTAGAAAAGCTGGACATAAGGGGTATAGCGCTGAACTGGCTCAGGAGCTACCTCAATGGCAGATACCAATACGTCCAAGTAGCAGGGAAACAATCAAGGTGCCTCAACACTATTTGCGGGGTCCCACAGAAGTCCGTGTGGGTCCGAAGTTATTTACTCTTTATATGAATGATATATGTAAGGTATCCGAAAATGTTAAATTCATACTATTTGCAGATGATACGAGTCTTTTCTGCTCGGGAGAAAACCTGAAGGAGCTGATCACTATGACAAACGAAGAGCTAAACAAGCTACAAATATGGTTCAATATAAACAGATTATCTCTGAACCTAGACAAGACAAAATTTATGTTATTCGGCAACAAAGACAGTGACTGTGATGCTAATGTAGATATAAACGGCACCAAGATACAAAGGGCTAATGAATTCAAATTTCTGGGCGTAATCATTGATGATAAGCTAAACTGGAAACCTCACATATCTTATATACAAAAAACAAAAACTGCTGAATCAGAAATCACTTCTCACAGTTTACTGGGCTCTGGTGGCACAGCACATACAATACTGCAGTGAGATATGGGGAAATACTTACAAAACGAATACTAAAAGTATATTAACACTGCAGAAAAAAGCAGTAAGAATTCGGTACCACTTTACTTTGGAGGTCCACAAATTTCATCGCAATTAGGTAATAATTAGACAAAGTTATTTATTTCTTTGAAATTACCCCCGAAATTTTGTGAGAATTTGGTGAAAATTAGCACATAACTTCTTTAAAATCAGCACATAACTTCCTTGAAGTAATGTCCAAATGTATTTTTGCACGTCACAATTGGTTGGTTACTCTTTTTGGCACCTTCATTGAAAGTTACTCCAAATTGGAAGGGAAAAAGGTGACGATTAGCAAATAATTTATTTAAAATTAAATTACAACCCACCACAAAATGTTTTTAAAAATATCCCAACGTTTCTGCTAGAAGCTGGTGATAAATAGCTGCTTAGTTCTGGTATACAGATGTTAGGTTCATTGTTTCCTGAAAGTTACCTTTAAAATGTTAAGTGAATAATTCAATTTCCCAATAAGCAGCTGATAGTTAGCTATGTGTTATTTAATTTCACCAAGTTCTTTAGTACCAAGTTTGTTGATATGCAGAATAGAGATCACATGCAAAATGATATACCTTTATGATTAGGCCTATAACGTTTTACATGATACAATTAAAGGCGTTAGATGGGATATTCACCAAGAGTGGGGTTGTAAATTGGCCTTACCTGATTGTGATAGACACCGTGAGTAAAGGTGCATGGCAAACGTGATCTGGCCAGGCACAATTGACGGCCTTGTTGTCAAATGACAGACAGATACACTGACCACATGTACAAATTCTACATAGTTGACAAGTATTAATTTAACTATAACTGACAACTAACTTCCATTGATCAGGCCAGTTAAATTGTCTAATAATTTCTGCAGAGCTGACATAAAGTGAGTTGTTGTGCCTTTATTTCCAACTTCTTTCTTCCTCATTTTTACCTAATTTCTGCAGAGCAGACCTGTAAAGTAAAGTGAGTTGTTGTGCCTTTATTTCCAACTTGTTTCATCCATTTTTACCTAGTTTCTGCAAAGCAGACCTGTAAAGTAAAGTGAGTTATTTTACCTTCATTTCCAACTTGTTTCTAGCTAATTTTTACCTAATTTCTGCAGAGCAGACCTGTAAAATAATTTGAGTTGTTGTACCTTAATTTCCAACTTGTTTCTTCCTCATTTCTGTAGGTCAGCAGATTGAAGTAGTTTCAACGTTTACATTCTCACAATTTTCATATAGTTTCAGAAAATTAAAACTTCATAATAAAAGTACATAATCTCAAGTTTTTTATTTTAAGACATCATAACATGCTAATTATCAATACCACTCTATAATAAATAATCAAGTTACAAATCTTCCATTTCATTCGTCTCCTTCAACACTTGTTTATCAAGGACGGATGTCTTTGCACCACTCAAGTTAAACATTCCCTTATATTTTCAGACAGTGCTTACAAATACAATAGTTTGAAAACACAGAACAGTGAAAACTGTTTTACAAAGTTTTTAAACTAAAAAAAACAGCATTAATGTCAATACTTACATACTTCTAAACAAAGTTGCAACGCCTAACATATTGTCCAGACACTATTTGTGCATTTTGGCCAACTGTGGTTCCATTAAATAATCGAACACAAAACACAAATGTAATCCCTCTGGTCTGTGTGGTGCTTTGCATAATGTAGACGCTGCTGTAATTTGAACAGCCTTCTAGCCTTCCGAAATAAACTCTGTGGTTCATTTTGAACTGTAGGAAAATGTAACCCTTATTTAACCAGTTTGTTCCATGAAGATCTATTATATCTTTGGCCATGACAGTAGTATAACAAGGTTACAGACAACACCATTATAACAAGGAAACTGAAAGAAAAAAAAAAAGTAAAAGAAAACGATGAGCGAGGGCTCTAGAGTGCATGTCCCCATAAAATGATGTCCTAAAAAACAGGACCTGAGAAACCAGACTTGTTCCTGAAATAATACCCTAACTTTAGCGTCAGCTTTTAAGTATGTTACCAACATGGATTGACCAAATATGGATGTGCCAACAGTCTCTGAAATGCTCTTCATCAATCTGATGATGTTGCTTCTATGTTTTACATATCTATACACATGTGGTACCAACTGCTTTGATCTTCTCCTCCCCAGCTTCTTAGATTTTCGCTCACTTTCAACAAATCAAGAACCCAGGACATCCTCCGGGACGTAGCCTCTTGTATACTGGAATGACAGAGAAAATAAAACAGTAACATGGGGGAAGGAGCTCTCCACCTACAGAATCACTTTCACATTTTGATTTATACATCCCACACTGCAACGTATTTAAGCATCTGTTGTTGGTAAAACAGTTATTTTTGGCTTACATATTGGGGAATTTGTGTTTTAACTGTGCTGAGTTGCAATGAATTGAGTTTTTTTAGACCGAATGTCCACTGTTTTTGAAATTATTATGCCACAAATGCTTGTACCTAGCTATGTTTTGGACTTGCGCACATTTGGTCCATCTTTATTTATTATTAACCGCGACAGGGCTCTGTTCAGAGTAGAGTAATCAATTTAGTTCAAACTCTGTACTAACAGAATGAAGACAACAGTACAAACAGTATAGCTCATGGTGCATATTGCTCTAGTTTCTGAAGCAAAGCAATAAGAAAGAAATGCACAAGCTCTGATTAATAGCCAGCATTAACTTTTGGCACTGAATGACTGTGAAGGACATTTGCAACTTGACAACAAACCATCAATTTTTGCAGTAAACACTGTTGTAATAGCATTACATTGAAAGCACAATATGTTAACTGTGTGTTCATTTTAATGCCAGAGAAGCTAGCTAGGCTAAGCAGTTAGCCAAATACAAAGCTAGACTGGTTAGCAATATAATGAATACACTTAAGACTAAACCATCTGTGACCTTTTCTGCTTTGCTCTGCTTCTCCATCAAAACAGACTCCGGTGAGAGGATGACAGAGTGTACTAAAAATTATTATTATTATGAATATTATTATCATTTTTTATTATTATCATTGTTATTCGTATTTTAATCGTAGTAAAATTAATAATAATGATGGCAACATCAACCACACTAATGATGAAATTAAATTAAACTATAGTATGGATGCCTATATTAACAAACAAAGATTTAAAAAAATAGATAAGTAGAACAACAGTAATATTAATAGTTTGTTTAAAAAAAGGGAGAAAAGTCATTTAATAATAGCAGCTGCAGAAAAATGATTGTAATTGTAAAGGTAATACATAATATTTAATAGTAAATCAAATAAAAAAAGAAAGTATAAAAGGGTAATAAATAAACATTGGGTGGAGTATTAAGCAGATGAGGAACAACATCTATAACGGAAGGTGATATGATGGTACGGACAGGAGGGGGTTGTCACTGGTGTGCTATGGTTATATGGAGGGAAGCTGTAAAGGGGGCAATAAATAAAATACAGTCAAATATGGATAGTATGGAGCTAAATCAAGGCCAAAAGTATTGTAATCTGAAAAAAAGAAAAGATTGATAAATTAAATGTTGAAACTGAAAATTTAAGGCTTGTTCTTGAATCTTATAAAAAATAAAAACAAATTACTGAAATAAAAATAAGCGTAAGATAACTTGATTTCTGTTTAAATATACTTTTAATTCAGCTCTGTAATTATATTAATCAAATTATTTATATTTACTTTTTACTCCAAGATACATTTTAACATGTGATGTGTAATTTTTTTCAGTTGCAGAATTGATATTTTCAGGTTCATATCTTAATTTTTTGGTTTCAGATATCTTTTTTCACCTTAAGATCTTTTTTCACTTTCGGATCTTTTTTTCAGTTTCAAACTTTTGGCCGTGTTCTGGCGTGAGGGCGTAGCCTGGACTTGGAGGGGTGTGGGGTTGTGAGTGAAAGCCTATCAAAGCATCCTCAAATTATGTTGCCTTCAGGAAACGTGGGCACTTTGATAGATTATCACTCAACACTTTCTCTACTCTTTATTTACTTGATGCCTGTAAATAATGTGATGCTAAGGACAAAGAAATCTTTTACAACTAATTCTAGACAACTCTTGTTCATTTTGATAAATAAAAGCTGGAAAATATGACATGTTGTTTAATTGAACACCTTTACCTAAAGAAACGATGTGTCCCACATCCACACAAGACCATGAACGCAGCGCAGCTTCGCGGTGACACGGTAATACAATGGCGTCCTCCTCACCGGGCAACCTGCAGGTGCAGGCACACAGGTAAAATGCTCTCTATAGATAAGCTACAGTGGAAATTAGACTAAATAGCATAATACTGAGTAACTTTTGAGGCGTAGGGTCATCCACAAAGACATTTTTATGTGTCTGTGCAGTAGGGTGACGAGATGTCCGCTTTGTGCAGGACAGTCACGCATTCTCATTACTTTTCACACGTCCTGCAAATTGAAACGGTGTCCCGCATTGTTATTGATAGGCAGACTCCAGTTTTGCGCGTTCAATAATATGGCATCTATCAGACGGCTGTGTGTGTGGTAGTTGTGAGGGCTGTCACCAGGTGGTGGGATGAGCGATCTGATCATGTCAATCAAACTCGGACGCGGACACAGCTCGAGGGCGCGCGCATCGACAAGAACAATCAGAAACAAATGAGGTCCGAACGGCACCGGCATGCAGCACAAGACATGGAGTAAAGGGAGGACATGCCAGGCTAAGAAATGGATATGCAGCTTCAACAAGCACTGGGAAATCATCTACCCCTGGGTGAAACCAGTTCAAGGCGAGTCACATAAAGTTTTGTGTGAAGTTTGCCTGAGCCAATTGTCCGTTTCACACGGAGGTGAAAACAAAAATAAAAAAGGCACAGACAGTGAGAGACCCCCAGAAACTTGTTGCTCAAAAAGAGACTGCGGAGTCAATGAATATACAGTACTTTTGTCATCAACCAGGTGGCAGAAATATAGTAATAACATAAGGTAATGGGCAGAATAGCAAAATTTAATACAAATATATATATAGGGAGAACAGGGTAATGTGAGGCGTCGGGTAATGTGAGACCTGTATCTAGCAGCGGAACACATTTGTGGTCATGTGACCATTATGTTTTCCTCCCATGAGAGGCGTCATGGTGCTGCTGTAAGCATGTTTTTCAATTTTTTTTTCCATGTAAAAGTAAATTTTCTTGCTGTCAATTTAATCAACTGTTGTTCCAAAAGCAAATTCATTTAGGTAGATTAAATAAACTTATATCATACATGTTGATGAACTACTAGCATTTAAAACCATGTAATGATGCTAGCTGAAGATTAGCCTGAATTGCTAGAGAGGTTGTTTTTTCTGAAATTGTAGCAGTGGGGTAAAGTCAGACAAATGATGTGGGGTGAAGTGAGACAGTGTCTTAGTTGAAACATGAAAGAGTGGGAGAGACCCAAGTTTGCAATAAAGGAAAATGATGTAGAACATGTTCCTAAAAGGGATGTGGTGAAGAAGCTGCCTCAGCCTGAAAGGCCTGGAAGAACCACACGGAGAGAGCAACTCTTCATCTTTCCCTGTGACCTTCAGGGCTGGGATGTAGAATAGGCATAGTTGCAGAGTGTGACAGTAGGCTGATGTTCTAGGCCTGCGTTCTGAGTCCCACACTGTGTTCTAATCTAACAGGTTCTATCTGTCATTTGAATGTTAATTAAAACATTTTGAACTATATTATCCTGTATTTATTTTGTTCAGAGTAACTTTCAAGTGTTCAGAAAAAAAATGCTTAATTGACCAAACTCCATGATTCTGCTACAAGTCCAACATTAGTTCTGCAATGTGTGGTAGTTAAGTTAGCTGTCAGGATTCTAACTATTACAGAATGTGTTGTTATGGTTGTTTCAGAGTGGAAAAGGAAGTGATTCACTTTACCCCCTTGATTTCTCTGGCCTGTCTCAGTTTATCTCTGCTGGGGGTAAAGTGAGACACAAGACCACTTTTAAAAACAATCATATTTTCACTGCCCTTTATCCTGAATACTTTCTGGTGAATTTCATTGCAGAAACATCCTGAACTAATGGGACATGTGTAAATTTTACTGATTTATCATTTTAGCTTGCTTAGAGGGGAACAAATGTAAAAAATGTCTCACTTTACCCCTCACGCTAAAAAAAAAGTATATACTGTCATGGAAAAAATTATTAGACCACCCTTGTTTTCTTCAATTTCTTGTTAATTTTAATGCCTGGCTCAACTAAAAGGTACATTTGTTTGGACAATTATAATGATAACAACAAAAATAGCTCATGAGAGTTTAATTTAAGAACTAAGAACTATTCATTTTCCATGGTTTTCTTGATAATAACCAAAATTACTTAAATTCTTACATCAATAGCTATGGCATTGTACCAAAAACACTACTTTTAAGCATTCCATGTTTTCTTTTCTGTTTGCTTTAAACACATGATACACACAAGAGTTAATACTTGATTGCATAACCATTGTTTTTGATGACTGCAACCAATGCTTCTTGGCATGCTCTCCACCAGCTTCTGACATTGTTCTGCTGTCACAGCAGCCCATTCCTGTTGGACAAATTCAAACAAATTTTCTTTGTTTTTGGGCTTGTGGTTCTCCATTTTGAGTTTGATGATTTTCCACAGGTTTTCAGTTGGATTAAGATCTGGTGATTGAGCAGGCCAAGGCATGGTGCTTGAATGTTGTGGTTCTCCATCCAGGCTTTAACTGACCTTGCCGTGTGGCAAGGGGCATTATCTTGTTGGAAAATCCAGTCATTGAGGCAGGAAAGAGTTTTTCCAGCTGATGGAAGAAGACTGTTTTCAAGGGTAGTCCTGTACATGACCTGGTTCATTCGGCCTTCACACAACTGCATTTGCCCTGTTCCACTCAGACTGAAACAACCCCAGATCATGACTGATCCACCCCCATGTTTTACTGTAGGGGCAAGACAGTCTGGGTTGTAAGCTTCTCCAGGCTTCCTCCTAACCAGTAAGTTGGCTGGAGTGGGCATCAATTCAAAATTTGATTCATCACTGAAGAGAACCTTAGCCCAATCATCAACAGTCCAATCCTTGTGGTCTCGAGCAAAGAGTAACCGGGCCTTCCTCTGCCTTTCATTGATGAAGGGCTTCTTGCGTGCTCTGTGTGACTTCAAACCAGCTTCAACAAGTCGGTTTCGAACTGTCCTTGCTGAACAAGTCACAGTTCTCGACAGTGCCCACTCATTTTTAAGGTCCCTGGAGGTCTGACGACGATTCCTGACACAGGAACGGATGAGTGCCGCAGTCATCTCGTGGGGTAGAAAGGCGTTTCCTGCCACGGCCAGGTAGCAATTTGGTAGTGCCATGTTCAGCTTGTTTTTTTGTTGTAATGAGCGGCTGTCTTGGAGATCTTCAGCTTTTTCGCTACCTGTCTCTCACTCATGCCAATTTCCAGCAGTGCCAAGATGGCTGCCTTTGTGGCTTCACATAATTCTTTTGTTTTAGGCATTATGTGAGAGCTAACAACTTCTGAGTTGTGCTTCGGCTTGAATGTAAGCAGGAAACCACTCTAGGCCTTTGCATGTGCAGTGCTGCTTGTGACATGAAATGGCCTCTTATATACCCTGGGAATCAATTAAGCTTAAGAATGTCAAATAGGACATAAAGTATTATGTGACCAGCTGCATTTTTTGTTGTGTTCATTGTATTATACGTTTAGTGGTACCAGATATTAGAATGAACAAGAAATTGAAGAAAACAAGGGTGGTCTAATAATTTTTTCCATGACTGTATATATATATATATGGGAGAGTGGGGTAAAGTGAGACATTTCTTACATTTGTTCCCCTCTAAGCAAGCTAAAATGATAAATCAGTAAAATTTACACATGTCCCATTAGTTCAGGATGTTTCCTGATGATTGGGCTAAGGCTCTCTCTTCAGTGATGAATCAAATTTTGAATTGATGCCCTCCAGCCAACTTACTGGTTAGGAGGAAGCCTGGGCTTAAAGCTTACAACCCAGACTGTCTTGCCCCTACAGCATGGGGGTGGATCAGTCATGATGGGGTTGGGGTTGTTTCGTCTGGTCTTAGTAAATGCAGAACAGTTGTGTGAAGGCCGAATGAACCAGGTCAGGTCATGAACAGTCTTCTTCCATCAGCTGGAAAAACTCTTTCCTGCCTCGAATGACTGGATTTTCCAACAAGACAATGCCCTTCATGACAGATACCCTGTCAGTTAAACCGTCTTGGCTTCAGAAGCACAACATTACGCACTCTGCCTAGCCTCTCAATCACCAAGATCTTAATCCAACTGAAAACCTGTGGAGAATCATCAAACTCAAAATGAGAGAAAAAGCCAGAACAAATTTGTTAAATTGTCCACAGGAATGGGCTGCTGTGACAGCAGAACAATGTCAGAAGCTGGTGGAGAGCATGCCAAAGCATTGTTGCAGTCATCAAAAACAATGGTTATGCAATCAAGTATTAACTCTTGTGTGTATCATGTGTTTAAAGCAAACAGAAAAGAAACATGGAATGCTTAAAAGTAGTGTTTTGGCCAGCAATATAGTTGATGTAAGAATTTAAGTAATTTTGGTTATTATCAAAGAAAACCATGGAAAATGAATAGTTCTTAGTTATAAATTAAAATCTCATCTATTTAATTAAATGTTATCACTATTTTTGTGTCCAAACAAATGTACCTTTAGTTGAGCCAGGCATTAAAATTAAAACTGAAAAACAAGGTGGTCTAATAATTTTTTCCATGACTGTATATATATATATATGGGAGAGGGTAAGGGTAAGAGACATTTTTTACATTTGTTCCCCTCTAAGCAAGCTAAAATGATAAATCAGTAAAGTAAAATGTACACCATTAGTTCAGGATGTTTCCTGCAATGAAAATTCACAAAGTAAATTCACCAGAAAGTATTCAGAATATGAATGTTTTTTTAAATGATGGTCTTGTGTCTCACTTTACCCCAGCAAGTACCCCCAGCAGACAGTAAACTGAGACAAAGGGGAAAAGTCAGATCTTCCTTTTTCCCTCACTCTGAAACATAACAACACATTTCTGTAATAGTAGTTATCTGACAGCTAACTTAACTACCACACATACCAGAACTACACACATTAAACAACATGTCATATTTTCCAGCTTTTATTTATCAAAAATGACCAAGAGTTGTCTAGAATTAGTTGTAAAAGATTTCTTTGTCCTTAGCATCACATTATTTACAGGCATCAAGTAAATAAAGAGTAGAAAGTGTTGAGTGATAATCTATCAAAGTGCCCACGTTTCCTGAAGGCAACATAATTTGAGGATGCTTTGATAGGCTTTCACTCACAACCCCACCCCTCAAGTCCAGGCCACGCCCTCACGCCAGAACACGGCCAAAAGTTTGAAACTGAAAAAAAAAAAGATCCGAAAGTGAAAAAAAGATCTTAAGGTGAAAAAAAGATATCTGAAACCAAAAAATTAAGATATGAACCTGAAAATATCAATTCTGCAACTGAAAAAAATTACACATCACATGTTAAAATGTATCTTGGAGTAAAAAGTAAATATAAATAATTTGATTAATATAATTACAGAGCTGAATTAAAAGTATATTTAAACAGAAATCAAGTTATCTTACGCTTATTTTTATTTCAGTAATTTGTTTTTATTTTTTATAAGATTCAAGAACAAGCCTTAAATTTTCAGTTTCAACATTTAATTTATCAATCTTTTCTTTTTTTCAGATTACAATACTTTTGGCCTTGATTTAGCTCCATAGGATAGAGTATGATGAAATTAGAATAATTACAAGAATATAAGAAGGGGATCAAGAAAATAAATGAGCAAGTCTGATGAATAAGAAATAATGGTAATAGTAGTATCAACAACAGCAATATTATTTACTATCATTACTGTTAGTTTTTTTATATTTTTGTTTTTGTGTGCTTTGAGAATATTCAATACAACTATTTCAGGCACAGGCACATGAACGTGCACTCGCACACACAAACCAGACATCTTATATAAATATATAGCATGTTGACATACGTATTAAAATAAAATAAATACGTTTTTACTTTGCTTTGTTGGAATATAACTAAAAAAGCCATCTGCTTTCAATATTGCGCCGTTTACTATCACTGCACAAAATACGAGCATACATGCGTTCACTCCACTTGAAGAGACCCCTCCAATATGGCGGCGACGCTGAATTACGCTTCAGGCCGTAATGAGGCATCTACGTTTATAATGTCTGTGGGCACGTCAAAGCTCATCAGCAGCTTGCTACAGCTAAGCTAGTTCGGCTGTTTTTAAGTTAGTTGCAAAATTTTCTGATCGGAATAACTTTATGTGATGAATTATCGTTGTTTTAATACTTCTTCTGCACTATTAAACACACATGCTGATGAAAATGTGGGACACCAACTTACCCGCAGGTTGCCCTGGACGATGTAATGCCTCGTGCTCAGTACTATAACAGCCGCGCTAAATTTCACTGGGACTTTCAAAATAAAATATCGTAGCGTCCGTAGGACGTAAAATCAAAGATGACTCCGGCTTGCGAACTCTTGCTTTTATTAAAAGTCACTGTGGGCCGTGACCACGCCAACCAAAACTGCAATTTTACAACACACGCTCAGTAGCAAAGCCCTCGACCTGCATGCCTGCAGCTCACGGCTCTCTCTCCCTTCTCGCTCGACCACACACACATGAACTCTCTCCTCTGAACTCTGACCTGCTCGCCCCGCCTCCCTGGTCCCTTCACTGACCATCAACCCTCAGGAAACATTAACATTAATCACATAAACAGTAGAACTGCTACAATATTTCCAAACAAGAAAACTGTGAATGCGTCCCAATTTCACAGGAATTTAAGAAACCAATTTACACTTTTGCAGCTCCAACAAAAAGAAATACACAGAGAGAATCGAGTTATAGTGCAGTGACATTACTGATTACAAAGGCAGTGACTTCTGCACCTGGTGAAAACGTAAAAGGAAGTGTAAAGTCATAATTTCAAAATAAAAGCGGATTTCAGCTGTAGCTCTTTAATCTCCTAATGTCGTCTTCTTACCAGATACAGGGGAATTAAAATAAATGTTTACATACCACACAACACAGGAGAATCTGGCAGGAGAATCTTTTGGACAACAGATCAGATCAGGCCTTTATTGACTTTGACAGACTTTGACTGGTCAGACTTTGACCTTGGTCAGAAGTGAGTAATGAGGCTCAAAATCAGCCTGATATGTGTTTTTTTCAAAGTTTTGACTTAGTCCTTGGGCTGTAATATTTTGACACAAGGGTTGTTAAATTTTCAATAATTTAACTTGTCAGTAAGGTTCCCGGCTCGATTCCCTGGTCGGGAGGGCCTTTCTGTGTTAAGTTTGCATGATCTTCCCGTGCATGCGTGGGTCCCCTCCTGGCTCTCCGGCTTCCTCCCACAGACCAAAAACATGCTTATTAGGTTAACTGGTGACTCTAAATTGCCCTTAGGTATGAGTGTGAGCATGAATGGTTGTCTGTCTCTCCATGTGGCCCTGCAGTCGGCTGGCGACCAGTTCAGGGTGTACCTCGCCTCTCGCCCGATGATAGCTGGGATAGGCTCCAGCCCCCGCGACCCCAAAAGGGATAGCCGGTCATAGAAAATGAATGAATGAATAACTAGTCAGTTGAAATAGTTAAGGACAGATTCTCAGAAGGATTAAACTGCTTTTGTGACCGCTAAACCTGTGCAAATGAGACAAAAAATAGCGTGCAACCCACAAACGACACGCAAAGGGTTAAATGCATGCAAACTGCACTGCCAATCTTCTTTGCTTGTGCTTCTTTGCTTATTTTTTTATGTGTGTATAGATATATATATATATATGTATAGAGAGAGAGAGAGAGAAGGAAAGATAGATAGATATAGATATATAGATATATATAGATATATATATATATATTAGTGCTGTCAGGCGATTAAAAAAAATAATCTAATTAATTACCAGATTTATAATTAATTAATCTAATTAATCGCATTTTAATCTCAAATCTGCTTCAAGGACCCAAATAAAGAATTTGAATTCTAGGATATTATAAAATTGTTGTGCATGACTAATCAAATGAATACACTAAGAAGTGAAGATTTGTAAATCTGCATTTTTATTGGTGACAGAATAAAACCAAAGTCAGGCCAACTTGTCCAGAAAATTCTAAGCTCAATCAGGCAACTTAAATTACACTTTAAGTGTGTTTCATAAATCAAATTCAAAATAAGAAAAAGGTCGAGGACATCCAGCAAAACAATTAGGCCTGGTGCATTATTAAAGAATGTTGTACAAAGATAGATAAATAAATTCAAAAATAAAATAAGACTAAGTCTTAAATATGCCATTCCTGTTGTCACCTAGGCTTTGTTTGGTTTGACTAGAGATGCATGTGTGACCGTATAAGTCACACATGCGTCACTGCCTGTACATGGCAGTGACGTGCCACTGCCATGTACGGGTCCTCCAGCTGGTCAATATAAAAATGTTTGTGTGCCATGAATCACGATTAATTATTATAGTGCATTAATTTGTATGTAATTAATTAATCTAATTAATGCACTGAAGTGACAGCCCTAATAACTATATACATATGTATACATATACATATATATATATATATATATATATATATATATATATATATATATATATATATATATATATATATATATACATATATTGGAGTACAAATTTGGAGTACAAAAACATGGAAAAATGTTTTGAACTTCTAGGAAATTAATTATATCACCTTAAACAAAGAGTCATTCTGTTTCTTGTACTTCCTGTTGATGAAAATTAGAGGAAGATTATAGTAAAGATAGGACAAATTTTTAAAAAGTTTTAACAGGAAAGGAACAAAAACACTAAAGGCAAAATTCTTTTCATAGGCATCTTTTATTTTTCTTCTCTGCAGCTTTCAAGTACAATATAAAAGAGTATGCTAAACTGAGGCAAATTCCTGCAAAATAAAACAAATTACCTTTTTAAAAATGTAAATATATAGATTATTTATTAATTCTTTTTCACATCTGCCTTTCAGTCCTCATTAGTTTATCAGAGGCAAGTTTTAGTTCAAGTAGAACCACTTTCTTATTGTAAACATGAGTTAAAGTGCGTGAGGAAATCAAAATATTTTGGGGGACACTGCACATATTTCACAAACTTATTTAAACAGCCTGATTAAAGTCCCCAGCTACGATGAAGCCTGCCCTGAAGGAGTCTGCTGATGATGATGTAGACTTTGAGGAGCTGTGATGACGCTAGTTAGCTCTTTAGCTAGTTAGCTCTTTAGCTAGTTAGCTTAGCTTCCGTGTCGGGAACAAGCCAATAAAGCCAGATTTCCATCATAATCACAATGAAACAGTCACGGTTAAACTTATCTCTTGCCACCAGAAGGTCGTTGAATACTTTGAAAAGGACTATAATCAGCTGATTATATCAAGTAGCCGATGTATCGGTCGGGCCCTACTTAGGACCCAGTTTGTTCACAATTTATATCAATGATTTATATCAATGATATCAATCTATGTATCTATCTATGTGTGTATATATATGTTTGTTTACCTAGACCGCAGCTCCTTTATTTAAAACATGTATGTTAACTAAATCTACCTCCACAGTGGTTAGTGATTGGTTTGGTGTTCAAAATTGCTGCTTTAATAATGTGGGAATATAGAGGTAATTAGTACAACAAAAGACACCCCTCTCCTAAACAGTGTCCCAATACCTTGTGGCTTACACTTACATTATTATTTTTTGTGTGTAATATCTTTTTAATTCATGTACTGCATTGTTTAAATAGCTTTTGTACTTTGACAATATCATACACAGGCAGAAAACAATGGTTAGCCAGAAAGGTGCAATAACAGACTTTCACCACTAGAGGGAGTGTACTGCAGCGAGTCCGTTTGTCTCCGTCACGGTACAGCTACACCTACTTTCATTCAGTGCTGTATCCTGATGCTAGACAGAAGCATGCTCCTTACTTCTGTATATTTTTGTATGTGTATCCTCAGCTCTGAAATCAACATTAAAAATATAAAAGTCACACTGAAGTGAGTCTCGCTTAAAGCTATGGTCTACGATTTGGAAGCTTTGTACATCTTAATAACACCGTTTATAAGGCTGTTATGGTCCTATGGTCCAATCTACACAGTATAAAGACCAAAAAGAACGAAAAAAATCCATTCAGTATATCCGCTGCAAAGCTGCATACTAGCTGACCAATCAAACCTAGAAGCCTGATAAGGTTCAATTGGTCCGTGAGTTGGTCCGTGAGTCCATCCAATCCCGTCTCCCTCACTACGCAGCGTCATGCCCACGGTCCCGCCTCCTCCCTTCTACGTCTGGTGAGCAGCTAGCAGCGTTAGCTACTGAACTAGCCGGAAAAGCCTAGCGCCGCAACCGGGAAGCCGCTTCCCTCTCCCGCGGGGCCCAACGGAGCTCTGCCCACGGGTTGAGGCCTGTTAGCGGGCTAACGGCTAACGCACGGCCCCAGTCGGCCGTCAGCCCTTCAGCATCGGCCGTTTCGCCCCTGGTTGATCAGGTAATGGCTTTGTTTACTACAGTGGGAGATGTCTGCTGAATAACTCTGTTTAGTCTGTGCCTGTCCTGGCTAATGACTTGTAGCGGAGCGGGTTAGCCTGTTAGCCGCTAATCGTTAGCATTGTAAGCTGAGCTGGGGAGGACAGGCCGAGAAAGATAAATCCTCCCCCACAATCAGCTCCGCTCTGGCGGCGCCAGACCCGCATTGCCGCCGGTCCAATTGAAATGGCTACTGCTGTGTGTTACAAGGGGGATGTCTGTCGTGTTTGATACTTTCAGTTGAGCTGAGCTGTTTTTGATTGAGTTTGCTGCTGATATATTATGCTAGTCGCTCGTAGCTCTGTCCGAGGGGGCTTGCCGATATGAGGCGACACGAGCTGGGCGCAGGATCTTGGAACACGGAGGGGAGAGGTGAGGGAAGGGGGGGACAGGCTGCAGTTTCAAATCGTAGACCACAGCTTTAACTCAAAGTGTGCAACAATAAAATATATATTTTTCTTCCTGTTTCCTTCCTTTTTGTGTTTATTTAAAATAATACATTATTTAGCCATTATTTTGGTTGGTTTGGGACTGTTCATTTGTAAACACTTTTAGTTTTAAAACTTTTTATAAAAAGGTTTTCTATGCAGGAATTTAAACATATGATATTAATACTCTTTAGAGGTCTCTGCAGAAACTAGGTAAATGAGGAAGAAACAAGTTGGAGATAAAGGCACAACAACTCACTTTACTTTCCAGGTCTGCTCTGCCGAAATTAGGTAAAAATGGAAGAAACAAGTTGGAAATAAAGGCACAACAACTCACTTTACTTTACAGGTCTGCTCTGCAGAAATTGGGTAAAAATGAGGAAGAAACAAGTTGGAAATAAAGGTGCAACAACTCACTTTACTTTACAGGTCTGCTCTGCAGACATGAGGTAAAAATGGAAGAAACAAGTTGGAAATAAAGGTGCAACAACTCACTTTACAGGTCTGCTCTGCAGAAATTAGGTAAAAATGGAAGAAACAAGTTGGAAATGAAGGCACAACAACTCACTTTACCTTACAGGTCTGCTCTGCAGAAATTGGGTAAAAATGAGGAAGAAACAAGTTGGAAATAAAGGCACAACAACTCACTTTACTTTACAGGTCTGCTCTGCAGAAATTAGGGAAAATGGGGAAGGAACAAGTTGGAAATAAAGGCACAACAACTCACTTTACAGGTCTGCTCTGCAGAAATTAGGTAACAATGAGGAAGAAACAAGTTGGAAATAAAGGCACAACAACTCACTTTATGTCAGCTCTGCAGAAATTATTAGACAATTTAACTGGCCTGATCAATGGAAGTTAGTTGTCAGTTATAGTTAAATTAATACTTGTCAACTATGTAGAATTTGTACATGTGGTCAGTGTATCTGTCTGTCATTTGACAACAAGGCCGTCAACTGTGCCTGGCCAGATCATGTTTGCCATGCACCTGTACTCACGGTGTCTATCACAATCAGGTAAGGCCAATTTACAACCCCACTCTTGGTGAATATCACATCTAACGCCTTTAATTGTATCATGTAAAACGTTATAGGCCTAATCATAAAGGTATATCATTTTGCATGTGATCTCTATTCTGCATATCAACAAACTTGGTACTAAAGAACTTGGTGAAATTAAATAACACATAGCTAACTATCAGCTGCTTATTGGGAAATTGAATTATTCTCTTAACATTTTAAAGGTAACTTTCAGGAAACAATGAACCTAACATCTGTATACCAGAAGTAAGCAGCTATTTATCACCAGCTTCTAGCAGAAACGTTGGGATATTTTTAAAAACATTTTGTGGTGGGTTGTAATTTAATTTTACATAAATTATTTGCTAATCGTCACCTTTTTCCCTTGCAATTTGGAGTAAATTTCAAAGAAAGTGGAAAAAACAGTAACCTACCAATTGTGACTTCCAAAAATAAATTTGGACATTACTTCAAGGAAGTTATGTGCTGATTTTAAAGAAGTTATGTGCTAATTTTCACCAAATTCTCATGAAATTTCGGGGGTAATTTCAAAGAAATAATAAATAACTTTGTCTAATTAATACCTAATTGCGATGAAATTTGTGGACCTCCAAAGTAAAGTGGTACCAATCACACATAGATACATTTTTATCAGTAACCTTCCTTTCAACAGTTCAATAGCTGTTTTGTTTCGTAAAGGTGTTCTGAAACAGAATCTTAAAAGTTTGACTGTATGTTATGTCATTAAACTTCACAGCAGCTTCACTCTGGATTGATGGCAAACCTCTGTAACAGTCTCTTATGTTCACAGCAGCCTGCCTGAGAAAAATGCTACATTTCGTATACACTATATTGCCAAAAGTATTCACTCACCAATCCAAATAATCAGAATCAGGTATTCCAGTCACTTCCATGGCCACAGGTGTATAAAATCAAGCACCTAGCATGCAGACTACTTTTACAAACATTTGTGAAAGAATGGATCGCTCTCAGGAGCTCAGTGAACTCCAGCGTGGAACTGTGATAGGATGCCACCTGTGCAACAAATCCAGTCCTGAAGTTTTCTTGCTCCTAAATATTCCACAGTCAACTGTCAGCTGTATGATAAGAATGTGGAAGTGTTTGGGAACAACAGCAACTCAGCCACAAAGTGGTAGGCCATGCAAACTGATGGAGCAGGGTCAGCAGATGCTGAGGCACATAGTACGAAGAGGTCGCCAACTTTCTGCAGAGTCAATCGCTACAGACCTCCAAACTTCATGTGGCCTTCAGATTAGCTCAAGAACAGCTTGCAGAGAGCTTCATGGATGGGTTTCCATGGTTGAGCAGCTGCATCCAAGCCTCACATCACCAAGATGCAGTGGTGTAAAGCACACCACCACTGGACTCAAGAGCAGTGGAGACGCATTCTCTGGAGTGATGAATTGCGCATCTCCATCTGACAATCCGATGGACGAGTCTGGGTTTGGAGGTTGCCAGGAGAATGATACTTGTTGGACTGCATTGTGCCAAGTGTAAAGTTTGGTGGAGGAGGGATTATGGTGTGGGGTTGTTTTTCAGGAGCTGGGCTGGCCCCTTGGTTTTAGTGAAAGGAACTCTGAATGCCTCAGCATACCAAGACATTTTGGACAATTCCATGCTCCAAACTTTGTGGGAACAGTTTGAAGCTCGCCCCTTCCTCTTCCAACATGACTGTGCACCAGTGCACAATGCAGGTCCATAAAGACATATATGACAGAGTCTGGTGTGGATGAACTGGCCTGCACAGAGTCCTGACCTCAACCCTGATAGAACACCTTTGGGATGAATTAGAGCGGAGACTGAGAGCCAGACCTTCTCGTCCAATATCAGTGTGTGACCTCACAAATGTGCTTCTGGAAGAATGATCAAAAATTCCCATAAACACTCCTAAACCTTGTGGACAGTCTTCCTAGAAGAGTTGAAGCTGCTATAGCTGCAAAGGGTGGCCCAACGTCAAGTTGAACCCTATGGATCAGGAATGGGATGTCACTTAATTTCATATGCAAGTCAAGGCAGGTGAGCAAATACTTATGGCAATATAGTGTATCTACCTCTTATATGTACCTATTCACTCTCTTCCTGCCTCTGTCAGGCTCTCTCTGTGTGAAGTTGAATGATATTCAGTCACACGTTAATCTGCCCTGGATATTAATTACAGTCCCCATTAGCATTTAATAAATACTTCCCAGGTGGGCTTACTGCTGAGTGAACTGAGAGCCTTATCAAATATTAGGCCTTTAATTGGCCTTTCACTCCAATGAATGGCTTTTTAATTAGCCTGCAGTTATCATCTCTGCACCGACCACAGGGCGAGGCTGATCAGCGCATGCAGATGTGCCTGTTCTGCTGACTGAGGGCATCTTAATGACCTGAGGTTGGCCACTCGTTGCATAATTCTCCATTTCCTCAGCCAAGGGAGGAACAGTGCAATCTGTGGGAAGCAGGGCCACAGCCAGACGCTAAGTGATTGTCTGGTTATGGCATGGAGATCTATGGGGAGGGCAGTGATGCAACTATATAGCAGGATGATATGAAAGGGTTTGGCTATTGGAAAAGATATCAAAAGTAGAAAAACAAAAAAGTGCCATGACTGATAGACTTCCACTTTTAAGGGACAACAGCTGCACGCAATTATTTTAAATAGCTTGATTTGTTCTGTGACTTATTTTTAGCAAGCACTGCCCATTTCCCAAAATATACGCATCAATACACTTACCTCCTTGTTCATACTGTTCCAAAAAAGAGACAGAAAACAGATTGCACTTACTTTTTTCAAGCCAAAATAGATTAAACTGAGGGACAGGACAAAATTGAAGTTTTAATTCAAAGTGGTCCAACATTTCATTACAGTGTGGACCCCGGACTGTTGATCTTCTGAGCTTTTAAGGCTCTTTGTTTCTGTGAATATTGTAAAATAAACTGTAAAATTAAACTTTACAGGGCACCTTTTGAACTAAAGTCATAAACAAACTACAAGTGTGGTCAAGTGATGTGACTCTGATGTGTAAACATGATTATGATTTTATTTTCATTCTTCTGACTGCTGTATTTCATGTTTTTAAAGTAATGTAGGATTGAAAATTGATGAGTGCCCCCAGCCTTATTAGCAAATAACTATGTTTAGAGACTATTGATCTTCCATAAGCTGACACAACTCCCTGAAGAGCACAGTGCTGTGTCTCTGGTGACCTATTCAGTGTCTTCTCTTCATGCATAAACAGAATTTCCAGATATGTTTTGGAGGAAATCTGAGCAAAAAAAATCCAAAATATTTCATTTCAAATAAGAAACTGCAGCACTTTCCTTTCAACTTCAACCCACCTAATTTTTTCGAGGCTTTTAAGCTTTTCTTCAGTGAATCAATGAGGAGATTTCCTCCCGCTGGAGATGTTGGGTGTGATGCAACGCTCATATGTGAGTCACTGCCATATTCAGGCTACCACCAATTATTAACCCCCCTCCCACACACATACAGATACCCTGGCAGAGACATACACATTCACACCAGTATGTAGAGGAAACCCAGCAGGAGAGAATGACGGCTGCCGCTAACACTTAAAATCACAGCGACAAAGACGCCACCTCAAAGCTTGGGATGATAACACCATCACGTTTTCAGTCATACACAGACGCACAAACTAACACATACGTAATTCACCCCAAATCACATGCTCTCCTCTTTAAATAAGAGCAGAGCATCACAGAGCAGTGTGCAACAGAAACAAGCTTTAACAGTATGGTCATAGATGGCTGAATGACTGATTAACAGCTGCCAAGTTGTTTAATATAATGATGATTGAAGCATTGGGTCATAAAAATCACTGTTTCCTGTAATGTTCTGATCATTGAAGCCCACGGAGGGTTGCTGGTTGCCTTGTGGTTATGTCCAGAGAGAGGCTGGAGCAGACTGACCTGGTTTAGATCTGTCTGGGACCTTTTCTTGTATTCAATGTCCCTCTCTCCCCTTCCCTCTGTATTTTTGACTTTATCATCACTTCTATTTAGACAAAGGCATAAAAAGCCCCTCAAAATAGTAAATTAATAAAAATTGACTTGGATGCTTCAGCTGGTTCAAAATGCTGCAGCATATGTACTGACTGGAACAAGGAGAAGAGACCACATTACTCCTGTATTAGATGCTCTGCATTGGCCTGCCATAAAATATAGAATATAATTCAAGATTCTTCTTCTCACTTATAAAGCCCTCATTATTTGATGTAGCTACAGTAAGCAGGTGTGTCTTAAACATAGAAGTCTGATCCTGTTGGTTTTATCTGGAGATGTTAATAATTGATGAGGTTTCTTTATGCAGAAGTGTGATTTGTCTTTTGGATCCTTTCTAATGCTCTGGATGCTTCAATAAAAATCTGAACAATAACATATATCTTAAAGTATTCTGTGTGTGTTTTTAATGTATTGGTGTAATAATAGGAGAGATATTAAATGATCCATCCAAAATTCTGACCAAATAGTTAGCACCGGGGTGTAAACAGCAAAAAGCCAGCCGCTGCATGCATATTGATATAAAGGGGATGAAAGCTGACAGTCTTATTGGTTTGATTCATGTTACACCAAAAACACACCCATCTATAACCACCACATGCAATCCATCCTTTCTGCACATGCTTCCTGGCTTTCTAGAGCCCCACGTAATAGAGGGGCTGATGAGGCTAAGTAAAGACATGATCCCTTCTAGATTCAGGCTATCATTTCCTGTGTTTTTAGCCTGAGCACTCAACTCTGGTGCAGTACAACTAACTTAAATTCTAATCGCTAAGGATTTTACCAATTTTACAGAATTTTTATAATATACACTTAAACAACCCATTTAAGGTGGAAATTTGCAAGAAGGAATTCTTAATCTGTTGGGTTACTGATAACAATTCTTCTTATTCACAACAGTGAGCCTTAGTTATTTTAGTTCTTTGTATTCAACCTCGTAATATTAATTAAATAAGTAAAAGTGGCCTGCAGGTAAGTTCATCTACAAGTTCACACAATTCCATTATAGATTTACCCAACAAACCTATTAAACACTGTAAAACAGATTAACACTACAGTATTTTCTAATATTTCAAGTGCTGTTGAGTTCTGAATAGAGAGCACAGGCAGGTAACTGAGCATTTTAATAAATCCTTGATGAATATGTGATACAAGAGTTACTGTAGACAGACAGTTCATCTTCAAACCTCTTCATACCAATGACTGAGCATTTTTCAGAGAGCTGAGCCTGGTGGAATGGTTTGCCATTTGTCTGATCATAAAGAAAAATATTTCTGAAACTGTGGCAAACTTTGCAGACTCAGGAACAGTTTTAAATTTCATATGAAATGCTGATAATGTAACAATGAATTCTAAGATTGTATTACCGTATTTTCTGGAATATAAGTTGCATTTTTTTCTTAGTTTGGCTGGTCCTGCTACTTATAGTCAGTACCACACTTATATATCAAAATGTTTATATATTTTAACATGCTTTTAAATGTTAATTCATACCGGCTGACATGAAAAAAGGAGTAAACATTACCGTCTAAAGCTGCAAGAGGGTGCTCTAGGCTAGGCTAGACATTAACAAAATGCCCCCAGATGAAAATCCTGTTCTGCAAGGTAACAAACTGCAGAGCAGATGTAAAGTTTGGAGTGAGTGTGAAATTCATGAGGGACTAGTGAAAAGCAGAGGATACCCTTACTGAAATGAAGAAAATGAAGAAAGCTAATTGTAGACTGAAAGCAAGATGGCCAGAGCTGGAGGAACAAGTCCACAGATTGATGCTTGAAGAACATGCCGCCATGAGAGGCTTGTCAACAGTGCAGTTACGTCTTCACACCCTGGTAGCCTCCAAGGAGATGAATATAAATAAGGTAGATGGGCCTCATTGGTGTTACCACTTAATGCAAAGCAACCACCTCTCTATCAGTGCACAATATAAATGTGACCTATTGTGTGACTTAAATATGTTTTTTTTCCTCTTCATGACACATTTTTGAATGCAATGAGTAATTGACTAATGAGACTTATACTCTGGAGCAACTTATAGTCTGGAAAATACTTCACCGCTGATTAATATAAAAAATGATCTTCAAAATTTTGTAATATAAACCGAAGGATGGTAGAAAAAGAACAGCTTAAGTTCAAACACGGGCGACATGGTGGCGCAGCAGGTAGTGCGTGTGCCTCACAGCAAGAAGGTACCCGGTACGATTCCCGGGTCGGACAGGGGCCTTTCTGTGTGAAGTTTGCATGTTCTTCCCATGCATGCGTGGGTTCTCTCCGGCCACTCCAGCTTCCTCCCACAGACCAAAAAACATGCTCATTAGATTGATTGTTGACTCTAAATTGCCCTTAGGTGTGAGTGTGAATGGTTGTCTGTGTCTCTATGTGGCCCTGCCACTGACTGACTGGTGACCGGTTCAGGGTGTAACCAGCCTCTCACCCAATGACAGTCCTCTACTAGAAACATTTACAGTGTACGTGGAAATGCAAGATTATAATCTTTAGAGCTTGGGTGATATATGAAATCAATTAAGTGCTGCATTGTTGTCAAAAGAACTCCAAATATTTTGCATATGTGTTCCTCTTTCCCGCCATCGAGAATGAAGGACATTTATTTGTTAAAACATGAGCTTTCTTGAGGGTTTGGGTGGCTACATTATAAGTGTGGCTCAGTGTACAGCAGTGCATACAGGTGCAAACCGAGAAGATGCCGAACAAGATTTAGTTTTCCCAGAGCTGTGGTTCTTAAGTGATCTGTCCTCATGACCAGCTATCACCTCTTTTAGGAACCAAGCAACATTTCTGGAACCTAAGATAACTTGGATGTATCAAATGGAAACTAGTCTGGTTTGGACCTCAGACAGAATAGAGCAAGAGGGAACAGAGGTACAGCACAAAATAAACATGTTTAAACACTAAAAGACTTTCTCTGCATTGGTGTTTCAGGGCACACAGGTGATTCCTTCTAAAACTGACCCGCTTCAGGGTTCATACTCACCAGTTCAGAGTGACTTTTTAAAGGTGAGAGAAATCTTACAGCCTGCTGGTCAGTTAACAAAAGACTGTGGATTGGACAAAAGACTGGTGCTTCTGATTTTCCTGTACAGCAAATCAATCTCAAAAACATTTTTTCCTTGAAGTTTGGACAAAAAAACCACTCTGACTTGGAGAAAATTGATCAGAGACTCTGATGGTGAAAGGTCAAGGCTCAAGGTATCTTGCTTTAGAACATGACATCTCAGCAGCACCGAGGATTTTCTTCTAATTTTGCAAAGATGTTCAATCTGACTCAAGATGAATGTTTAGCTTTCGAAAGCCTAAGTTTGGGGTTCTAATATTAATGTCAACCAGATGAGACTTATCAGTAAAGAGATACTGGCTTTGAGAGTGTTGAAGGAGAGCTCCAGTGCCTTTGTCATGTTTTAGATTTATATTTTAGAAAGAATTACAATCAAATCTTAAAGTGAAAAGAATTAGGCAAATAACATGCGCTTCATTATGCAGACTAATTCATGCAAAGCACTTTCATGTTTGTGAGCAGTGCGTGGTCAGCTTGTTGGGAAACCTCAGCGAAGGACTGAAATAATTCTGACTTTGCTTCAATTTCAGCAGAACTGAATCATCTGAGCATAGAGAAATGTGAGCAGTGAAAAATATTCCCACTTCATTTTTCTCTCTGAGTGTAAACTATCCAGTCTTGTTATACTGCTATGTTCCTGTAAATCCACCAGGACCCTGAAATGCATTAGCAGGTGTTTGCTGATGTTCAGTCAGTGTCACAGAGGGTAACAGTGGCCCTCACTTGGATCAATATGAAGGTGTGATGTCCTTAAAAAAACATTACACTCTCACTCCTACTTCTACACAGAGGTCACTGAGTTTAGGATCATCCAGAACAACCCCCTGAAGCCAGAAGAGAGAGGGTTCATTTTTTTGCTACTGGTTCTTTTTCTTTTATCAAAAACCTGGCCTGCCCACTTGCACCTGAGGGTCTTTTGTTCTTTTATGTCCAAAAACAGAGATGTTGTTGTGTTTAGGGAGGTCTGAGCTTAATGGCTGAAATTGTCCAAAAGGTATGTTTAAATGGAAAGCTGAGTAGGGAAGCCCAACAGAACATTCATATGGTGAGAGCTCCCTCTAGAGGCAAAGTTGCACTGTTGTTGAGATACACTTCATGTTGCCAAGTCATTTTTTTAAAGCCTAAAAAGTTGACCAGCTTTGTCAGGATCTGTGACAATAAATAGAATTGACTTGACTATTTAAAATGACAAAACACTTATTTGTGACTTCATTTTTTTGAAGATATGACATGCTGACATAACAAACATTTTGTCTTAGGTTACTACAGTTTAGAGATGGACAATGTTGACAAAAAAAAAACATATCTTATCCTTAAGCTGGATGGGAATACATAAGTTTATTTCTTATTTCATTGAAAATATTGTTTTAGAATTAAAACATCAATGTAATTTGAGTTGTAAAATC
Source organism: Scarus forsteni (assembly GCA_036419115.1). Lineage (NCBI taxonomy): Eukaryota > Metazoa > Chordata > Actinopteri > Labriformes > Labridae > Scarus > Scarus forsteni. The sequence goes on along the minus strand of JAZDUH010000083.1, from coordinate 10,542,189 downwards.
AACATTAAGCAAAAAAGAAAACATTGGATTATGTTTTTATTTAAAATGATCAAAATTTAAGCCAAACTCAAATTCATTACCAATCCTATTCAGTGTTTTGAAACATAAAATCCATGTAACTTTGGTCATTCCTGGTATCCAGCAGTGCAGCATAAGGCCAGATATGCTGCACTGCTGGATATCAACTTTGTGGCTTGTCAATGTGCATTTTAGCAAATTCCGGTCTTCCTTTTTTATGATTTGCTTTTAACAGCGATGTTTTCCATTTAGTCCACTTTGGCTCAAACAGTCATGGATGGTGTGATCTGATACTGATGTACCTTGACCTTGGAGTTCACCTCTAATCTTTTTGGAAGTTGTTCTGGGCTCTTTGGTTAACATTCGTATTATCCATCTCTTCAATTTTTCATCAATTTTTCCTCTTGCAGCCATGTCCAGAGAGGTTGGCCACAGTCCAGTGGACTTTTAACTTCTGAATAATATGTGCACTTGAAGCCACAGGAACATTAAACTGCTTGGAGATGGTCTTCTATCCTTTCGCTTCAACATGCTTGTCTATAATTCTTTCTAATATCCTGAGACAACTCTCTCCTGAGCTTTCAGTGGTCCATGGTCAGTGTGGTACACAACATGATACCAAACAGCACAGTGACTACTTTTCATCATTTAAAAAGGCAGAAATATATATATATATATATATATATATATATATATATATATATATATATGTGTGTGTGTGTGTGTGTGTGTGTGTGTGTGTGTGTGTATATATATATATATATATATATATATATATATATATATATATAGAGAGAGAGAGAGAGAGAGAGACAGACAGACAGAGAGACAGAGAGCGAAAGAGAGATAGAACTCAAAGCTGAATTTATTTCCCAGCCCTTCTTCAGCTGAACCTCACTAAAATCCACAGACTTTTTCCTTTTCTTCAATATTTTTCCAACTATCTCCTCTCAGCTTTAAACCTTCTGAGAGCCCGTCTGCTCTGTCACTCAGACTCACTGTGTTTTCTGTTCATTAGACTTAAAGGAAGGGAAGTGCCTTTGTGTTTGCCAGTCTTCAGTTTCCTTCAAGCACAGAGGCACACACACACTTGAATTATTTACATTTCTATCAGCGTTAATGGACCCGTCAATTACGTTACAGGTCCGACCTATAAGTCCTTCACAAACTGTCCTCTTCCCATAATGAACAACAGCCTCATGTATAATTAATCTGAGAGAATGAATTTGGCATGTTGAATGATAATGGACAGTTATACTGGAGTTATAAAGACATAGAATGGCAAACATATGTAATGTATTATAAAGACGTCCTCTTAAAGTTATGCCAAGCAAAAACACCAGGTGGCTCAAAAAGCTGGTCCTTAAAAAAAAATACATATATTATTATAATGTTCATTAAATTATAAATCCACTTATCTGTGTTAAACTTATTCCTTCAAACATTGTTTGACTTGGATAACAAAGCACTGACTGAATCACAGAGCCCAGTTTCATTTCAACTATTGCCAGGTTACTAGAGTCCAAGAACTTATGCCATTGCAAATTTTTACCTCCGCCAAGGAGGTCATGTTTTCGGGAGAGTCTGATTGTCTGCCTGTCTGTCTGTCTCTCTGTGAACAAAATAACTCAAAAGGTTATGGATGGATTTTGATGAAATTTTCAGGAAATGTTCAGCATGGGAAAAGGAAGAAGTGATTCCATTTTGGTGTTGATCCGGATCAGCGTCTGGATCCACCATGACGAAAAATGCGATTTTGGTGAATAACTACTGAACTAAAATAGATATCATTATGAATCCAGTTGCAAATGGCATGTTTTCATGGTCAAGGAATCAAAATATTTAGATGAAATAAAGGTAGGACTAATATTTATGGTTAAAATCACAATATGGGTGAGGACTGTAGCGCTGGCAGAGGTCTGCGCTCTCCGAGTGCTTTTCTAGTTTGTAATGCACTGTGGTGAAATTATTGCCATAAATGTGTTACTTTAATATGGCAAATCATCAAGAAAAACTTACCAGCACCAAAAGTTTAAGACATATAAATTGTGATTAAATTTGCTATTTTTGTACCAAATCTTTCATTTTTATCTGTAGTTCAATGCACTGTCAAGTCCAACTGCCCGTTGACCCCTGTTTCACTGTCCTCTTGGTACCTACACTCTGTCCCCCTTCTCTGTCTCTTGTGCGTAATGCTCTTTCTCTCCATCCCTTCCTCTCTGGCTCTTTCATGTATAATGCATGTTAAACAAACAGACATGTCAGAGTCACTTAGATGCGTGGCTGTCCCCTCACTGTGGCTTCATCCATCTCCATAGGACCTGTTATATCTCCAAGCCCCCTCGTGTGGTCCAGCTGAACTTTAGCAACATACAGTATACATGCAAAAGGAGTCAAGTCCATGCTGCCTGTGACCAGAGTCCATGTATACAAACTCTTCAATGTGCGACACTATACACTATAGGCTTGTGAATGAGATCTTGTGAACTCAATGTTAAAAACAATTGAAAGGACTTTATTTTACAGTCTTGCATTATTTTCCAATTACAGTCAAAATTTATGAGATTACATTACAAAGACCAATTGTCAAAGACCAAGGTAATGAAGCACGACCTTGAATGTACTTGTGTGTGTGTGAATGTTTTTCAAGTTGACATTGAAGGAGACATATCATGCTGATGCATAGTTTAATACTTACATATAATATAATAAATTTGAAAACAAGACCTTACACCCCCTTAATTTTCAAAAAATGAGATATTGTATTTTATCCTAGAATGAGATTTGATGCCTCTGAAAATAGGTCATTGCAAGATTTCCGCGAGATTTAAATCGTCATGACGACACAAGGTACATTTCTTTTATTGGAGTAATCTGATAAAACACTTCCTCCTCTGTGATGTCCGTTAGCCACAAAACCGTCACTGAGGAACACATTCGTCCAGCAGCAGTATATAGATCCCTAGCTCACACTCCCTCACAACCAGCTCTGGCCTGTAGGGGGACTCAATACGCGGTTGCTGCTTTGAGCCTGCCGGAAAATACAGTAGAAGAAGAAGGACAGGCTGGCTCTACCCCTGATAGAATTGACGAATCAGAGCACAAAGGGCTGTGACGTTGCGAGGTAACTTTGGGTCAGCCTGGAAACCGAGTGTTTCAAGGAGAGCTTGATAATGGCCTAAAATGAGGATTTTGAGAACGCTATTGTGAGGCAATGAAGGAACTAAATGACTTGTACTGAGGGCAGAAATGCTTTACAGGCATCCTAGTCTGGCATAGTGAAAAGGAGAAACAAGCATGATATGTCTCCTTTAAGTCCCTACTTTGTATTTACTGGTACTCTGTGTGTATGTGCATAATTTTGTCTATGTATAAATATTAAGTCCCCACATGTGCCTTGTAAAGGTGTATGTAAAAGTGTTAGATCCAAACTACCTTCTTCTTGTCCCTTTGAGTGCTAAAACAGTAAGAGTGGTCTCCCTTGTCAGTTACTTTACATGTAAATCAAATTTATCCGTTAAAGCATGTAGGGGATAATTTGCTGCGCAGGCTTACTCTCCATTTCTATACGTGCAGACCTAACAATGCACACACACTCACACACTCATCTACAAAATCCTAATTTTCTAGGTGCAGAGGTCTGTGGAATGAAGCCAGAGCCGCTCATAAGGAAAGTGCATTATTCTCCATCAGCTCTTTGGAGCGGCACAGCTTTTACACCATGCAGCACAAGCACGCACATACAGATGGAGTTTACCACTTGACAGAGAGCGTGATGAGGCCTGAAAAGCATGAGTATGAGTGGGATCGAGCTCGTTCAGCACTAAAGTAACTTAATTTTCATACTGCAAACAGAATGTGCTCCACTTGTACTGCACTGATATAATGCAGGATGACCAAGTGCTCATTTCACAGGCACATTAGAGAGGGTTAGGAGTTGAAAGTTTTCAGTGTCAACATTTGTACAAATACAAATTCCTAAAGAGTTGGGATATCATGAAAAATGTTAATAAAAACAAACAAAGTGATTTGCAAATGCCATTCTCAATGTTTTGGAATGAATACAACAAAGGATGATATATCTTAAATTTAAACATACTGACTTTTTGTTTTTACAAAATGCACATTCTGAACCTGATACCTGCAACATGTCCCATTTACAGCTGGGGCAGGACTACGCCTGCCTCTGTGGTACTCAACTTTTTTCTCCAACAACACTCCATGAATGTCTTAATGTGGCACACTAGACAAACCATTCAATGTACTTTATTTCTTCATTTGAGCAACAGCCAGTAGAAAGTGTTTGGGAATAGGTAGATCATCTCAAAAGAATATCTGGCAGGTGATTGGATGATTAATCAATCCATCGCACATGTCATGGGCCAATCAGATGACGTAGGAGGTGGGTGTTACTGTTGTGGACATAACATTAGACACTTACAAACCTTTGTCAAACATGCTGGCAGAAAATATCCTTTCCATCGACTAGTTTGTAGTGCTGTTTGATTTTCTTTTAAAAAGGAAATGTGGTTGAGTTCTGATAAAACTGCTACTGAGCTCATAGTGTTGATGCCAATCTCCATACAAGCAGTCATTTCCTGCTGTCGCTTTGCTTGAATGCTGATTGAGCACTGCTGCTTTGGGTCACAATGGTCGTAGATTGGAGCTTGGGGAGATGGATCTGCCTGATTGCAGAAACAGAATCAGGCGGGTCCAGCTGCAGTGCAAGGTTACAAGTGTTGTGACTGAAAACATTAATTGTTGATTTACTTTAATCATCATCATCATTATCCTTACAAGCTGTCTTTACTCTTGCCCCTTTTCTTCTCCGTTTTTGGAGCCAGTTCATTACAGCTGTTGCACCTCTTCTCACTGTGTATTAACCTGCCTGTTTTGGAGTATTCTGCATGTGTGTGGTTAAGAGGGGATAAGAGTGTATTGTAGGCTGGAATCACTAGTTCCAAGCCTTACTGGGGAGCAGCTGGAGGAGCCTCAGGCCCCATCCACACAAAGCCAAACCGAGGTCTAAGTGCACTAGTTTTTTGCCGAATCTGCGTATCATCCATATGAAGACGGTGCTTTGGGGGTCCGTTAAAGATCATTTTTGAAACCAGGTTCCAGAGTGGAAAGATTTTGAAATGCCGTATACACAGCTCCATGATTACTGGCTCTCCGTAACTTTTCAGATACGCTTACGTCATAGTTTCATATCTTCTTTGACATGCATGCGCCACACGCGGCAACGACAACAACAATGGCAGCATACGGTGTAGCATATGTGCTGATGAAGCTAGAGACCCTACTATCCCTGTCGCAGCAAAATCTCCTTCTTCTCAATCACCATCGAGTTGAACAAACAATTATCGAGGACACATTACAGCACTTTATGATCACTTTATCACAATCTCTGTTTACAACTTTTGCCGCATGTGCGCATGTCCACTGTTTTTTCGTCTGTTTCCGCTTGTTTCTGTCATATCGTTACAGCACCCCTAGAGGTCTAGCATGTGTTTTACAGCGTCTTCATGCGTACCGAGGGCATTCATATAGACGCACACATTTTCTGAGATGCCTTCGTCTTTATGACAATCGTTTTGGAAACTGTTAAGCGTTTTGTCTTCGTGTGGATGGGGTCTCAGTCTCCATCCAGAGAGCAAGCCTCAGCCAGCCAACCTGGAACAGTCCTGCCATTCTTGTAGATAGACAGAACTCAACAGAGTCTGCTCCGCTCTCTATTGTGTGGCTTTATCATCCTCTATTTAAAAAATAATGCCAAGTGGGTGGCACAGGGAAAATTTACTAAAAGTTTAACATTCCTGTTTATTCCCTGGACAAGTCTAACTATTGATAAGCTGTGTTCACACCAAGGCAAAAAGAAATATATATTTAGCCTAAGTTAACTTAATTTACATCTCTGCATGTCTAAATGTTGTGCATGTATTTCAGTGTTCACATGGTTTATATTTATTGGGGCAAATTCTCAGCCTTCAGACTCAAAAGCCACAAGAGCCTCAACAACTTGTGTTTCAGCCTTCAAATGATGTCCAAGTGATGCCCCTCTGTTGCTTGCCAAACATGCACTGCTTTCCTTGACTTTTTTTCTTGGACACCCACTCTTCACCCTGGTCTGTTCTTACTCTCATGGATGCTCTGGTATTTCTCCCACAATGTTTGGCATACTTTCTCTGTAAAAAAAAAATAAATAAAAAATAATACAAAACAAAAAACTCTTAAAATCACAGCTAGTAAGACAGCAAAACAAAGTAGTTGCCAACTTATCGTTTTGCTGGTGGACTCTGTTCACAGCACAGCCCATAAAAAGTGATAAATAATCACTCTCCAGTGATTTTCACATTGTGTCTCCTCTCTGCAGCTCAGGCTCTAAACATTAGAATAACTTTGTCGAGCAGCTCCAATGACGACATTTGCCAAGGTTAATTTCTTTCCTGTCTGTGATGTCATCCTTGTCACTGAGGCTAATTGGCTGTTGCACTGCTTCAGGCTTATTAGTCAGAGAAGTTGGATATTTTCAACTTTGGCGAAGGGGTGGATAAGGCTAAATTTGTGTTGTCCATGTCATTCCATTTACTTTCAATGTGTTTTCATTGTGTAAAAAACTAGAATTTGTGTTTTGTTTGCACATGTTTACTGTTAAAGTTCTTGTCATGTTAACTGGTAGTATGCGTTTTCAGGAAATTTTTCATAGTTTATCATTTAATTTCAGACATATTGGATATCCTTGATCGAATCTTGTTCTCAAAATGATTTGTGGCTACCCTTGTTGGTTAAGATATATGCTTTAACTGGCAGCCACATATGCAACCCGCCTGTCAAGATGGGCAATTGTAAAACAGTAACGTTGTGTCTGGCCTAAAATGTTGGCAGCATTTTTATTGTTGGAGCATTTTAAAGCAGTACCACGGCGAGGGAGCAATAGAAAGTATTCCAGTCAGAAAAACTTAAAACAGCAACAGTTGGACATGCAAATCACACTAATAATGTTGCATAAGTCAGCACAGAGAGTGACCTTTTGAGCCCAAAACACCATTTCCCCTGTCCACACGGGGACACCCCATGCAGAGTTTTTAAAATCTTTACCTTGGCAGGAGTTTTCTGAAATGTATGTTTTCATTGACTTAAAATGCTGTTTACACAAGGGCAGAAGGTCAGATTCACAGAAAAAAAAAAAAACAGTTTTCAGAAAAAATCACATTTGTGGGGACATGGCTTTGGTCTACTGCTCTTAACTCTTGTAAATTCTGAGGTACTGTAAGAAAAGGGCAAAATAAATAAATCAGTCATAAGACATTTTCCATTCACATTTTATTTTTATGTTGCGCTAAGGTTGTTATTATTGTTGTAATTAATTTGTTTTAGAAACTGTGCCTATCTGGATTCCGTTGTTTATTTCTAATTAAATCTAAATTTTTAGCTTAGAGTCTATTTATTTTCCTTAGTTGTGATTTGAAAGAGAGCTGAGTGAGTGTTTACCACAGTTTGAATCATTATTAACATCTTCTTTTCCTCATTAATATAACGCTAACTAACTAACTGAACTACTAACTGTAGTTCTAACTTCTCTAACTATCTGGTTGCAGGTTTCTTCTCTTCTCTGCTTAAAAAGCTGGATCATGCTGACAGCATCAAATTCAGAATATCTGCATATTTCTAAAATAAATCATGTACATAGTGAATTTTGAACATTGCATATCCTGGCTTGGCACAGCATTCAGCTGAATATAGGTTGAAAATTACTGCTATTATTCACATTTTACACAACATCCCAACTATCTGAATAGCCCTATCTAAAATGGGCTTGTATATTTACCATGATCAGCAGATCACTGCATTTCAGCTTTGTGCAAGTATTCATAATGTAACTTCTGAAGATCCACTCTGAGCGTAATGCAAATTAATAGCATCATAAAGTCTTTAGAAGTGCATTAAAGCGGATGGATGGTGCGCTTCTCTCCTTTCACCTATGTGGTAAGAAGAAATAATAAGAATAAATGATGCCTCTCTGCACTTTTCACACCCACTGACGCTGAGGAAACAGCATTTGTTCAGACAGCTAATACTCAGTGTATACTGTGTGTGGATGAAATGGGCTCCAGAGGCTTTTGCTCTCACACAAAGCAAATATCTGTCTAGGAATAAGGTATTGATTTGTCATTTCCCCGCGAGAAGCTGAGTAAACAGGCTAAGCAGACATGTGACCACTGACCCCTGATAATTGTAGTCTGGTGAAAGTCAGTGGCCTTTTTTTTTAAATGATACACTGACCTAACATGGGCTGTTTATATCTGACATCCTCTACCCGCCAATCCAATTAACACACAAAGATGCACACTGGCACACACATCTTCCGCTTGGTATTCATGCAGTGAATCCTTCCTGCTTAGACAAAACAATCAAATATTTATTCCCATGTTTACAGCGTCACACTTCAGCAGAGGGAACAACAGCAACATGTCTCTGCACCAGAGCCAATGTTTGAGCCTCTGGTTCCGTCTGTAAAAGAAACTCGGGCTAAAAGAGGATCGATTATTTTTCGTGTTCATTTTTTTCAAATACACAACAACAATGAGAGGAATAGGTGTGGTATTTCTGGTGGAGGGATTTCAGTAAATGTTAGGAAAGCAGGAATTAAGGAGGATAATTCCAGTAATTGTAAGAATTAAACCTAAGGGATGGATGAAACATCTAACAGCAAAAACTCTTCAAAAACTTGTTCATTTTTTTTGGCATATGTCTTTGGCAGTAGACCTTGGGCCTGGCACATTTTAGCCTTATGTTTCATGTATCAAGTTCAGCAATATCAGAATACTAAAACTACAATTAAACTAACCAAAACAGCCTCAAGATCAGAGAAGATTCAAGTACAGAAGCGCAACAAAAGGTCAGAATGAAATGCAAAACAGAAACACATGCGAATGAAATAACCCACAGCGAGAATAAAAACAAATGCACTGATAGCAAATGCGCTGCACGCTAGACATGAAGCAAAGCCCAAAACAATCCAAACCCTGTAAACACCCGCGAGCGCAGAAACACAGCTTAACCAAGTAGAACAACACGGCCTGCAGGGGGATGTACAGAGAACTTATACTTTAATCCCCAATGTCAAATTATCAAAATGTGTTTGTAAAAAACTTTACATGACCTCGCAAAGCTAAGACTTCAGTCCAAGTCCCACCTGCTGATTTAAACATAAATATCATGGATCAGCATTTCTCTCTCTTGAGTGTCTCTCACTACTGTCCCTGCCACAGAGGCCCCTGCAGGCCACTTCCATTGCTGTGCTTGGTTGTGCTGCCTTTCTGCTCTTGCAGGTGTTCTCTGGGACCGATTACTTTTAGCTTTGCTTAGTTTCTAAATTGCACCATGTTAGCCGTCAATGCATTTTTTTTTATTCTTGCACAGCATTATTTCATTTGCAGTGTGTCTGTGTTAGTATTTCTTTGATCTTTGGTTGTGTTTCTGTACCTTAATCTTCTTTAGTTTTAGAATTGTGAGTATTGATTTAACTCAATGAAGGGTCACTTCAAAGCTGTTTCTTTGTATTCAATCCATGTTCCACTGTAGTTTATGATCAAAATAAGTATGTACCTGCACCCCTTCCCCTGTCTGTGTTGCAGCTGATTGATGCAACAGTAAAATGTGTACACGGCAAAATTAACTTTACCAACAAAGCCATTACTCAACACTGAACTGTAACTCAGTTCAGTGTTGAGTCTCCACCAAATGATAAAAAACAATATAAATTAAAGATAAGTACAATTCATAAGGCAAACTGTTCATCTATTTTGTGTAGACTCGACTGTACAAAAGACATTATATATTGTAAATATTGCAGTTGCTTCTAAGCTGAACTGCCATGTTGTAGTTCTACAGTATCCTACTTACAGCCTTTCTCTCTTACCAATTACATTTATGCTTTAAACATTGTGAAAAGTATTTTCTTTTGATAAGATTATCATAAAGAGCAGGACATCTAAGTTCGACCATTTTTGTTGTCCACAGAGCACAAGTTCAGCCATAATCCAAAAGAATAAACTAGAAAGCACCCAGAGAACTTAAACCTCGGACAAGGTAATGCACATATCATTGTTACATATAGTGGAGCTTTAAGCAGAATTTCAGGAGTGGACCAAACCTCAACCACGCCTCTTCCTGTGTTCCTATAAATTCTAACCGACCATTTCCCTCTTGTTTCGCATACTCGACGGACCCCTCCCTCCCTCCCTTTATTTAAAACTTCTTTCTTCCTTCCTTCCTCAGGGCCTTAAAGAGGGGGTTCATCGTGCCCGGGAGCTACAGCGATTTCCCCATGAAGTTTCCCCAAACCGTTATCCGCTTCACTGTGTTGTTTGTTATCCACTGTACGCAATAAATAATTGTCTAATTCATCCTGTTGATGGTGTGGTCCTTACTCATGAATAGGCGGTAGTTCCATGATAAAGTTAACATCATAATATGATATCAGTGACCCTGAAAACCCTCCAGCACTCGGAATCAGTTATTTATCATTATTAGTTTGAAAAAAATATTATTCGCTAAGGGCAGTTATCTAGATTGCCACCAAAATGTAAAATTTTTAAGTTGTGCCATTCCCAACATCTCCTGAACATTTCAGCAACATCCATCCAGTAGTTTTTGTGTAACCTTGCTAACAAACAGAGAATCAAGCATATGGGGCCAAAAACGTAATCTCCTTGGCGGAGGAAAATATCCCATAAGTTTTCAGTGGGCTAGTAGTTAAGAGAACCAGCATGATGCTAACTTCACCCTTGGCCTACAAAAATATGTCATTCCTGCACCACTCGATAAATTTGTACTTAGGTTTGCCAGAAGTTTGGGACAGTGATGATATTACACTGGAGGTGAGCTCCATTGTGCTCTAATCTCAAATTCTTCTGCAAATACAAAGTTTCAAACTTGTGCTTGAGTTAAAAACCAAATTCATTCATTTTCACAGATTGGTCAGCATAACAAAACACCACTGCTCCTCACTAACTGATTCATGTTGGTTTGAATGATTTGATGTTGTCAGCGCTCAGACTGTAACAGCAAATTATCCAGATCCATGCCGCACGATGATCTAACCAGCTGTGAAATATTACAAGACATTTTGGCAGGACTGTGGACTGCAAGCCCCACCATCCATCAGTTTTTGGGATTCTTTCTACGTTCAATGGATTTACTTTAGAAAGATGAAGATTCTGAGCGTGTGCATTACCATTTTCCCAAGGCTGATACATAAAATCTGACAGGCAAGGACGAGTCCGTACTCTTGCCTCACTAGGGATGCAGGAGTATTCTTTTTCAGTGATCAATTAACATTACCTGGGGCTGCAGTATAATTCATTTCACACCTAAAACACCTGTTTGGAATGGTCGCTCTTTGTGAACAGGACCATCTATGGACATGAGAGAAGCCTTCAGTCAGAGTGAGTCTTCCCTGTTTTTAAATGTCAATAAAGTTTCAATTCACTAAAGTTTGTTTTATGATCCAAATACAATAAATTGCAAATTCTAATGGAATGAACACAGTGTTGTTAGTGTTGGACCCAACAACCACAAGTTTAATTAATACAGAAGAGCAGGTGAGGGGATTAAGGGAGGAGTCCAGTGCTCATCTAGGGCTTTGTAAAGAAGGTGAGTCTGTAAAGGTGAGTGGCGTGGTGAGGGCTTGTGGAGACACTGAGGAGGAAAAGAGCAGAGGCACAGAGTAAGTAGATGAGAAGTTATCCAAAAAACAGACAGAGAATGCACCCAGGCAAAAACTCCCAACGGGAAATCAAAAGGCTAAGCTCAAAACGCTAAAAAGGTAGGAGCAGAAGAGAGATGGCCAACAAAGCACTGTGGCTGTGAAAATCCACCCATGAAGAAAAGGTGTCCACGAGCCAGCTCTGTAGGAGACGGTGATGGGATGATTGCAGGCAGGTGTGTAGCTGCAGAGGATCAGAGCAAGGACAAACCACACCCACTCCACAACAATGCCTCCACAGAAGCAAAAGCAGTTCTAAGGAGGGCAATCCTCACACAAAGAGTAAGAATAATAGTGAATTTTACTATGAAGGACTGAAACCTACTATTATAGAACCCCAAGCAAAATATGCCATTACTTTTATATGGTTTGTTCTTTGCAAGAAGTCATTCAGTCTGACTGCATTTGTCTATGTAGAACCTTTTCATGGGCTTATTGAACCGTTATGAAAAATTGAAATGAAAACTAAACTTTTCAAATAACGTACTGTATGTTCTATAAATAATTTGAGAAATAACTTATAGAACATATTTCTATTTAGTTGGTTACAATTTATGTTGAAATGTTCTAAAAGCAACATACTGGATAGATAGATAGATAGATAGATAGATAGATAGATAGATAGATAGATAGATAGATAGATAGATAGATAGATAGATAGATAGATAGAGAGAGAGAGAGAGAGAGAGAGAGAGAGAGAGAGAGAGAGAGAGAGAGAGAGAGAGAGAGAGAAATAACAAGTGTAACAAGTGGGAACTGAAATGTTGGAATATCTCTGACAAAATATTTAAATTATTCTTCTCCATCCTGACAACGGCTTCACACAGTGGAATTTTCTTGGTCTGTGTGTACATTTTCTTAATTTAAGTTTAAAAGTTATTCATCATTTTAGAAAAGTATTAAGTGTCACTATAGATTATTGCAACAGAGATATACTTTCATGGCACAGTTTTCCAGACATAATTTATATGAAGTACCTAATTCTTCTTATAATTTACTAAAGTATAGTAATTTTTTATTTTACCACACTAATTCTTTCTGTTTTAGAACATTTTCTTTTAAAATAAGTCATAGTTTCATCACAGTATCTGTGTCTGCTTTTAAGGTAATGTATTTTACTTTTCAGTGTTTATTCTCTGTCATAACTGAATCAGAACAATGTTTTGTAATTTTTTCTATGGAGCATTACTGCGTAGGATGTATTATATTTCAATCAAAATGTATTGGTATATTTTGTATATTTCATTGTAGAATTCAATGATTTTCTTTAAAAGGCTTGTTATTCTTAAAAAAAATTCACAATTTAGTCCTTTAAATAAGTTTTACATTTTAGGGTAGTTCATTTTTTATTGACCAATTAAGATTTCAACAGACACAAGGACAAGATCTTTCAGAGTTTATTGTTTGATTTTTTTCTACAGGTATATTATCAGTGCTGTCGCAGAGCACATAGGTGTTTTTAATCAGTCTGGTTGGTTATACCAGGAGGGGCTGATAATATGAGGCGGGCAGAGGGAGTGAACAGGTCAACAAGTCAAATAAAGGCTCAACGGATTTCACACGGCTGTAGAGCTGTCAGTCAAACAAAGTCAGTCTTCTTAAAAGGTCTAGTTAAGTGCTCTTTTATTATTCATTATCTAGAAGTAACTATCTTTGTGGGTTATAGTTCATAAAACTTGTTTTGTAAGGAAATTCTCGTTGTAGCATCAGATAGTTCTCTGGAAAAACAGTTTGGTATTTCACAGTCCTGAAATGTTTGGCAATTATTCATCAATGTCTATTTTTGTTTCATGCACAGGGTCAAAACAAAGTTTCACTGACAAACCTTCTCATCAATAAAAGCCACCAGATGTCCCCAAATCCTCTCAACCACCAACCACGTCAGATTCCTGCAGATCATGTTTCTCTCACTAGGTGGCGACACAAAGGAGTTAAAGCAGAGAAGAGCAGTTTTTTCGGAGGGTTGTCAGGCTTCCTCACGGGCTCACCCTGAAGACCGTAGAAGAAGAAAAGCAGCGGGGGGATAAAAGAGGTCCCGGCTGCATGTAAACAGAGGGCTGTCCTGTCTGTCTGCAAGAACTTTGTTTTATTTCTATTCCTGCACCGGTAGCTGTAACAATAAATGGTAAGAGTCATGCATGAAAAATAATTGTTTGTTTGGCTCGTAATAAAAGTTATTTGTTTTATAGGGCGGGCAGGCTCACGGGTAAACAGACTAATCAGGAAGTACAGACAAAAATACAGTCGCTTTAAATGTACTGCTTCAACACGAAAAACAAGATAACTGAAAGAATCTGTTCTACTTCGTGCAATTGAAATGCTTCTTATATCGACTCTCAGCTTTGTTTAATACATGCTAATAATTATATGCTGCTAATACATGGCTGAAAGTTAAGTATACGTGGGAACCTTTTTAATGTCTATCGTCAGTGAAGACGTCCAACACAGCGTTCATTCTTTTAATCCTTCATCTGCATCCTTCATTCAAGTAAAAAGGTCCAAATTACCTGGCAGGTGGTTGAGAAGTAACCTACGGGTTAAATTAGAGTACCTTATCACCAGGTATCTGAGCCTGAACACATTTAAGCTTTTTACATGAAAAGAGTCAAAATAGTCCCAGAAATCTAGATTTTATTTTAACATTGAATTAAGGCAAGACCAAGTTCTTGTAGAGAAAATGCAGGATTTCACTTTCATTTACCTTCTAGCTGAGACATGAAAAGGCTGTAAAAGGGGGACAGTTAGACAGATTGTAGAGGACCCTTCAAAATTAAAGGCTCAAAAGCATTTTGCCATAGGTGTTTAACATTGTTTTCTTTCCTTACAGAAACTATCAGGGGTTTGATAGCAACAGTGTAATTGGTAGTCATCTTTTGCATGCTTAACTCTATCAGAATTATAGGCCGTATAGAACACCCAGAACATTAGTTACTCTCATGCATTTTACTTAATATAAATATATGATCTGTACAATCTTAAAATAATTGACTGGGATTAAATATTAGACATGTTTGAGGACTTATGACAGCTGAAAAGTAAATAACTAAAATGGTCCTACTGCCAGAATGTAACATCATTTACTATTTATTGTGTAATTTTTAGGTGAAACGTGTTTTGTAATGTCTTCAGATAAAATAACTTGAGTATTATTTTTGCTCCATTTTAAAAAAAACATTTCATCATATTAATGTCAAATATAACATCTCTTCGGGGGCCCAACATTTCTGGCAGTGCCCCTTGCCAACATCCCACAACAACCAGGTTATGCATGTACATTATAATGTCAGTTAAAGCAGGGGTTTCACAATCTCTTCAGCCCATGAACCTAAAATAACAGGAATTAGAGACTCTAAACTCCCACAGCAACGCGAAAGAGCAATATAGCCCTCACTGTTTGTGTCAAAGTACTTATATTTTTAAGATCTTTTTACATATCAACTTACATCTCACCAAATGAGTGTGGTTCTATTTTATGATGAACCCATTTAATTAATTCTAAATGGGATAATCGATAATGGGTGCCATTTTAAACAAAAAAAAAAGGTTTGTTCAGCATCTTTAGGATCTGCATGTAGTATGAAGTTTGGGATTATGTATGTTTTGATTTTTTCTTTTGCAAAGTTAATACATTTCTTTATACCAGAAACATTTTTACCCCTGCCCGAAACGATCTCAATTGTGCTCAACCATCTCCATTTGCGTGGACTTAACATTATTAGAACCTTAAATTAAATTGTTTTTTTCCTCTTTGCCTTTGCTTTTGTGCATAACAGTCAATTTTTGAACAGTTTACCAACTTTAAGAAAATATTATCTTATAAACTTGCAAAAGCAAATGACATTTTTCACACCTCAGAGATATCACAATCAACCTAGAATGTTCGTCATGCCACATCAATGATGTAATGCTATGCAGTTTTTATGATGTATGATCTAAGTTTGACACAAAGGAAATTGTTTTATTTCATTTATTCATAAGAAAATTATTTTGATTAACTCAATGTCCTGACCAACCTGAAATTACACTGCTATTGTTTTAAATATATCTAAAACAGGAATAATAAGTTGGTATTACTTTTATTGTTTCTAATGATCCAGTAGTGCATGTCATTCTGGTAATTTATGTGTCATCAGCATAACGAAGAGTCTTCGCAATTCTGGCTAAAATGCACATGAGAACTTGATCACATTGAATTCAATTTCGGTGACCGTAAAGGTTTAATTGCCAAAAAACAGGGCATTACACCTTGTGTGAAGATTACTATCACTATGTTTTTCTGGATTAATGTTTTTTGTAAAAATGCTATAGAGCTGATGTTAATAATTAAATAAAAGTCTGGTCTTTATCTTCCCAGGAGCTGATCTAAGTACAATGCAGTCATGTCTGAGAATCCAGCAGCAGAAATCCAGCTCCTCAGAAGCCAGAAGGCAAAGCTAATAGACATTTTGAGTGGGGACGCAGACTTCGTTCTGCAGCATGCGGACTCTCGCTGTCTGCTGTCCCCTCATGGCTACCAGCAAGTAAAAGCCTGCCGTGTGCCCAGTGAGAAGGTCACAGAGCTGCTGGATCACATCATACAGAGGGGACCTGAAGCTGCACGGGGTCTGCTGGACCTTCTGAATGAGCAGGCCTTGCAGGAAACCTTCCCAGTGCTAAGCTTTACTAAGGACTTGCAGGTCAATGTGCTGTGTTCAGGTAAGATCAAGTATCCTCAGTCTTTTTCAGGAATCTTGGTATGAAAAATATGATGGATTGGTTAAAAAAAAATGTAATCTGTAGGTCAAAAAGAAAGACCAGAAAAGAGAAAATCAACCCCTGATCCTGAAGAAACCATTCCATCCAAGCAATACAGCCATGGTAGGTCACGCAGCACTCAAAATATTCCACTCACAGCACAATGGAGCCTAACTCCTCCATTATGTTTCTTCTTAACTGCACAGGTGCTGGTTTGGTGAAGGAGAAGCAGTTGATGATCTTGGCTGGCACCATTGGTAAATCATGGAGGACAATAGGCAGAGTAGCGCTGGACATCCCCTCTGTGAAGCTGGAGCAGATTGAAGAAGATCATTCCCACCATGTGGAGCGAGTGTTCGCCATGCTGCGTATGTGGCGCACCCGTCAGAGGGAGAAAGCTACCGCTGCTCACCTGCACTCACTGCTCAGCCAGGAGGACTCTGGTCTACCTCCTGAGGACATTGACTTCTTGTTGAAGACTGTTTAAGGACCCTCAATTTTTTATAATCTTTTTTGATCAATGTTTCATAATTTATAATCAGGACTGTTATATGAAAAAAGTTTACAAGTTATTATTGTGAATTCACCTCTGAGCACCAGTTCTTAAAGGGCCCTTATAATGGATAATTGAAAAGACCATCAAGATCATAGTTTTTAATGACTGTGCAACTTTTATTATAAAAAGTCCATCTTTGGAGAATGTTGCATTTTTATTGATTATCCATGAAAAAAAATATTTTCATTCAGGGATGTATTTCAAAAACAGCCCAGCACATTTCCTTGATTTGAATGTAAATACGTTCAAGCATTAAATTATAAAGATAATTCTTTTTTTAATGCATTGGCTTGTGATATTTTGAGCTTTAAAAATGTTCACCATGTTGGGTAATTAAAAAAAAAATAGAAGGGATCATTGTATGCATTTTTTTTTCTGAGCTGAATGTGAAGGGTTCGGAAGATTGAATGCTCTCACTTTGTTTCCTTTTTTATGGCTGTATTAAAAAAAATAACGTGTATTACGTGACTTGAACAGCTATTCTATTCTGCCATCTGTTTAAATTTTTAACTCTAACTCTTGACATTTGTGTGTTAAGTAAAAGCAGCACATGATTTACTAAAAACTTTCTTTATTCTGCCGATTTCTTTTAATGGTAGGGATTTCAAATGTGTGATCCAAACCAAAGAAAATAAATTATACCTTTAAGTTTAAATTGATGGATTGTACATATAAAAAAATAAAACAACTGCATCCAAAATGTCCTAGCCATAGTTGATGTACAGCGCCTGTGAAAATGTAATGTCTCAGTTTAAGTACCTTAGAAAGGTCTCTGTAAATGAGTCAATATTATGGTATTTTGTTAAAATGTGGCCTATGGGTTTTTGATTTTTCTGTAGGCTATGTGTATGATATATGCTGGTTAAAACCTATATCAAAAAAAAAAGGTTATAAAATAATTTTTCAGTTCTGACTCTAGAGCCAGGGTTGGCAACTTTATGTCTTCAAGGGCCACAGCTATTTTGTCTTCTTGCCAAGAAAGACAAATGGTCCTGACTGGCCCATTTTCAATAAAAATTTCAAGCTTCCCATATTGTGCTAAGGATGTTTTCCTGGAGAAAACTAAATACTAACATTTCTTTCAACTAAACCACTTAACTTGATTCAACCATAGAAATATAGGCCTATAATTCAGATTTTAATGACCAACGTTTATGGTTTGTTTATCTAGGGGCCAGAAAATGTAAATACCGTAGTCTTTAGCTGGAAGACAATATATTTGGTAAATAAGTTTTAAATTGGAAGTTTTTTTTTTTCATTCTGCAGAACCGTGTGGGAGGTTCTACCATCTGCCTCACTAAAACTGACAAGTAGTGGTCGGTGGATCAATCCAAAATAAATCAATTCAGCGTTGGTATTGATATTGATCAATACCAGCGTAATGGTATCGATACTTTAGTTCTTGTCCTGTCTGGGCTGCTGCTGATGCGACCTGTCTGTTTCTGTGCTTGTGTCGCTGCTTTTGAGTAGCGCTACTGTCACAGTGTGGAGCAGAGCCAGGCAGACACACTCTGTTCCTCCTCCCGCCTCTTGTGCTTTAATGTTACATGACCTAGGTACACAAGCAAAAAGTGCTGCTGGTCAGTGTAATATTTATTGTGCAGTGATAATGTACACTTTGTTTACTGAGCAAAAGAAGTGCACTGAAGGGCAGTAAGTTTGCCTTGTTTTTGTTGTTTTGTATTCTACTTGTATTGTAATAAAGTAGTTTACTTATAAACTGTTATGGATGGATTATTATAAACTAATAATTAACTAACTAATAATCCAAATGAAAGGATGGAGCAGTGTGAAAGGAGCATTGTAAGTATCGGTATCGGTATCGGTCTCAGCAGTACTGATTGGTATCGGGTCGATACCAAATTTCACAATATCGCCCACCACAACACACAAGTAACCCTTCAAAGCCGTGCAGCAGTTGCAGCCACCGTTCCCTCTCAAACATGGCCGCCAATGTGGGTCGCCTCTTTTTGATCACATGACAGAGCTTCCGACCAATCACCGCCCTCCGTGGTGAGCACTTCCGGCGGCGTTTCCTGTCAGTGTTTGTAAACTGAGAAAATTGGAAGTGCGACAAGAAATAATAACCATCAAAAGTCTTTAGATTGAAAGGTAAGCCTCTAGATTCCCCGCACTGCTCGTTCGAGGGTCTGTCTGCCTTTTAAAGTCTGCTGCTTGTTTCTGTCTAACAGCCTCAGCCGGAGGGGGAGGAGGGTTTTGTGGTCAGCGCGGAGTCCGCACGCCCTGCCAGGCTGTTGTTGTGTTGTCTGGGGCGGGGGGTGGGGGTCCAGTCATACAAGAGTTGTCCCAAAATCCAAACTGCTGCCTAGCAAGCAGCTTAGCTACTTCTGTTTGATTGAGCAGTTCAGCTTTTCTACACCGCTCTGAATAACAAAACCTCACAGAAACATGGTGGTGACTATTTTACCCACTCACTGTTTCAGAGCAGTGCTTCATTAAAAATCCACTTTTGATCTGTGCAAGAAAAACGTTTAGTCGACAGTTAGCTCACTGGCTAATGCTCAGATGCATTTATAAACGGGGTATCATGCATGCTCCTGCAGGAGGCAGCTATCAGGAGCTCAATAAAGCTCCAGCCTGTGGCAGAAAGGCTCTGTGAGTCCTGAAACATTAGGGTTGAACGTGTCGACATGCAGCAGCTAAACAGTGCAATGTGCTTTGGTTAGTAAGTAAAACATGTTTTTCTGCTCATTTGCAAATGCATGTGTCTGTAATCAGCCTTTGCTCTCCTTAATATAAGCGACCAACGGTGCTAGATTGTGTCTCATTTTATTTGTTGTCCAGTGTGCTTTTGGTTTGTGTTATTGAGTTAAAAAGAGTCACGTAAAGAGAAAAACGGATGCATGACTAAAAATCAATACAAAACATACATAAACTGATATTTAATAGTGAACTGGGAGTAAGGACCCTACCTTTTATAAGTACTGCTGAAATAAATGAAAAGACTGCAGATGGCTCAACCAGAGCATCCATAACTCCAGATGAATATAATAAATAACTTTTTGCCTGTTTTTGAAGTTGATCTGGAAAGAGCAATGTGTTTTTTTTATTTCTCAGTAGTGAAAAGCACAATGAATGGTCTCAGCTACTGATTATCAGGATTTTAATTTTCATGATCTTATATTACTGTTATTATCATTATTATTTAACATTTTTACCAGGAGAGTTTTGTTATTTAGCTTTTTGCCAGGGATATACAATATTATTATGTTTGTATCCTATATACTTTATATTGATCTTTCCAGATGTGTTATCACCAATACCAAAATTGTTTGTTATGAGCACAAAGCTCATTTTGACTAAAACTTGACCTGTTTCTTTTATGGTAACAGTCCATCGTTTGTTCGAAAGGGACATGAAGCAGTTAAATAACATTTTATTATTTTTTTAGACATATAGCGATGATGAGGTTAACTATAACTTTAAAACAGTTATTCACTAACTCCCCTTTTGTATAAGCTTGCATGGCATGGAACAAAAAAATCTGACTGAAAAATAGCAGATTGAGTAGATCTAAGTCATACATGGCAAACATCTTTAGAGTTATATATGCCAGAAACATAAATTGCTGACAAAAGATGAACACATACTTTGGTTGTGGTAAGGCTAGAAGAGTGATTGTGAGAAAGTAAACTAATTGTGCAGTCCCTTAACAACATATTCATGAAAATGGCAACAAATAAAGCATAATTTGTTAAATTAAATTAAGGTCAAATAGAAATGCTCTTTGATAGAATAAGACAGATTAGGGCAAAGAATCTGCTTCCATTTAGAGACAAGGAATCTCAGAATTTAGCTTTGAGACTGGAATATTTTATCTTATCAGCAGCACAAACTTTTTGTAGCTTTATGTCTGGTCTGATAATGTATGAACAAACATTTAAAACTTTAAAACTTCATGTACGTTCCAGCCTTCAACTGATAACATTAAGTGAAATGATCACATGACTGAGTTGAATAATTCGAAATCATTCAAGAACTGTCATGTACTTTGAAATCATTTATGCTGTCTTTCCTTGGCTCTCTCTTGCTCTCCTTTTTTAAAACCTGGAGACCATAGATGTTTAATGTCTCAAAAGACTTGAGTTTCAAGACATGATAAAAAACTTTTATAAAGGTTAACATTTGTTCAGCGTATTTATCCTTAATCATCCAGCTTTAATACAGAGCACCATCTTCTTCCAGGAGAAGTCTCTGGTCGAAAGAGCCATGTAATATAACATTCCCTATGTTTGCTGATTTGTGTATTAAATTGTTCATACATTCACCGTTTTTAACCCTCTTGAGCAGTGTATCAATTTTGTCCATTAGGAGTTTTAATATTCTGACTCTGATTGCTCTATTCTTTTTTCTGACTCTGTTGTCGTGTCATGTACCAAACCATTGAGGCTCCCCCGCCTGATTAACTGCACAGATCGATGCTGGAACTAAATTCCTCGATGTTTATCAAAATTTTCTTGATTGTGAAATCCTAATAAATTCTGATTCCAGCATATAAAAGCTATTGGCTTTATGTTGTCACACCTCTACTTTCAGGCTTTGACCCTTGATGATTTGGGTGGGTGTGGTCTCTTCTGTTACCCCCTCATCCTGAGTGAAGCCCCCACTCTTCCCTCAAACACACACGCATTCAAACCACGGCGATGTCAAACCATTCCAACAGGGACCATATGAAATGGGTCAGTGGAAGTCTCTCAATCATCAGCATCACCCTCATGGATTTAGCTTGTATTCCCAGTTCTGGTTCCTCTTTACATTTCTCTCACATAAATTCCTTTCTCTTTTCCCCCTTACTCCTTCTCATCTCTGTGAGGGGGTCCCACAATCTCCCTCTTCCTGCTCTGACATAATGTTTGTGTTGTCAGGCTGGGTTGCTGGGCTGCGAGGCGGTGCTGTCCAGCATGGCCCTGATGCAAGCTAACAACATCCCAGGGCAGAAGAGGATGATGTCATCTTTGAGTCAGGGGCACAGGGCCAGTCCTGAGGGCCACCAAAGCCACCCGCAGCACAGCCACAACCACCACGGACACCAGGGTCACCACGGGCAAGCCCACCACAGCCACATGGGCCACCCTTCAGCAGGGAGCTGTCCGCCCCTGGTAAGAGAGAGAGGAAAGTCTGATTCATACCACAAAGTTTTGTGTTTGCCAAATACAAAAGATGTTTTAATAAAACCATGGTCGGAAGCCAACCAGAGAAGAACTTGGTCTGCTGAAATGACAGCTGCTTATCAACCAGTCAACTGGATGTTGAAAAAAGCCTATTAGCGGGACAGTGTGGTCATGTAACATCATTGATTTATCAAAAGAGACTGCAAAACATTGTTACAGGGCAATTCATAGATGCAGAACTTCAGATCAACCAACGCAATAAAAAAGGGATTGTGTTGCATCCATGTTAATCATGTCCCAAATTACCCAAAACAGTAAATAAACTAAAAACAAGGGCAATATTTGAAAAAATCGCCCCTCTACAGTTAGAGCATTTAGACATATACAACATATTTGGACCTAAGCTATTTGCTGAAGCAGGTTTTAAGTATGTTTATGCACGTGATATGCACACAGTAATTTCCTGCAGCCTGCCTGAAGTGAACACTCAAGGAACTGCAGTATTTGGCACTTCGGCATTGGCTTTATATTTAGCCCTGGAGTTTGCCCTTGGCTTTGACTGTTAGTCTGGAAAATATCTTTAAATGAACTTGTTTTTTGGGGGGGGATTCATCAATTACCTATAATCTTATTATGCTTTAATTAAGTATAATCAAGTCAGAGTTAACTAAGATGCACCTGGATATACAGTATAATATGTCTGGTGTTCACAGCACATGACTTTTTAGAGTTGAAAAAAAAAAATTCTGATTGTTTTGTCACCCAAGACTCTTTTCAGAAGAACAGATGTAGATCCTACTTCTTCATTCTTTGTGTATTGCTGTTTTCTAAAGATACATACTTTAATCTCCTAACTTTTCAGGCATTTGTAATGACTGATTTTCATATTTTTGTAGATTAATTGACATATAAAGCCTAATAGCTGCCTCAAAGATTTTGCTTCTCAGTCATTTGTAAAACACCCTTTTTTCATCTCAAAGCTCATCAGAAAGGACGGAGATTATCACACATCAAGGCTGATCGATGGAAAAGACATGCAGGCAAACCAGAACATGCAGCCCAAGAAGAAGCACAAAAAATCTGGGTCATCCAACAAAGTCAAAGAGAAAGTGGAGGTAAGTTTTTAAGATGCTAAATCTAATTAAGAAATGACCTGAAACTTGTTCGTACCAAGAATTCATTTTTTTGTCGTTGATAGCATTTACTTCCACAAATGGACATAGACGAGGAAGCCTTGAAGGTTCAGAAGAACTTCATCTGCGACCACTGCTATGGAGCGTTCAGGAGCAGCTATCACCTCAAGCGACATATCCTCACACATACAGGTGAGAGCTAAGAGCTCATTTCTACACTGTTAATAATGTTTTAACCTTTGTGGAAGTAGTGAGCCATTGTAAGCAGAGAAAAGCTTTGATAGAAGTGTGGGAAAAAAATAAGAATCCATTTCCCCCTTTAGTGAACTGAACACTGCACAAAGACAAGATACTTAACGTTCAACAGATTAACTTGGTTCAACCAATCAAACAAAATTAAATAAACTGCCTTGACTCAAACCAAGACAGTTTATTTAATTAGAGCCTCAGGATGGACATAGGCAAAAAAAATGAGAGCCTTTTAAATAGTTGTACCGTCCAAGATGGAGATGCTGGACTGGAGTTCGTTTTCTTCCAGTAGACCTCAATACGTCACTATGTCACATCAGCCCCCTATCCAATCAGAACCATTCCCAACCCTCAGACATTAAGTGGAATTGAATAAAGGCGAATAACCATGTTTTCCATGCAAACCTCAAATCAGAATAACTGTTTCCATGTAAACGCGAAGGTGTTATTTAATTCTGAATACTTAATTCTAAAATAAAAACATCCTGTTACCGTCGCCTTTGAGTAATTTGGGTTAAAAAGAATGGGACTCCCAGATTGTTAGTAATTTAAGAGTTCAAAACCAGCCTTTTTGATGGTGTATGAGTGCCTATGGCATGGGTAACTTGCCTATCTATGAATGTACCATTGATGTTTGTGTTTTTTCCCAACACTGTAACATTAATACTGTATTCACTGATATATTAAGATAAAAGATGACTAATGAACACGTGTGTTTTTCCACAGGAGAAAAGCCGTATGCCTGTGATTCATGCGATATGCGTTTTATTCAGCGGTACCACCTGGACCGACACAAGAGGGTGCACAGTGGAGAGAAACCATACCAGTGTGATCGCTGTCACCAGGTCAGTGTGTGGTAGAAAACATTGTATGCTCTTCATGTACTCTTCTCCTCACATTTAGAACCTCACAGCATGAAAGTCTCTTTTGATTTTAAATGAAAGACAAATATGTCTGTGTCTGGCCCCAGAATTTTTCACGGACAGACCGGCTGCTCAGACATCGACGGCTGTGTACAGTGGGGATGACTAAAGAGGAACACCAGTACTCGCAGGACGCATCTGCCCATTCAGCTTCCTGGAGCCCCCTACAGCCGTCCAACAACCGCTTGACTGTCTGACCCCTTACCTCTGCAGAGGCCTTTCAGACACAAGTATTGGAACTGAACAGAACTGCTCCCTGAAAACTAGCTAACAGACTGTTTTAGTTTGCTTTTGCCAGCTCATTCACTGAGCTTGATAGTGGATTTTTGTATTTTTCTACTGTTACATTTGTCTCACTGGTGAACGGAGGAGAACTACTCCAAACTTTAAAAACAAGTGGCTGCAGTGTGACAGCAATAGCTGAATGAAAACGCACAAATCTCCTTTTATCCGCAGTTTGCAGGTATTTCGAGGTTTTGCTGCCAGGGGTTCTTGACCCCGCTGACCTACATGGTGTCAGGCAGCATGTCAGAAGTTGACCTAGAACCCTTTACTTTATATGACAGATTCACTAATGCTGCATTTCCACATGTGGTGCTCAATTTACCTTGACTCTACCCAGCTCTTGTACAAGGCCCATTACAGTATATAATTTGATAGTGTTGCCTTAACATAGGCTGGATAACATGTATGACATGGCTATGTGCAACTACTTTGACATCCAGCACAACAACAGAGGGTAACTGAGGCCAAAGTGTTCCTGGATATCAGTGTATGGCTTTTTGTAAGGAGACAAGTTTCTTCCAGGGAGGGTTACAAGCAATGAGACAGAATGCTACTGCCATGCACAGAAGAGTGTGGGAAGCCAGTCAGAGTTGTAAACCTCCTCCAGAGGATACTCTGAACAGTCAGTGGTCTACAGTGTCTTGACATCCATCACAAATGAAATAGGACAGAGAGAGTCTAAGAGCACCACATAGTGGAAATGCACCAGAGATGATAGAAGTATACAAAGCCTGTGTTCACACCCACTTCTTTTCTTGAACATATACCAGTCCTGTATCAACTACTGTCTATCAGCTAACGATTACAGCAGAGTTGTAGTCTGAGCTGCTTTTAAGTACAAACTTGTCACCCATTCATTTCTGTAGGTGTTAGAAAGCATCAAGTGTATCTACTCAGTTCAGACCAAAGACTTGCAGCACAAGACCTTTACAGAATACTGCAGGCGACTGTTGCTGCTTTGTGAACTGAGCTTCTGCATCTGGTATCAGGCTGGTTGACAGCAGCTCCTGCATTTCAGTTTGTTGAGACGCCTATATGTGGTTTCAGGATGCTCAGCACATCATGTAGATCAACAGTTGAATTGTAACTGTTAATCGGACCTCTTTTTCCTTGCAGGATTATTAGTGATGTAGATTAAGAAAACAAAAGGAGGTCTGCCAGTCACAAGCTTGTGACACAATAAAGAGCCAGTGATGTCATCGGCTGAAAAAACAGAATTGTCAGCATAGTAAGAAACTCACTATTCCCTCTTTCATATCATTTACTAGAAGATGTCTGAGGCTAAAAGAGGCATGAAATGGAAGCTGAAGCACAGTGAGTTGTAGCAACAGAAGTGATACATCATCTACTTCAGTTGCAGCAGAGTGAACTGCTGGACTATCAGAATGCTGAAGAGCAGCCTGCTCTCTTCATGTTTTTATCAGAAATCCTTGGTCTGAACTTGGCTGAAGATTTACTGTAGTGTTTTAGGAGGATGCCCTTGAATGGGGCTCATTACAAAGTGAAACTAAAACAAGGCAAATGCTTTTCTAATGCACAGGACTGTATTTTCAACATGTGTTATATGCATCTTAATGCTTTCTTACCTGCTATTTCAAAAACACTGCAGTCTAAATTCTCATGACATGTGAAGTGTGACACTTAGCTCGTGGGGACATTAGGTGTTGTAGAGACTATAGCTCTCCTATTTGTTGTTTTACATAGTTTTAAAGGTTTAGGTTACAATGTTGGAATACAGTTGCAGGCTTTAAGGATCAATTTGTAACTTTCTCACCTTTAATAATGGCTTCACATTTGATCTAACAAAATAATATTCAACTTAAAGAGCGGCATTTCTCTCATGCAGTTTTCTGTCTTTCTGCTCACCCCGTCTCTCTATTCCTCTTTTTTCTAAACCTCCACCATCCTCCCCCATCTCTTTTGGGACTTTTCCACTGTGTTGTATCAGCTCGACTCAGCTCAAATGTATTCAGCTGGTTTGGATTTCTGTTAGCCAAACGTGACATAGAGACACTGCTGACCTCTGAATAGTCAGAAGTGCCACAAGTCGGGGTAGCAAAAGCCCTCTGTTGTGTGCTCTCTGATGGTGTGTGGCTTCCCTCTGCTTTACACAGCATGTTGTTTTTCTGCTCTCAAGTGTCATCGGAACAAAATTGATCTCCTCAAAATGACAAAGCTGCATATAGTGTGCTCTATCACCTGTTCCTCCTTTGTTGTTGTTTGCTGTAGTTTCATGCAGCCTTGCGATATCAACCCTGCCTACCTTAAAGAGGTACTAACAATGTCTATACTGTAGTGGAAACAGAGCAAGTTGAAACTGAAGCATATGGAGCTGAGCCCAGTTGAGCAGATTCCACAAATGAAAAAGTATATGTATCATACATGACCGGGATGGACTAACTGGCTTCTTTGTAGTTAAAGGCTGGAGTGTGAACCAGTGCTAATGTCATGCTTTCAACAACCTGCTCCCTAAATTACATAACTCTGAAGACAGGCATCCTAAGCAGTCATCCTTGCTGTAAATTACTGAACTGTCTATTTTTGGATCTACCATATTATGTGAAAAAGTTACACGTTGTTGCTTTAAATGATGATTTACAAAAGCCCAGTTCTCATGGGGCTCTTAAACAAGTTAGTGAGCTTTTACACCTTGCTATTTTATTAAGAGCTAGACATTGCAAAAAGAAGCCTTCTTGAATGCTTTTCTCACACCAACCTACTTCATAAGTTCTGTCTCCCCCGCAGGAAACCACAGTTGGTTTTATTTCTTGCTCACTGTTCATACCTTTACATGATGATGAAAGACTTCCGTCCTGATTTGCCTGATGGGCTCATGAGCGACATTTAGTCATGGTTACTTGACTGTTTTCACACATAAAGATGAAAACTAGACCTTCTCCTGAAACCCCTCTCACTGAAGCACTCAGAACAACAACACAGATCAGATGGAGGTCTCATTGTTCTCATCCATACATTTCCAGATCTCCTCAGTTGGGACCAGACTGACAGTGATGTGAATGCAGTGCCATGTCATTTCCTCTCCAGTTTGAACATCTTCAGTGAAGGTGGCTTATTGTGATCATGGGATGTAAGACTCAAGCAGTGTTTTCTATGAAGAAGTCCTCTATTATTTGATGTCCCTTTGAACAAGGCTCCAGACACTGGACTGATATTAGCTCAGCTGTAGAGGACTGTATTTTCTGTGTTTTTTCTGTTTCTGTTAAAGTTTAGATGATGTGAAATGGGCCCATTGCTGACTTGTCTTCTTTTTATGAAGTTAATATATATATAAATTTTATTAGAGATAGTAAATAGTGTGTAAAGGACCTTTGAATTGAAAGAAAATCAAATTATTTACACATTTTTCATGATTTCATGTTACAGCTGGGAGGCCCATTGCAAGACGTCCTCAATCCTGTTAGAGAGGAGCTTAAAAGTGGCCAATCACGCTCTTTTAGTGTAGCAGCAATAATTAGGTGGAATTGTTTTCTGTTTGTGTTTTGCATGTATATGTTCAAAAATCTTGAAAAAAAATTTTGTTTTGGTAAAGGAAATCTTTTTTTATTCCAGATGTAAGCCCCGTCCCTGCTGTCATTTCAGGGCTGAGGTAAAATCAATTTGAGGTGGGTCAATCATTCTGTAGCATGGAGCTTGTAATGACAGTTTAGAGCCCCGAGTCTCAATAAAGCTGTTTCACTTTCTAAACAAATGACTGCTGCTCACACTCTCTGCATCATTACTTTCAAAGAGACTTTTCTAATGATCTGGATTTCTCTCTTTTCAATTATTTTCTACTCCCCTCAGAGCTTTTGAACAGGTCCTCATAATTAATTTTGACCCATTAAAGCTGTCTCTCACTGAGCTGCCCTCCACGTTAAATGAGAAATTAAATTACTTGTTTTTAAATGGTGCGTCACAACAAAGATAGGACAACTGAAAATGTGATTGGTAGAAACCGTCAGCAGGTGGCACCAATGCACAAATGAGGGACATTCTTTCCTGTGAGTGTAAGTGAGTCACAGAAACACTGCAGAAGATTTTCCCCAAACTTACAGGGAGTAATTCTGAATGATCAGTCTGCATAAAAACTCACAAAAGCACTAACAGAAAAAAAGCACTTCTTATGATTAACTGCAATGTGTTTAAAGAAATAAAATGCATGTTTCTTTCGAGGATATTACCATTAAAATATGAGAAAAACTCTTGGTAACAGGCTAAAATAAAAATGAGGCATGACTTAGAAAGAATAACAGACTAAAAACGGGTCCATACAAATGCATGCAGGCACCTACAAATATAAAAAGTGACATTTTTGAGGGAATAAAACCATCTAAATACCATATATCAAAGCTGTGAATTTGTAATGAACAAGACCAAGGTTTGATTTTATTTTTTAAAGGAGATAAATTCACAAGAAAGAATCAGATTGTCGTTTCTTTAAAAAAATGAATAAAGATTGCCTTATTAAACTCAATAATTTCATTTTATATCTGTCTTAATGCACAGTTTTCTTTGAATTATTCACTCAATTATTCACAGTTTTACATCTTCTCTGTTTACATGTTGAAATGAAAGTGATGATTCAGGGTTAAAACCACTGGTATCTCCCAATTACTCCAAGAGGTTGACTCTGAATCACAGGCATGATCAGAGGCAAATGGCTCCACCTGACATGATTTATTTGTCAAAATTGCAATATTTTATGCTTCACAGTAAAATTTAAGTTCAATTTCCAGGAAACTCAACACTTCCATTAAAACCAAAAAGTCTCTTTTTTCTGCCAGTTATGTTTTTAATGACTTTTTCCTCTTTATCTGTTGATCATAGAATTTCTCATATAATGTTGGTCATGTCACAAGGAAGAAGTGATCAGAATTTGGAGATCATTCAAACTCAAATCAGAGATTTTGAAAGTATTTGTTAACATTGTGAAATGGGACATCAGTTTTGACACTTAATGCTGCTAATAGTGCCAGCGATGTGTGTGTGAAAAAAGAACACACATTCATGTTATGCAGGTCCATGCAAACCACAGTTAACTTTGGATCATTACAGAGCTTATTTTTAACAAAAAAAATTGTCACCTCCACCTAGTAAGTCCTGTTTTTGTCAGTCCTTTTCTTTGTCTGTAAGCAAAATAACTCAAAAAGGTCTTGAGATATATTTTGGGATTTTCTGGTAATATTGGTCATGGTTCAAAGAAGAAGTGATTACATGTTGGTGGTCTGAATCTGTATCTGGATATATTTTTTAAAGAATTTGTAAAGAGATTGGGAAGTTTTTTTAGTATTATTATTTTGTTTTGACATTTGACACTATTAACTCAGCTAATAATTTTGGTAATGCTTTGAAAACAATAAAGCAGATTCAGGTAGTGTAAGTCTATGCAAAGCACAGTTCAGTTTCCATCATGATCCAGATCCAGTGTTCTATTCTAGACCTCAGTGTGGATCAGAGTACATGCATATTCAGCTGGGTGGCTTGCTGGAGGTTGTTCTTTCAAAGCATCCTCAGTTTCTTTGAAATTTTTAAACCCTCCAAAATCCAAGTTTGGTGTCTCATGAAGGTACATCTTAATTACCCTCCCCAAAACATGTATTTTCCTTTTAAACTGTCCTGCCATTTAGTTTCTTTTTGTGCTGTGGCCCTTGTTTGCCAGTGTAGTTGTCCACATGTCTTTGGACCCTGTGGACAACCTTTGGCTGAGAAGGCCTGGAGTGTATCCTTACATTTTGCCATGGGCCTGTTAGTTACCTCCGCCAAGGAATGTAAATGTTTTTGCCAGAATTTGTTTGTTTTTTGTTTGCCAGTGAGCACGCTAACCCGAAAAGTGTGCAGCATATCTGGATGTGATCATGTTGGTCACTGCTGGTGAGTGAATGAGTATGCAGGTCCTAGATTATTTTTTTTTTTTAAGGATTTGATAAGATTGTGAGATATGGCAGTTTTCCCATCTTTGTGATAATAACTCAAATAGATCTCAATAAGTTTTAATGAAATTTTCAGGGGATTTTAGTCACGGTGGAAGGGTAAAGTGATGAGGTTAAAGTTATGTGATAGTTTTGGATGGACTTGCTTTCCAGTGTTACAATGTTTTAAACCTGAATTGATTAAATAAACCTTATTTTGGAAAGATGACTGGAGAGGACAGAATACAGTTTGAAAAAAATTCTCCTCTTTGATTATATGGATTTAATCATGTTGGGAAAGTTGAGAGTAAAACATTAACTTTTTTTATTATTTCACATAGTGGTAAATTAGGTTATTAAAGATCACTTTGTCATGGCCTTCTCTGGACCACAAGAGGGAGGTGTAACCCAAGCTTCACTTTATTCTCATCCTTCCTAAAGTAGAAACAGGCACACGTGGTTTTCAGAGGTAAAGCACATGAACAGTTTGGCAAATATCCATGTATAGATTAACAAGTTGTTCTTATGAAACTGATATCACTGACTCTTAACCGTAGATGTAGTTTTTTTTCCTCTATTTACTTTTGATAAACTGTTAATTCAAAAATGAGACTAACTTTGAGAGCTTCCTGCTCCTGTTTTTATTTCTGTTTGAAATTTTGTTTGTTTCTTTTTAATCCATGCTTTACATTTTGATATTTTTTACTACCTAGACACTATGTCAAGATTTAAAGAGCAATATTTCTGTCAGAAATTACTTGTGTTAAAGTAAAAGTACTGATTTGAAAAAATAATTCCAAAAGTAGGACACAAAAAGTTACTGTGCTACAATGGTGAGTAAATGTAATTACTTACTTCCCACCTCTGTCTGCTGTAATGGGGTTGGAGAAATAGATGCAATTGCAGACCCAGGTTTCTTAAAATTATTGCTGAGGAGTAACCATTAGAGTCATAAATGATTCATAGGGATGGGAAAATAAAACACAAAAGATGTTTGAAAAAGTGAAGTTGAACCACTACTACCATTCAACTGAATACAAACCAAAAAAAAGCATTTGGACTTTACAAAACACTCTGCTTTGAAGGTGCAAAGACCATCTGATTTGTAGTTTAAAGAAAAAAATAGACTGAGTTTGTGTTTTCAGCTCCTCAAACTTTCTGGAAGCTAATAGAAATATTCAAACAGATTACACTTCACATTTGACATATCAACCTAAGATACACACACAGGCTCTGAGAATCTCAGCTGATATGACACTAAGCCAGCCCAGCGCTGAGTTCACCTCACCTGTGCCGGATCAGTGCCAACCAGCCACACACTCCTGGCACTGCGCTGAGGTGACTGCTGCTCCACACGCAGTGAGTTTCTTCTCAGCCTATGAGTCAATCTGTTTCTGTGTGACTCTGCATAAGACATGCACATTAAGATATTAATGCTAATCTAAGAGAATCAACATTTCTTAATATGTAACATCTAAACATTTACACCATTTTAAGCAAAATCATTTGTGTCATAATGAACAGTTAAATGCTCAAACTGTGATCAAACAGACATAGAAGTCTGTGTGGGGGTACCTCAATCCTAATTCTTGTGAGAACAACAGAGACCATCTAAGATTATTTTGCCCCATCATTCTGCCTACATAGGTACTGCAACATCAATTGAATGTTAGGAAGTTCAGATCGTACCCTTTAGCACCTTCCTCTTTGCTATTGACCAGTTCCTTAATTAAAGCATTAGGAATAGGCAGGATGAGATCAGCCTGAAGGCTGCTGGGAGTGTGCGCTCCCCCCCATGGGAGACATCCCCTCCCTCTGCAGCCTGATTTACAGCACCCACAGGCCCCCGGCACTTAACAATGGACCTCCTTAAGTGAGGTGGATGGGGAGGAGACCAAGGAGGGGGATAACACTCCATCTCCATACACAAAGTGCTGAAATCATCTTGCTTCCAAATCATCTTTGCGAGACGAACTACAGTGCAGAGGTAAAGTGTGGGAGAGCTGCCTTGTGATCAGTCTGGATCACTGTCAGGGAGGAGTGAGTGATCTCCAGCTCTCTGCAGGCTCATCTCTCCTGCAGAGCTAATTTTGGAAGTTGTTTCAGATTTGGTTAAAGTCTTACAAAGAAAAGAGGCACAGATTAGTCATTTTGACAAATACAATTTAAGTTGAAAATAAAAAAAAACAGATTTAGTCAGTAGAGTCCTTAAACATTTTTAATTATTGCTTTGGCCAAAGAGCTATCGCTTTATTTTAAAGTGACTCAGTCAAACAAACTCTTCAATTATTAATGCTTTTTCTCAAACTAGTGCACTATTAATACTTATTTTGATTCAAAATAAACAAATGAAAATACTAACATCTTGAACGAAGGATCCATTTGTATTGAAGAATTAACTCAGACAGATTTTTTTTTTTCTTTTCTGATCATTACTCTTATTGGAGTCATATACAGATTAGTTGTAGTTAGATCTAATCTTTTTCAGGACTTGTCCATACATTTGGTTTCTGTGGACTGCTGTGGTGTTTGGCCTGCTGCTGTGGATCTGCATAGCTTCAGTTACTACAACCAAGGGCGTAGGTTTGATTTTGACACTGGTGGGGACATAAAAGTGCACCAAGATGACACCCCTGAAAGTTGATGTGTTTTGTATTTATGACTGTTTTCTAAAGTCATGTAGAGCTGATCAAACAAATCTCAAAAAACAAATCTCTGTCTGTTCCTTGACAAAAGTATAGCCTATTGAACATATTGATAAATATATAAACAAAACCAGAAAGGACTACTGATAAGTGTATTCCCCAACAATATGAATATAAACAGTCAAGTTTTTAATCTGAGGTTTTATTGTATTTTTTCCCCACAAACTTTTATTGTTGGTCTTAAACAGTTGCTGCCTTTCAACACACAAATAATATATGGATAATAAATTAGATAATCAAAATGTGTATCTCTTTGGCATTAAATATAAGCGTTTTTAACTTATAACGTCTTATACTATGCTTGTGTTTTATGTTAGGGACCATGCGGTAGTGGCATTATATTGATAGGGACATGTCCCTAGCGTCCCTACCCAATTCTACGCCCCTGACTACAACTGCTGAGATTTTGCCAATTTCAGTCCCATTCTGTTAACTCTACAGTTGAATATCAACTTCAGAGAGATAAGTTAAATAAAGACATGGTAGTCCTTGCAAATGTCACACAGTGTATTGTTGCAGTCATGAGTCCTTACATGGACAACCTGCTGTTGAAGACCTGCTAGACTCACAACTGCTTTATACAACATCAGCCATCATCAGAAACGCAATAATCTAAACATAAGCCCAGTTTCACTGCAGATCAACTTCAGTGTAATCTGACCAACTAATGCTGAAGTCAGACTTCACAATTAAGCACGAGTATGCCACAAAAATGCCACAAAAATTAGTTGTTCGGTCTCAGTGACCAACAACAAAGACCAGTCTGGGACACCTCATGACTCCACAACAGAAAGTTTAGCGTGTGGCACTTTGTCCTGCTTCCTACATTTTCTCACTTTACATTAGAGACACTGACCAATGAGAGTGCAAGGATCATCTTCAAACATTATGCTGCTAAGGATTATTGGTGCCTGCCTGATGTAAACAGACTAAAATTGATAAGAGCAATGAGGCAGAAATAAAGTTAGGTAAAGCTCTGAAAACAATATCCCTGACTATATCCAAATTTCATAGCAGAGCTACTAACAAGCTGTAAAACAGGCTGTAAGAGAGAAATGTAAAGGAGAATCAGCAGAGGTTTTAGTAGATGCATCGAGCTTTTGGCCCTATCTGAAGCAGTGGAAAGCCAAACTTCTGTGCCAGCTGATTGCTTAAAGGGGACAGAGCCACCAAAGCCATTTCAGCTGATGAAAGTCTGATCACTCCACCTCAAAATTACTGCACAATCCCTTAAAGTGTATTCAGATTTTTGGGGTGGGAACTCATGGAAAGTTGTTTGATTACCCAATCTAATGCAAGTTTTACTTAAAAATAAGATGTACTTAGGGAGCACAAACATCAGCTAAGGCATTTCCAACAACATCTTGAGAATTACTTTCAAAAGTGTGGACACAAATCCTTGAAAAAATTCCTGGATCCACATCTGGGTTGGATCACCACCAAATCTAAACTCTTCTCCCTTGTACCATGATCAACATTTTCTGAAAATGTAATGTCAATCCACCTAAAACTTTTGGGTTACAATCTAAATCTAGGGGATATTTCAGTAGTTTTGATGTTGGGTTGTATCATATACTCGACTATAGTCAGTGAAGTGGCTAACAGAGCTCCCAGCAGAGCTGCACTTTTAAAGAGAACAAGCTCAGACTACTGCTAAGCTACAGTCCTGCATGTATATTTATTCCTCGTAATCGGAATGTGGTAAAAACAAGCCACATAACTATGTTGGGTTTGATGTAAAATTGTTTCATCCAGGAACTCTCTGTTAGGCATTATTATATGATGCAGCCAATTGCTATGTGTACCTCCACCTTACACATTGATTCCACAGAATTCTGTCCCCTCTTTCTTTCAGCCTGATGAATCTTGTTCTGAAGAATTTCCCTAGCTCATAAAAGTGATTCACAGTAAAAGGAACATGGTTGCCACTTGAATCAAAATCACTCATATTTGGTCAGTATTCGTTTCATCTGCCATTGTTTTGTGTGAGTCCATTGGGCAAAAACACTGATCAGCTGAATGAATGTGCACAGGTGGAATACCACAGCCATTTGCAGAACCATAAAACAGCACCAAACACAAGAGAGTCCCTGGACAAAAAAATAAAGTGCTTCTGATTTTAATCAAATTTGCATTCAACCCAACATAGGTTAGTGGCTCATTTTTACATAAAACTTAAAATGTTACACAACATTAGTGAGCTTGTCAACAGCAGTGCACCTGACCAGTCATCTCAGCTCATTCTCCTTAAAGGTGCAGCACTGTGGGGAGCCCTTTCAGCTTGTCAAATACCTATTAAACAAACCTCATAAATACTGAAATGTCCTTTAAACAAATTTGTTTTAAAAATCCTGTTCCACATCCAGATAGGATCACTAACAAAATCGTATCACTTCTTTCTTTTGCCGTGCCCAACACTTCCTAAATTTAATCAAAATAGGCACACGAGTTTTGCTTACAAATAAACAAAAAGACAAACAGATAAACAGACAAATGCTTGTAAAAACAGTGGCAGATGTTAACAGCAAAAGAACCAGCATTTATGATAAAATCAGCAGACTAAACTCACTTTGAAGTTTTACAGATATGCAAAATTTTCAACATTTCTAGTGTCATTAAAGGAATCTTTGGACTATAGAGATATAGAAAGGTGATGCTGCCAATAGCAATAGAGAATATAAAAATCAAACCTAGATCATTTAATTTAGGAGAGAAATCAATTTGAATTTTAAAGAAGTTTCATAAGTTTGGATAAATTGTAGGTATGCAGTGTTATTTGGGATCTGTAGGTTGTTGGTGCTACAGTAGGAGATGTCTTCATGTGCTTAAGAGATAGCAAGGCCCAAAGCAGCATAGGATACCTCTCTTGGAGTCTAGAAACTGTTGATGGTGGTGAAGGATACAGGGTTGGATAAGGTGTAGACATTAAAGGAGTTCACCCTGGGGTTGTGAAGACCACGCTGCAACAAAAGGCTGACTGTGGAAGAGACTGGATGATTGCCTTACAGGTCATGGGAGAATCTTGTTGGTTCAGTGTTAAAGGGACTGATCACCAGTGCAGGAAGAGTGGGAGAAATTAACAAGAGGTGACTCAAATAAATGATTGGATGGATGAATTAATGGTTACATTTTTCTACATACTTGGTGGAGACCAATAATGCCATTAATACTGCTAATAAAAATAAAAATACAGATTGCTGCTATTTGGAAAAAAAAAAAAAAGTTTATTTGATAAAACATTTATTTTATCAACTTATCATCTGTTTGGCTATGGAAAAAGGACGTCAGTTGACATTTCTAGTCACTCTTTCCAGCATTGAAATTCCTACTACTCTCATGTCAGGAAGCCAAACAATAGGCTCTATGAACGAAAACCTCCAGAACAGGCAGTAAATCTAATCTGCACGTGCACACTGTGGCTCTGTAAACATATGGGTGATTCAGAGGTTTCACAAAAACAAGCAGCAGCCACAAAAATACCCCGTCTCCTTCCTACAAATGTTTGGATGCCCCTCTGATCAAATACATCACAGACTCACGACGCATGATTGAAACCCTCAAAACAATACCTCCTGCTATCTCCCTCTCCCCGAGGTGTGGGACAGCCTTTCAACTCAGGGCCTTGATTAATAAAGGAACCGCTGGTTGGTTGAAGGCACCGTTCTGCAACCCTCAGAGCATCCATCATGTTCGTGACAGCCCACCTCTCTGTGTTAATTAGTGGTGATATTTAAGCTGTCTAAGGGGCTCCACAGCCATCAGAGTGTTTCTGCTGCTGCTGCTCATCATTAAAATTTTAGTTACTGTGTCTGGTAAACTCCCATTGTTGTGGCCACCTCAGTGAACATGGCCTCAAATGTCACACAGGGACACAGAATCAGGGTTCAGATGGAATCGGAAGAATGTCACATCATTAATTTTCCTGTGAAATGTAAATTTTTCCTCTTTAAAATAACAAAAAAATCAAAAGTGAAATCAAAGAATTAGAGCTATATATTTTAAAGTTATCTGTTTCAGCCCCAGTGTGAAAACATGGATTTGAATTACTGAGATTCTGAGTAACTATTTGATATTATATGAACGAATTTGCCATAAATGGAAGGTTCTTGTCACACAATGAAGAGCAAAGGTGTGAATGCATTACTTATTAATGGTTACCAAATATTGTAATATTCTTAAACACTGGGGGCTATTATTCGGAAATTAATAATGTATGCAGCTGAATCCCAGTCTGCCTATAACCATAAGCCATCATGCACCAGTATGAGAATGTAGACATAAAAGCAGACTATAGAGGAAGAGGAAAAAGAGCCAGGATAAGATGTGGGTCTGAGCTCCAGCAGCACTAAGAAGCTTAAATGCAGTGCAAACATCACAGTAACAGTATTTCTGCATGTTGTGGGATCTTATTTTAGTCATTTTGGGACCCCCTTGAGTTCCAAAGCACAAACCAATGAAAAAAGGTGAATTCACCTCATTATGGGCAATGACAGCATGCTATGTCCTCATAAGGTCTATCACAGTGGCCTGCATATTGCTCGGAAATTCTGATCATGAAAAACTTTATTTGTCCAGATAATATGATGAATAAATCCATTGCTGTATAGAAGCCTGCACTGCTCAGCAAAACAAAAAACCTACAAGATCTTGAGAAACCATGCAGCATCACTATAAATTGGAGTAAATTAAATGTGTCTTCTTCCTTCCTTACTGAGTACCAGCACCAGGTACAGGTATACCAACTGGACACAATAGCTTTGCCCTATTTCAGGGGTAGCATCCTTTAGAGAAGTGGTTCTAAGCTGTTCAGTTGGGTGCCAAAAATGGGACACAAAGCTTTTTTTAGGGGGTTGTTTCTCTGTGGCTGAAAAGAATGCTTGTTATAATGTACATGTGCCCAGTTTTACTTTTAAATACATTTACTTCACCACATTTTTCATTCATACATTTAAATTGTTCCTGTTGTAACCAAGTCTTATGTATCCATTTTTTAATTTCCCTCCCAAAAAAGTGCTCTTTGCCGCCTTTCATGTTGGTAAGAGGGTTTTTTTTTAATCAAACTGAATCAGTCAAGACAACTGACATCTATTTTCAGCTATGATAAATACAATATCTAATCATTTATTAACGTTTTTTTTTTTCTGAAAATAAGCTTTCTTTTTTCAAAAAATGAGGTTTTAGTACAAAGGCAACTAAATTTTGGTTATTTATTCACAATGTAAGTTTTGCATCATTTCTATCCACTGTTTTAGACTTTTGTAACAGATTTCAGTGCTCCAGAGGCAGAAATATAACACTGCTATGTTTACCTTGAACCAAAGGTGTTCTCAAGGATTAGTTCTGGACCCTGAAGATTTTTTGAATTGTCCATTCAGTGACTCACTGTAGTCATCTTTATGCAAATTATACTATTCTATATTCTTAGGAGATGGGAAGTGGTGAGTCTAAACCCAGAAGTAGTTGACATCACTTTATTCACTGTTTCAAACAGGGTGCATTGTGTATTTTCATATTTTGTTTAACTCCATCTTTTCATGATTTTGGCTTCCAGAGGTTTGGTCATTGTATCTTGTTATCTTGAGATGACAAGATGATTTCTATTATAGAGTCAATTTCTTAAAATCTTAATACATTACCAAAATTCATGTTATCAGCGAAAATGGAGTGAAAGAAAATTGTTTGCATGAATGCAAGTGCTTCTATAATTGTTCACTTCCTTTGTCTTCATATGTTTTTTCCAATGTCAACACTGTAACAGTAACACATGAGTTGACCAACATCAATATATTTTTCAAATCCATTTTTAACTTGTTTTTTAATTCAGGGGATGGTGGTTAGTGCTGAAGTATGAGCATTTGAGAGCTACTTACTATTTTGGGGGACATTGAAAAAATGGACAAAAGGCTCTGAGCCACATATGATGAAAGCCATCTTTTTTCATGGTCCATCAAATAAGGCTCCAGACAGTGGATTTGTGAATTTGGCTCATCCAAGGATTGTACTTTAAAAAGGTATATCAGATTGAGATTAAAAATATGAAAGATATTTTTGGCCCATTACTGAAATGTCTCCATTTTATGAAATCAATAAATAAACTATAGCAGGGATGGAAAATAGTACAAACTGGACCTACATCTTAATAGAAAATCAAAGTGTTCACAAAACTGTACACTTTGCTCTAACTCAGGAGCACCCTGTGGAAGACATAGTCAGAGGGAGACCAGTTGTGTGTATTTACTACTCACTCAGTAAAATGAAATGCTCCTTTTTACAAAAGACACCCTGCTTGTACCAGCTATCCTGCCCCTAACCCTTTTGTTTCGCAGCACAGGCCCTGTCTGGCAACCTGAACAGCAATACTGGGATCAGTCTACAATATTAATCAAAAAGTTCATAGACACTTCAAAGTTTTTCTACAAGTTTTTGTTTCAAAGTTGATATTGAGATTAAATCAGTAATTCGCAATTAAAAGTGCTTACATGCTTGACAGCCCAAAGTGTGTCCAGTTCAAACAGGTACAGGATATGCTGGGTCAGGAAGTCCATTGTTGGTCACGGAAAGGACAGAGCATTGGTCAGCTGTGATTAAAGAGACACTGTAATGGGATGGTCATGACTCTGTGATGTACTAAATCTCAAAAAGAATAAGCCTCTCCAAAGTATGTTTCCCTTGAAATGGAACATACAGTAGCTAATGTCCACTGTGCAAGGATTTCACTTTCTACCTATCGAAAAAGTATTGAATTAATAACTAACATGATGTCTTGCCAGCCACATGCCTCACAAAACAATCCTGATGGGGAATGCTCTGACATACCATGTTTCAACCTGTCCTGTATTCAGACGTCTGCCTCCACTTTTCTAATTAGTGTAACTCAACAAGATTAATTAGCCTCTGTATTTCATTCCCAGAACTCAAAATATAGCACAGAGGAGGGGGGGAGAAGGGAAAGTCATAAGCCTCCTGACAGGTAACAAGGAAAAAATGAAGCTTGGCCCTTCTAGGCATATTTTAATACTTTTAAATCATGAATATTCATACATATAGTTTCAACTTCAGTCAAGTGGGAAATGACATCTAAACATATCTTTAACTTTTTGGTGTTTTGTTTGTGTGAAGTGAAGCCAGCCGGAATGAGATTGATTGAACCTGATGAGAAAGCAGAGGTACGAAATAGGCTCAAGGACAAAGTCATTAATTTTGATCAGGGGGCTTTTGTTATAGGTGTCAGCATAGTAAAAGTAAAAGCAAAAGCAAAGAATAAATGTTGTATTTCACCTGGTTGCATAATTTTCAGGGAGCTAGAATCAACAAGACATTTTCTGTAACAATGTAGAGGCAAAAATAATAAGAATTGTGACACATTTTTAAAAATAAAACATCAATCTCATGTTCTAATACTGAATACCATACTGGACTTATAGGGCTACATTTACAGACATTACAGCTCTTAAAGTGTTAGTACTACTGGATGGCTCTGGGGGAAAGGCAGATTAGGAAAAATAAGAGGATGAGTATTGCCTTTTTGCTAATTATGAACACATTAGTTGAGAGTTTTTATAATGCAGATAAACCGACAGACATCAGATCAGTCATGTAAGACCTTGTGTCTTAGATTGATTTGGTCACACACATTCATCCACATTCTCCTTGACAGGTTGGACACAGCGCCCTGCCATCTGTGTAAAAATCACTTTCCAGCAGAGGTGCGTGCAGCCTCGACACATATATTAACATGCCTTGGCCTTACACCACTCTATTAATCTGCAGCTTGTTGGAACGGGTTTGGACTGAACTGCATCTGTAGGGATCAACCAAACAGCCACTATACGAGTCCATATGTGGCCTTCAGAGGTGCTGGAAGCTGACGACACAGAGGGAGGACAAATTAATCTGGGGAGTCACAGCTTTTATGTGCAGTAGTTAGAAAACAACCTGGACTGTTAAAGAGATCTTATATTTCAGTTTAACGGGATATAAAGGAAGGGGATGTCCACATGAGGGTGGTAATTTGTGATAAACTGAGGTTTCCCTTTTCTATTTAAAAAAAAATCAAGTGATAGAAAAAAAACTTCGTCCACATGAAAAGATATACACGCATAAATGGATTGTTAAATGCAATAGAACGTGTCCATGCTCATAACATGCAAACATCTTTTAGCAATTTCTCTTCAAAGGCTGTTCCCTTTTTTAAAAATTCTCCACCAACCTCAAAGTCCCAGTGTCACAGTCAAACGTGTGACCGTGCCAACTTGTGACAGTGGGTGTTTTTTAAAATATTTATTTGTTTGTATCTCAACCTCAAGCCGTAACGGTATCTAATCAGAAAGATCAGAGAAAATAATGGAGACAATAAAATGACCCTAAGTACTCTTGTCAGTTTCAGCATTATAACTACGGCAACCATACACATGCAGCCATGGGTCATCAGTCCACATGATCCTTTTCAAAACAGTCACACAGAGTCTTATCCAAAATGAATGCTGGGTTTGCATATTAAATAAATTTGCTTCCAATCAGAGTCATATTCATTTTTGATGACTGGAAGGATATGTTCTAACTCAGTAATAGCTAAAACACCTTCAAGTACTGAATACTCTTGATAGTGCTGTATTTTCTCTGTCACTAAAATTTCCTTTCCGTCTGAGGGCTTGATCTACTCTGATAGGTTGACTTATCTGCTCTGTGGCAACTGATCAGTTCAGCCCTGCCTGGTGCTATACTGTAAAGAACTTTGCATTCAAACATTTCTTCTCTGCACCAGGCTTGCTACCTTAAAGGGTTAGCTCAGGTTTTTTGAAGTGGGGTTGCTAGAGGCCTACAGCCCAAGTAAATATGAGTGTCGATAAAGGAACTAGCAAGTTTTGTCCCAGGGAGGGACACAGCAGTGCATGGTGCCATCTAAAGCCGCAAGATTACCCACTTACGGGTTAAAACTTCTCAAAAATCTACATTAGTTTGACTAGATGCTAAAGTAAGATTCTCCTCAACAAACCCCCCGTGTCTAGAACTTCAGTGTTTTGGGACATAGGCAATTGCATATCCCTCCACCATCAGCTGGTCAGGTAGTCAGAGGAAACAACAAATATTAACTTCACTAAAGAATAATTTTGACTCTGGTAACAACGACCAGCAGTTAGTTGTGGGAGAGAATATCTTCATGAACTGGAGAACACAGGGAAGGAACTTTTGCAGATGGAGTCTAAAGAG
The DNA here is from genome assembly GCA_036419115.1 of Scarus forsteni. Lineage (NCBI taxonomy): Eukaryota > Metazoa > Chordata > Actinopteri > Labriformes > Labridae > Scarus > Scarus forsteni. The sequence goes on along the minus strand of JAZDUH010000083.1, from coordinate 10,499,565 downwards.
AGGGATGGAAAATGGAGTAGATCACAAGTTACCTGGTGGTGCAGGTGCATGAACTGTGAGTCCGTGTCCTCAAACTTGGAGGTCCATTCCCATCACAAGTGGAACTTAATAAAAGAACACTCTTGGACTTTCCATCAGAGCTCTTTATTTGCGGCAAGTCTTCAAACTGCAGTTGTGCATCATAGTCCTAAACAGTAAAATGTACTGTAAACACAATGCTTGATGCCGCAAGCCAAATTTATCAAGTTATATAGGTTTTCGCTCCATTGACGGCTACCTGACTCCACTGCAGCCTGTAGCACATTGGCCTGATCTAATGAGGTGAGTTAATGGTGGAAGGATACATAGCCCTTCATTGCATCATAAAATAGTTCTAAACACAGGGGCTTTGTCGAAGAAAAGTAAAATGCTGTAAATAATTCTGTTACATATTGTTGGAGCAACACAGTTTTTCAGTAGTTTGAGCCTATAAGTGGATTAATTACAAGGCTTTCTGTTGCACCATGTACGGCTATGTACCAGCTAGCGTCCTTGGATATCTCCCCCAAGAGATAAAGCTTGCTAGTTCGCTTATTAGCACTCGTATGTACTAGAGCCTTCAAAAAATGCTGAACTTATCCTTTAAACCAGGGGGCTTAAACTGACAACAAGACAATGGTAGGACGTCCTTAAGGAGACCTTTTCAGGGGGCTGGAGTAAAGAGACGTTATAGGCAGCTACTGGCGCCATGTACACAAAAGATCTAACACTCCACAGTAATGTATAATTACATCTGGTTTACACAGAAACACCATCTACAGAGTTTGTGACCCTGACAAGGTTTTTCCAAGCTCCTCTGGATATGCAAAGCTGCCACTGTAATTGAGCCATCTACTAGGACTTGTAGGTATTACACAAACAGGGTTCACACATGGAGCATGATACTAGAAAAGCCTTGTTAAAATGATTAAGTCTAAACAGGTATATTTGTGTCAAAGTCTTCAAACACACCGCCAAGTGATCCATCATTCCCTGAAGTTCAGGGGGATCATGTCGCTTCAAGATGTAAAACCTGTTTTCTTTCTCTTGCATGGCACATTGTCAGAGGGCGCGCGGTGTAACCCCGAGTTATCAAGTTCACATGAAGGTCTCTGAGGAAATTATGCAATCTTCCCCTGACAAGGCAAGTCCAGGGCTTTCCTTTGCCTCTTTATATTATGACAATTTTCCACTTGAACAGACGACCTCAGGTGTGAAGTGAAAGAGTAAAGAGAGGGATTTGATATCCAAGAGAAACGCACGAATTCCCCAGCAGTTGATGGACAGGGCAGGGGCAGCCATTCTTTTTACCCGTGGATATTTCCATGGGTCAAGGCTGTTACAGGGCCGTGTTCTCACTCTTCTTGATCCTGTCAGGATCGTCTGTCAGGCTGATGTAGAGATAGGCTACAGATAGATGATGGCGTTGCACGAACACTGCGGCTGCTGGGAGCTGATTCAGTAGACAGACTGAAATGTTACTGGCAGCTCATTGACTGCGATGTATGATGATGGACTTACTCTGGATCCTTTAACAGTGGAGTCAAGTAAAATCTTGCTAATTGGATGATGTATGAAACTGTAGACAAAAAAGAAGACAAATGTACATCCCACAAAGGAAAGAAAACCATTATTGAACCAGATGTATTTATGAAGGAAATACATTATGTTTGTTTCTGAATGCATGCAGATGTGCACAAATCATACATGCAGATCATTCCTCTTGCATTGCAGCATACTTGGACACGTCTCCTTCACACAGTAGAGTGTTTTGTGAACTACTAGTGTTGGAGGAACTCTACACATTTTTCTCCTCTTACACACATCTCTGTACTTCCTCTGTGCTCACAAGAAGGTCTCTTCTCCTCTCGTGACGTCAGGACTATTATATTCCAGCACCACCCCCTTTCAGGGATAAGATTTTACGATTGCAACCTGACACCGTTTCTGTGTCCTATAAGCGACAGAGCTGTAACTCACTTCAAAGGCAGGAGGCATCAAATCACAGTGCGCCAATAAATTAACCTGTCGAGTCCTGGCCAATGAGGAGGCGGCATTAAATCTTGCTTGTCACGCTGGCGGCCAATGGAAAGACGATGGCTGTAAATCTGTCAGGGCTGCGTCTGTTAACGGTGTTGTGGTGTGGTTGGGGAATCCATGGGGAGGGAGGGGAGAAAGTGAGAAAGAGTAGCTGACAGAGGGAGGAGGGAAAATCAGAGGGTTCACTAATATGCAACTGAAAATGCTTTCCTTTAAATTCTTATGCCCTGATACAAATACATATATGTATATATCACAGCCAAAGCTCAAAGCATACGCAGGAGTTTTCTTCAAGCAAAACAAGACTAAACAAGGGCGAAAAGAAGAGAAACAATATTTTTTCCCTGATGGGTGCAGTGGGGGGTTGAATAACACCAGCAGAAACACTCATAAAGCTTTACGGCCAGCATGGCTGCCTCTGATGTTGACTGTCTACAGTGAAAATGACTGATGGGCCTTCTTTAGTGCTCTTCTGCATCATTGTGAGACCAAAACTTAGTGTTGACTGTTTGATAACAGCAGTAACCCAGTAACCTCTGACTGCTACAACACAGCCTCATCAGTGTAGGCGGCAGGCGCCCAGCAGCAGGGAACCCTCTGGATTACAGACACAGCCAGGCCATCCCCTAACCAGATGTGCCCCAGTTGTGCAGCTTCAGAGGATGATGGAGTCGCCCCAATGGCACACAAAACAAGAGCAACTACGCCTGAGGATTTTGTACTGCTACCAGACAACAAAGAATAGAACATAGTTGTTGTTTACCCAGCTTTTCTTAGTTAAACGGATAACTTCACAAGATTCAATATTTGGCTTTAACATAGTAATCAGTAAGTACAATAAATATTACAACGAACTCATAATGATTATTGGCCTTTTTGACAATCTGGATGGACCCAATGTCCTCTTTGTTTATCTTTATCACACCCACAAATATTGTAAGACAAGTGATTTATTTATTCCACTATTAAGAATTGAACAAAATTGTTAATTTCATGATATTTGTGAATTAAAATTTTAAAAACACAACACCGTAAATTTTCAGTTTAAAAAGTAATAACACCGTCCCTCATCAGTGGAGATGATGCATTTGTTTTTACATAGCATCTTTCCTGCCTGACTTCCCCACTATCTTTTATGACAAATGTTTTCTGTTGGGAAGAATTAACAGCTGTTTTATAAAAGTGCAGTTTCGCTCTAAGGCCTTTGGTGGCCACTGAGGGTTTACAAAGTTGAATACCTTCAGTGCTGCTTTAACTCAAGTGGCTCAAATGACAACTGTTTTCACCCTTTTAATCAAAGCTTCAATATACAATGAGGAGTTTTTCAGAAAAACTGAAATATAAAGTGGTGCAGAAAAGAGTCCAAACATGCAGAAGGGAGTTAGCATTTTAGCACTTCTGATTCTCAAGGACAAAATACGTATTTCAGATATTGCCTGAAATTAGATCAGTGATGATCATGTATAACCAAGAATTGACCATTACCTTTTTGCAGCTTACAATGTTTGGTTGTGTTGTTGTGTTTTTAAAAGGATGACTATGACTACAAAAATGGCTGGGGTTTCTGATGCAGTCATTACTGCTTGTTTTTCACAAACATTATTGCACACACCACAGACCACATCCAATGGCTCCACCTTGATTAAAACTCTTAAACAGTTGGTGATAACATTGTCTTAAACATTGTTAGGTGTCGCCTATTAGTTCAACCACCATGTTGTTTTTCAGAAATAGTGGTAATAGCTTTGTACTCTCATTGGTTACAATTAAGACTATGGAGAAAGTTAGTTGATTTAAATATTATCAAATAATCAAAACTTTAAAGTTTCATGGTTTTTGTTTACTACTGACCCTATTATCAGCAAAGTTTCAAGAACACTGTCAAACATCCCCAATACTATCAGTCAAGAGAACCAGTGCAACATTAACTCAGGGGCTTGCCTAAAAAACTGCACCATCCCTGCACCACGCTATTACCATCCTGACCATTGTGATGGCTCCTGTTTCCACCAATGTGGAACAATTTGAAACTGCTGACAGCTATAGACTGACTCAAACCCAAATCTGATAACAAGAGCAAAGGCAGCAACCAGGACTACATCTAAAAATAATTTATATTTCAGTCATACAGAAATGGATTTTTTTCACAAGTCACACTTTAGTTTGAAAAGTAATGTCCCTGCATGCTGCATTGTAGTTACCAACTCTCACAACACACATGTTTTTATCACCTTCTATGTTAAATGTCACACATTTTACTTCTTTTCAGCAAGTTTGCACTGGTCCTCAGATGATGTTTATTTGTTTCTTGCCTGAGAGTCCACTCAGGTATTAGATTTTGGCATGCCTTTAAGCTTTTAGCCCTGCTCAGAGCAGAATGCCCCTCTCAAGGATTAGAAATATAATGCTGTGCTCTGATGTTTACCGTGGCTGCACAGGCATGCCAGATATGCTCATTTTGCTGGATCCAGCTGGGTTGATCAAACATCTGACTCAGGAAGTGTTCCTGAGCCAGATGTTGGTTTTCCTTCTTGGAGTGTCAGAACAGCAAAGTAAAGCACAGCAGATAGGTTGTGGACACAAATTGGGGGGTTAAAAATAAAGAATTTGTGTAATATTGACCTTAAGGTATCAAATTTACCATATTACGCACTGATAGTCCTGCATCATCTGACCTTAACTGGCCTTAACCAGAGTTTCCTACCATCCACTGTGCTTTCACTACCACTCCTCTAAAGCATGCCTTCACTGAGGAGTAATGCACTGGCACAAGAGAAGTGCAGAGAAAACAACAGAGGGAAAACAGATCAGGTGGAATATTTCCTCGATTAACAATGCCCTTGGTGGTGCACTTTCATTATCCTTTCAAAGTTGAACATTTTCAAGTCATAAATCTTACAGGTATCATAAAAAAGCTGGACCTGCAGAGGCAACACAATTCCAACCTAAAGAAAAAAGCTTTCTCTTAACAAAGCCCACAATTTTTTCACCAATGTGTAACGACATCCAATAAACTAGCCACATTTGTGGTGACATTTTTATCTTACATCAACAAAAAAATTAAACATTAGCATCAGAATTTACAGTCATCTTATGTCATTACAATGAATTCTTTTTTTTCTCCTCAGAAACATAAACAGCAAACTGAGTTATGGCAAAGGCAGGCAGCAGAGCGGTGGTGGAGGTGTTGTTTTTGGCTCGCTTTTCCTGGAGTGGCCATGATTCTCAATTCTATGGGAATCCATAAACAGACCCAGAGAGGGCAACTGGGGCTATAAACCACGTCAGGCTGCCGAGATGCTGCTGAGGCAAAGGGGAGCAGGTCTGGGCCCATATGCTTTCTTCTCACACACAACCGCACGCGCTCTGAGCAGACTTTAATGACCTGCTTAAAAAATGTGACAATAAGTCTGCCAATTCGATGGTAATGTAGTTATTTTTAAAATCAGAGAAAATAAAAACCAACAATAAATAACAGACAAGCTTTACTTTTAAATGAGGCCATTTTTCCAAACATAATGCTAATATCATTAGGTTAAGACTTGGCAGTATGTGAAAGCAGTAGAAGTAAACAGTCTTGTTAATTTTAATACACAGGGTCATTAAACATCATGTGGGTCTTGGCCTTTGGACTGCCCAGACAATATAATGGCACTTTCTTTAATGTGTTTACTGTATTGGGTCCAGCATGCTGTCATTGTTTCCCTCAGTGTTGTTTCTCTTTAGCAGGGCAAGCCATTGGATGGGTGCTTAGGCCCATTGACTATGACATAAAGAGTCTATAAGCTAACAGATGATGATAATTTATTGACTCTAATTCACACAGTCCACTCACACATACAACAGAAAGACAGCTACTCTTTCACTGTATGCATCGATCAATTACAAAGCTCGAGCCCACACGTCTCTGACAATTTTACTGCATGTTATGTACAGCATGTCAAGCCATGGCATTTCAGATGTTATACCCATGCCTGTATAATTAATATAAATTACCTTGCTGTTTTTTTATGATGGTGCAGCTGTAATTAGTGGATGAAAGCAAGTTACTGTGCCCCCGACGGTGCTGCAGGGCTATATAGATGAGAAGTGCAGGTCTGGACAGGCACCTTGGGTGGAATCTGTTTTAACCCTCTCTATACTCACTGTGCCCTTGCTGGGATCACATCTAATCACATTTACTGCTGTCTACTCCTGCTAACCACGTCCTCTTTAACCTTCATGTTTAACCCCTCCCATCACTGAAAACCCAACACTGAGACAGACGGCGTCCTCATTATACCGGCAAACTGGTGCGATAACAGTAAACTAGAGCGATAATGGAGTCCTTTTATAATGATTACCTTTTTTTTCAGTCTTGCTGCTCTTTCTCCAGTAAAACACATTGAAAGTAGCACCAGCAGAGAGTCCATTCATGTTATCTCTGCAGCTGTAAAGGGGCACCAATGCGAGGGCTGAATCAGACTGGAGCAGAGCCAAGACAATAGGTCCACAGGTCAGAGCCAATAACACTTTCACTGACTGCATTCCTCCTTGCAATGTGGAAAAATAAACACACAGTCATTCAGTAACATACACATTCTGTCACCTCGTTTCATTCTTTTTTCCATTTTCATTTAATGTCTTAATGGGACAACAAAAAAATCAAGAAAGAAACCAGGTCTTATTTAATATCTGATCAATTAAAATGTGAAGTACAATAACCCCTGTATGCTTTTCTTGCAGCACAGTTTTAGACCTCCATCTTCCATTTCCACATAATTTCACTCAGTTTAAATTTTCATGTCTGACATTTTTAACCATCCGATTTTATTCCCTCCATTATAGTGGTTATGTTTTGCCAGACTTTGCCTGTATGCTTGTTGTACAGTTGTCTGTTAGTAAAATAACTCCAGAGGTTGTAAATGATTTTAATAAAACTGTCAGGGAATGTCTGCAATGTCAAGAGTGGGAGGTGGTTGCATTTTGGTTGTGATCTAAAACTAGATTCAGGAATTTCTCAGGGATTTGGTAACAATGTGAAATATGGCAGTTTTTTCACAGTTCCTCATAAAACTCAATAATGTCTCAATGGATTTTGTGACATTTTTAGAGAATGTTGCTCATGGCACTAAGAAGAAGAGATTAAACTTTGGTGATAATCAAACTCGGAATGTGGATCCTGGAATTTTTTTTGTCATAAATTTGTTAAAGCCACACGATGTAAGATGTAATTCCAGCTTTCAGCTCTCTAGGGGCCTCTATGGACGCTGAGTGTAACTGCACGGTCATAAAACAGAGCACCACACACCAACGTGCATTTGTTGACATACAGAGGGAGGAGAAGCCAACTGACAGGACTTCCCAAGAGACAAATAAACCATGTGGACTGATAAGGTACAGATCATGTGTCTTTTCAAATAAATCATGTACTTACTAGTCCAACAATAACAGGGCTAAATCAGCATCGGTCGGATCCCTCCTTGTCTTTCAGCTCACGCCAGTGAGTGAACGCCGGGCCAGTGTTTATCCCTGTCTAGGAATTTAGGTTGTTATTGTCCCGGTATCCCTTTTTCGTCTCCTCTGATAAAGCTTTTCTTTTTTACTTTTTTCTTTTATGGCAGGGGTGGCATCCCATGTCAGAGGAGAGCAGGAGTGTGAGCCAGATGTCCCTATTTCCATTAGGAAAATAAGTGCATATTTACTTTAACGAAATTCTGTTCAATAAATCTGTTGCCCCACATGCAGCAATGTATGACCAAATCTCTGGCGCTAATGTACTAGATAGATAGATAGATAGATAGATAGATAGATAGATAGATAGATAGATAGATAGATAGATAGATAGATAGATAGATAGATAGATAGATAGATAGATAAAATACTTTATTAATCCCCGAAGGGAAATTCATGTAGTTTGGCAACAAGAATAAAGAATAAAATAAAGATTAAATAACAAAGTAAGCAACAAAAGTAAAACAATAACAATACTAATTATATATACAATATTGATAATTCTATGTACAAAAACAATAGTGGGCTCATCTTCCATAGATTAAAGAATTATAAACTCTGATGGCTGCAGGGAGGAACGATCTTCTGTATCTCTCAGTCCTGCAGCGCAGAGAGGTGAGTCGTCCACTGCTGCTGTTTATCTGGTCAAGGATGATGTGAAGTGGGTGATCAGTGTGACGAATGATAGCTATTACTGGCTAATACTGACTATCAAATAAACCTTATACAGCCCAACTTCAAAAATGCAAAATGCTCATCCATCTTTTTAAGCAAAGGGTTGGCTACAATTTGTTTCTCAGGCTACAATTCTACAATACTGGCTACAATTCTAAGTAAAGACTTTTAATTTAGTGTCAGTGCCCTAACAGAACCTGAGTCAGTACATTTAAGATCAAAACAGCATCAATAATGCCGACTCTTGTGGCTACCAGTGTGATAATACCTCTGTTGCATGTCATATCCATTTCTGAAGCTAGTGATAAACACTGAACCACTTACTTAGCAGAGAAGCGCAAAAGGTTTGAAAACTTTGGCTCTGACAGTTTGTAAAATGAAGAATAGAAATCTGTATTGCGATTCAGTTTAGTAGCAAATCAATTGTGTTGACACTTATGCCAAATGTCAGTATCCATCCTTTGTCCTCTCTCATTCTTCCCGTCTTCCTGCACTGGTAACAGCTGATTGGACCGAACCAACCAGATTCTACCCATGACCTTATTTGTTTAATCACCCTGCCATCATTTAATACCAGGCCTCTTCTCTTTCACAGTCAAACTTTTGTTGCTCTGTAATCTTGGCAACCTTCCTCCACCCCACACACCTCCAATCATCTCATCAGTGTCCATCGTAAGCTCCTCAGAAGTCTACTCCACATCTTGCCTTGCATGCTTGCCAGCACCTCAAATCCATCTCATCGTTTCCAGGGAAAGCTCCTCAGAAGTCTACACTTCATGCTGAGGTAAGACAACAACATTTATGCAAGATTAAAGCCCAGTCGGTCAGTTGTAGGGTTTTGGGACCTGTCGAAAATCAAAATGACAGACAACAAAAGACATGTCTTGGAAGCCTCACTACTTTCATGGCAGAAAGTCTTTGTCTTTCCTTCTACAATTTGTTGCCTCATATCAGATACATTGACCAATGAGAGCACTGGGAGCTCTGCATATGCAACAATCACAGCTATAAACAGATAAAAATTGAAGCCTTGAGAGCTATGAGACAAAGGTAAAGTTAAGCTCTGAAAACAGCATCCCTGCCTTTGAGATACATATGAGGTAGAGGTAGTAGAGGAGCGAGCCATCACCAGACAGTCAGCAGTTGAAGAACAGAAACAGAAATGTTGACGAAAATTAACAGTGGGACCTTCGTATCTTGGTGAATGACTTTGCAATGCATTTATCATTGAGCCAACATGTATCATGACATTCGGAACCATCAACCAAAGTATTGGTACCCCAAATGTAGTGTTTGTTCCCATTCATCTGTGTTAAAGCTCTATTATCTAATGTCATCATGTTGTTGTATGCACTCAATATTATTCAATCAATCAATCAATTTTATTTGTATAGTGCCAATTCATAACAAGTGTTATCTCAAGACAGTTTACAATAGAGCACAAAGCTCTTCATTTTATGGATACACATAGATGCATAGATACATATATGAAATACACGTATACATATATACAAATATATACATCCAACACCCAACATGAATCCATATAGCCAATCGTGAATCCTTCCATCACGGCAACAAGAAAAAACCTTCTGTTAAGCAGCAGGAAATCTTGAATGTGGATCCCAGTCTCATGATGAACAGTAAATCCACTCGATGCTGTGTTGGGTGTGTGGGCAAAGGAAGGGAGGTAAGAGGAGACAAGTGGACTAAAGTAAGAACTATAGTTAGTGACGGATCCATGAACCACAGACCTGTCATCTGATTAATTAGAGGTTAGGCTCTTGAGATGCTACATCTCGTTTTCAAGAGGGTCCTCATGTCTGAATGGTTGTGGTGATAATTTTATAGAATTATAATCAATGGTATACTTACTGAAAACAAGAATTTATGGTAGTGACGAACTCATGGATGCCCAGACCACAAGTGCATCCCAACCATATTTGTCTACCGTTAAGTATAAATGTGTTAAAGGCCTCTTGAGATGTGACATTCCAATTTTCAAGAGGGACCTCATGCCTATATGGTGCTAAAATGGTTACTATAGAAGTATCAACCATAGATAGAGAGACCGTGCTAACATCTACATTAACAGCTATAATGATTATGAACTGGAATTGGGCAAAAGAAATGGCCAAATATGTGTCATGTCTGTAATTGTAGGTTTTGAGGTTTCGTGACTCCACAGCAGCAGGCAGTCTACACCAAGGATCCCAGGCAAGACAAGAGCCAGAGACGAGTACAGGAGCAAACAAAAGGGGCAAAGGCAGATATGGAGAGAGTGTGTGAGAGAGAGGGATAGAGGGATATTTGTGTACTCATGCTTGCTGGACAAGTCAAAGCATTACTTATTTGGCTCTGTGGTTGCCTGATCTGACGAAGTGAACATCGTAATCAACTACAAAAACCATGCACTCTGACTTCAGCATTAGCTGCTCTACATCCCTCATTACAGCCAACAGTGTTAAATGGAGTACCCTATCCTGCTGTTGGTCTCACCACTCTTTTCAGAACATAAATACATTACTAAGAAGTCGAAGAGCCAAAAAAACATACTAATAATAAATATGATCTCAATTCTTGCATTTGTTCAAACTTAAAATGAATTATTTGTATCCTCCTTGGAATAGTTACCGTTCATTTTGACGTTATTCCCATTTATTTTGTTATTTGTGAGCTCCTGAAAGTTTCATACATCCACGGAAGTAACATGCAGGATTTTGTAAAATGGATCAGGCAGGTCCGTTTGCTCTGCAAGGCTACCTGAAAATCACTCTTTTGCAGGATAATATGGACTTTGAATCCGAATTTGAAACTCCTATGTTTTGAAGCATTACAACCGCACTTGAACAAAACTTGTCATAGTTTTCAATTTTCTCCCAAAGTCCTTGGCATACCATGACAGTTGTTGACTTCCCTCCTCTCTCTTTAATAAAGGTGCTTGAAATAAGCAGCTCCCACTGAGGATACACACTCTGACTAATGAATAATCTCATGAGTGCAGTATTCAACAGTTGGAGAAGCACAGAGGGGATTAACCTGCTAAATGCTCAGATTTACCCTCTGCTTTCTGACATTATCTCTTATCTTTGTGATCCTCTCCTCAAACTGCTCGGGGCTACAGACATCCCCACATCAAAAGTGCTTTAATTCTCGCTTTTTCATTTTGATGTCCCGGCCAAATGGCGCTTAACTCACAAAGATAAGAAACTCAAATAGATGTTGAACTTGTTACAGATGCCAATTCTGGAACAGGCCTTAAACGTGAGACGTAATGACTGTTGTGTATGGCAAACACACACTGCCTAGCGTGCCAGGTTTAACAGGAGGAGGTGAATTTAGGACACATGATCTGAAACAAGATCTTCTACTTAATGTGGTTCAAATTAGGCATGGTTAGGTCTGTTTGTAGCCTCACCAACAAATCTCTGCCCAAGACAACTACCTCAAAATGATCCGCATGACAACACCTGGGAATATCCAATGAGGAGAACACGCATACATCATTTCTCCTTGTGTGACATGCACCAGGTACCAACATGATCTAGTGCCTTTCCTCCCATTCCTCTCTGGAGTGTACCCTTCATTTGCATTAAAATGAGTGCATGAGGTTAGTGTGTGACTGTGGGGGTGCACACAATTCATGCGGCACACAGTGGCACTCCACAGAGCGGAGATGAATCAAGTATGACTCCATAAAACTTATCTGCATGTCACAGCAGCACAGAACAATGCTGGCTCCAGATCATAGCCGCATGAATGAGTCTCCTCCCCTCTCTACCCAGTCTGGAGTTCATGTACCTCTGCCTTGTGCTGTGCTGCTCAGGCCAGGAGATGGAGCACTTGCTTTTTTGTCTTTTGCTCTTCCTGAAATCTTGAGGAATAGAGAGCTGAAGGCATTGCAGCTCTGGAATAAGGGCACACAAGGTTTCAAGTCAGGAAAAAATGGAGGATGAAAATTATTGAACTTCTACGTAAATTAGCCTGCAGTTAATGTATGTGTATTATTTATACACATATAATAGAATTTCTTTAAAATTAGAACAATTTTAAATTACTGGAAGTCTGCTGTGGGACAAATAGACCCCTCAGAGCATTAATGAATCTAATAAGAAAAAACAAATATTTGCCAACATATTTCTTCCTTTGTAGTTATATAATGTGTTTCTTTGTTGTTTTGTGCCTGTTTTATTTGTGTGTCAGTGTTAACCATGGGGTTATTCCAAGAAGCAAGCTCAACATATCAAGGCATTACAAAGCTGCACTAACATATATCAGTGTGAAGCTTCCTATAAACTCATAGAGTTCAGGCTTTCTGTTCAAAACTGTGCATGCTTACATAAAAATAGGAAAAACATAAATATAAAGAAATCTATAGAATAATAGTTTAAAACTGAAAACTGTATTATTAGATATACATTTTGAACAGGAATATTGAGTTTCACACTGGAGTCACCTTTTATACCCAGACCTGAGGCAGAAGTCAGATGTGAATCAAGCATAGTACCCTACCACTAAAAATTTTTATGTGCATGAATTCAAGTAAATAATCATCTTAATCAATAAATATTAATGTGCTTAAATATTTATTCTTTTTTTTTTTTTGTAAAACAATAAAAAAATTCCCAGATAACAATTGTTTTAAGATTTTAGCATTTAAATTACAATGTTGGTAAATAGCTTCTACTTACTGGTGTATTAACTATTCTGGAAAAATAGAAAAACTAATTTTGGTAATCACCAATGCTGTTTATTTCTGGCAGCTGTGGCAGAAATGTTACACTGGGTGGTGGGATAGTAAATTTGGTACACACTGTACCTGCACTGTTCTTTTGAAAACTGTCCAAATGTGCCTGGAACAATGAATGAGGGCAAATGTTGGTCAAGCAAAGACTGATACTAATTGGATTTAAATACATCTGTTCATAATTTTTGCATTTTGCGATTACATTTTTTTATTTAAAACATTACGCTACAGTATTTTCTCACACCTGCCTAGAACATGGACAGCTCTGTGCACTCATTTTGTAAGTTGTTTGTGCCTCTCGTTTATTTCTGATGTGAAAACTACTGTTCTCTGAATATCTCCCATTGAAAGAAAATGACAGAAATAACTACCAAATCAAAATAAAATTGAAAATAATACGGTAAATGAAAACTTAATAATAACCAAAGTCTAATCAATTATCATCCATGTTTTACTGATAGGGCAGCTTATTTTAATGAGTTTTTTTTAAACACAGAATCAAACAAATATGCTTTTTTTCTTAAGGTGTTTTTTTTTTTCTTGTGAAGATGGGTCACTGAGGCTGAACATTTGAACTGTCATGAAACAAAAGCTAAATCAGGTCCAGATATGTGACTAATTCAGTACTGACAACTATTAAAGTCTGTAAACTATATGACCGCATGATCATTAATGGCTTAACATTTTACTGCGGAAGCTGAAAGTCTGAACAAAAGAGCCACTATCAAGTAGAGTGTATATAACCAAGGGGAACTGGCAGCTTTGGGAAAGAGACAACTTTATTAAACTCTGGCTTTCAAGTCAACAGACACAGCTTACTCCCTTATTCTGCTTTGCAGTGCACACTTTTATGTCTTTTTGTGGTGATGTGCCTTTTTATTTCAAAATCAAATAAATATAATTTTTAAAATGTGGGTTTTTCACTAAGGAGCTGGTGGTGGGTCCAGAGAACTGTTGCCATTGAACATTTTGAAGGGTATCATTTTTAACAGAGAGGGCAAAGTCCTCAACATCACGTTTACAAGTCATCAAACATTTATTAAAAGTATCCAATAATAGAAGTTCCCCAAACAGGAAACCCCTGCCATCAGAGGAATGACAGTATGAGTTGTACATTTTCTTATCACAACATTTATGATGGCTGATTGTAAAGACAGTGGCTCAATACTGTGTACAGTGATCTGAAGGAAAAACAAGAGGGTGTAGATTAACTTCTGTTCAAGGAAACACATGGAATGTTGCCACAGGCTACTATAAAGTTCACCTATGTTTTATGGATATGAAGGCAACAAACAAACAGAACTGGCCAGGCCAGGGCTGGCACTGGAATGTACTATAAATCCTATCCCCATGGAGAGTTTGTCACATTTCGTAAACCTGTGCAAGAACAGTAGAGAAAGAAAATGAAACCAACAAGCAGTAGTAGTCCTGGGAGTGTGACTGAATCAGCCAGTGGATCTCTTCACAGCTCTGACTGACGGAGTGAAAGTTGGAGGAAGAGAAGAATGAGAATCAGTGCCATGAAGACTGGGCCAGTGGCTCACTGGTCAACGGACGCAGGAGACTTTATCGTAGAAGCGACCATTTGATCTGTTCTTTGGCCGACTGAAGAACCTGTGACAGAGAGAGAGGAGGAACGTCAGAATGAAAGCCATAAGTTTTCCTCCTGCCATATTGTAAGTAAAAAGTCATAAAATAAGTTTTAAAACAACATTTAAAACCACAAAATATTTGGATCTCTGATTGATTGATTTGCAATATCAAATGTTAGATCCTGCTACTCTTGTCACAAACTGGATCCAGCACTTAAAAATAAACTTTTGGCTTACCATTACATTACTTGTGGCTTAGTTCGGTAACAATATAAAACCATATTAAATATTTCATTCAAGGTAAATTAATTTATATCACATGTGGTCATTGCATTGATGAGAAATTCTTACATTACTGAACCTGTAACGTCCCATCTGCCTGAGGCATACTGTTACAGTTTTATCTTAATCGTGTGGACTTATGTCTGTAATTGTTTTAAGTCTGTAAATAGTAAAATATGCTGTTGTATGTCTTTACCAGGACCCTCTTGTAAATGGGTTTCCTAACCTTACTGTTATTTCCCTGGTTAAATACAGTTTAAATAAAAAAACAGCTCTCTAAAAAGTATATTAAACAAACAAAAAAAAGAGTACGTTTGGCTTTAACTTTCCAGCGATGGTCAATTTCAAACCAGAACATTAGGGATAGGTCTAAAAAAGCAAGTAGTGGAACACCTTTGGAATCAATCACACTGCAGATGCTCAATTGTGCTAGCCCTACTTTATCTACTCTGCTTACTGAGCTGTCCAGTATCTCCCATCAGCCAACAGGACATGCAGAAAGGTAAGGTAAAGTTAAAAATTCTAAACACTCTACAGAGTATCAACCTTTTAGGCATTAACATCATTTAAAGTATTGGTCTAACACATTATTAAAAAAAAAAAAAAAAAAAAGCGATATCAAGCCTTTTGTACAGCAGCATCTGTAGCATCCTGTTTTTTTATTTATTTCTTGGACTTTTGCCCCTTTACTCAGATGGGCAGGACGATGGATAGCGTCAATATCCAGAGAAGCAGAGCAGGGGAATGACATGCGGGGAAGGAGTCACAGCCAAAAATTGGAGCCTACATTTGTACATTGAGGGGGGCACAGACTCAATACCAACTGGGGTCAGTACTCTGACAACTACTCCTGAAATAAAACAGTCTTAAATTAAAAAATATCCCCGGAAACAAAGATAACTGATGGTTTTAGTTTCCATTACACATCACAAAAGTGACAGCTATAAGTGCTTGGGTCCCGTTACAGGTATAACAGGTATACACTGTTAGTATCACATATGCTTACAATGATAAAACACATTATTTAGCCCCATAGAAACAGAGACTTTTGGCCATTATGTTCATAGTCGCTGCTGCAGCTGATTCCTACAGCAAATGTACATCTCATGAAACCAGTGACTCATGACCAACATGTTGAGGTCGAAGTGAAACATGATAAAAAAAAAGTTCCTATGATTGTTAAGAGCAAGACAAAGTTGGGTGATCAAGTAATGTAGAAGAAAAATATGCTAGATCTAATTAATCATCTTAATTTGCTGAGTGAAAGCTGAATCATAATCATAAAGTATGGGGACTGGTGACAGTCATTAATCACAGCTGGATGAGGGATGGCGGTAGCTGGTCTCAGGCCTCTTAAATGACAACATTAATCATGAGCGGCTCACACAGGCAGACTCATGCTAAAGCTAAAAGACAAAAATCAGTGTGCTACGTACCACCTTACTACTGAATAACACTAATCATGTGCAATGTCGTAGATAGAAGACAATCCAATATATGTCATCATGGAAGCAGTGACACAATGAGGATAGAGGAGCATGACGCAGCGGTGAGCAACCACCTTGTGTGCACAGAGACTGGAGTCGTTTGTTTGAACAGTCAATAATCTAATGGAGCTTGTAAACATCACGACAGAGAGGAGTGAGGATACATTTTTACTCACCTGTGTGACTGTCTGCTCTGTCAAAGGCACATCATCACCCTGCAGGAACAATGATATGTTTACATGGTCTCATCACACAAAAACGGTTGATCTTTGTAGGAAAAACATTATAGGGGCTTACTCTGAGGGCCACACGGTGTACAACTTGCTGTGGGTCACTTTCCAGGATCACCCTGCAGGGGGCAGCAAAGAATCACACCATGAGCTTGTGGAGAGAAACTACACTGCAATAACACTAAAGATTTTTATTACAAAAGCTGCTTGAGAAATATACCACTGATGGGGGCTGATGATGCCCCATCTACAATTCTAGGATGGCATAAACAGATTTTTGACTTTGTATCAATAGATTATCTTTGACACTGCTTGTGTGAAGTGGATGATTCATTTATTTTACTTAGGTCCTCCTTAAAAATAAAAGACATCAATTTAGTTTTAAAGAGGAAACCTGAATTAGAAGCAAAAAAAACTGTCTTTGATATTTTTGGGTCCTTTGGGAAATCAATCCCTAAGGTGTAATACTTTTTTATTTATATTTCATGCACTTTGTATTTACCCTCTGCTTTCAAAGCTTGATTAAACTGTCTTTCTACACATGAAATGCCCCATCATTGTCATCAGTGAATTTGAAATATATTAGTGTTGTTTATTCATGCGCAGAGATTTTCTAACTGCAAAAATTCTAGTAATTGTTTTCTGTCAAGAACTTCACCTGGAGATCTAAAGGGAAAAATCAGTGTCTGATAACTTTGACCACAGTGTGGGCCTGCAACACACACACTTCTACTTTTCTTCTATTAAAAAAAACATTTACATCCATACGAAAACAAAGATACCAATGTCAACTATAAATTCCAGCTACTTTGAACCCTAACAGGCACCTGGGACGCTATCCAAATCACACAAAAACCTCTTCACTGAAACGTCCCTTCACACACTGTTTAAGTGGTTTACAATTTCTCTTACACAGCCACTAGGGTAAAGTCTACAAAGACATTTGACATTTTGGACTTGATAAAGCTGCCGTTAAGGAAGTGAAAAACAAGTCATTCTTTATCATCAAAACATATGTGAGTGCTTATTAGCTAAAAAATATTTGTAAACATTGTTCATCAGTATGGGAATAACTATCATCTAATTTCATTCATTCAGAGCTTTGGGTCATTATTTAAAAGCAGAAAAAAAGCTCAAGGTAACATATTTTATTGAAGGATTTAAGAGCCTGTCTAGTGTTGCTATGTATCATTGCTTACTGGTACAATGGAGCAAACCATGACATTATTATTACTTTTTTTTTTGCTACTTTCTGGGTTTTCTTCTGAGGTGGGATTGTGCAGAGATATAAAAAAGGTGCCTAGTCTACTTTTTGTGAATTGATTTACAGCTTTGTTTTATTAAAAGAATAAAAAACATGTTAAAACACCTTGGTGGCAACTAAGATCGTCAACCAGCATTTAACACCTACAGGGAGGCGCTCCATAACTTTATGACACTACATGAAGCTTTCACTTGTGGGTCATGTATCTGTGATTTAGGAAAGAAACCTAATTTATGCAGCCTGTGTGTGTTGTGATGTTCTGTTTAGTGTGTGTGTTATGAAGTAACTGAGCCTTTAAGCTTGGGAGTGCTGCTTACCCTCCATCCACAATCTCATCTACAGCCAGGAAGAGCCCCTCCATGTTCTCCAGCAGCGCCCTCCTCTCAACATTTTTCCTACGGTGGAAGAAAATTAAGAAATATCAAGCTGAACTTTTCAGACATAAAATAAAAGTTCTATTGAAGTTTTGCTGAATCAATAACAGCTGCTCAAACATACCTCAACATCTGACTGAGCGAATCAAAAAGGCAATTAAGAACAGCCATGAGCATAAGCTGATGAGAGAGGAAGGATATATTAGAATCTTTTTATGTTTAATGAGCCAACATTGTTAATGTATCATCTGGTAAAAGAAAATCTGTTTTAAATGACATGTGTAATTGCTTGTCAAGTCCTCACAAAGCTCTTTCATTCAGTAAAATAGATTGTTTCTTCTCATTTCTAACTTTTGACAAACCATGCAGAAATGATGCTACACTGTAGAATGGATGGAGGAGCTGTAATTACAAAATGAGAACCCCCTGTTACAAACATAAAAACTGCTCACTGACATAGCTCACGCTGACAGAAAAGTCATCTAAGGTTTATCAGGAATATTCACATGTTGTTGCTTTATTTATATCTCATAATATCACAAAAACAATCTGAGGAGGTCGTGTAGAGTAGCAGCTACTATAAACCATGAACAAGCAATAGTTCTGAAGTCAAAATCTGTTCAACAGGTTCATTGTTTCTCTCTGGGATTCACTTATCTGCATGGCATCATTAAAAAACACACTATTATAATCTGAGGCTGAGGACATACTACAAGATTTTGACAGATTTCAACCATGACTCCCTGTTGCCCGAAGCCTGCACCAGTTAGTTGGGGACAGTCAACATGACTTGTTGGCACAAAGATCTGTTAGTGTGTGAGGGCTGAAGATGTGGGGAACAGTAAAGGCCCAACCAAAGTCTCATTCAATCAAACATGTTGAATTTTTTGAGCCATATCTGGACGCAATTGGGCAGTGTGAACTGATTACGGACCCAACTGCATACATGCGTTTCTCGCAGCCAATGGAAAAAAAGAGGGTGGGACACATAGCGTCACAGGAAAACAGAAAGTAACTGTCACAATGACAAGATTTTGTGTGAGCGTTTTTGTTTAAGTGATATGGAGTCTGGCTTTAATGTGCCGCAAGATACCTTGCAAGAACATATTATATATGTGATGTATATGATTAATGTAAAAACAATTATAGCCAAACAATCATTTATACAGGGTGACCATAAAGTCTCTTTCAAATTTAAAACATGCATTCCAAAGGTAGTTGACGAGATATCTTAACCATTTTTTTTTAATTTTGATAAGTGTTTATTAAAGTTTTTATTTAGATTAAATTTTGTGTGTCAGATATTCTGTTAATGGAAGGAAAACTACTAAATGAACCTCTATAAAATGGCTACTCCTCAAGAGAAAGCATAATGTGTATCCTGGTTTATTGAAACAAAATCGGGTGTGCAGACTCAGTGCAACTACAGAACTGAGTATGGAAGAGATCCACCATCGTGTCCTTCAATTCGTGGATGGCACAAGAAATTTATGGAGGCAGGGACAGTGTTGGATAAAGGGAGGACTGGGCGACCAAGAACATTTGAGGAAAACATTAATTCTGTAAGACAAGCCTTGCCTTCCATTAACAGAATATCTGGAAAATAAAATTTTAATGTGAATAAAAACTTTAATAAACACTAATTTAAAAAAAATCTGGTTAAGAAATCTCATCAACTGCCTTTGTAATATTTTTTTTTAATTGTAAAGAGACTTTACAAACACCCGGTACAACCTGCTGCATTGTGAAAAAAAACAAAGACAAGATAAAATAACTTTAATATTGTTAGGTTCACAGGCATGTTCAAAGTCTCCTAAAGGTCTGTAAAGGCTCTTTCATATATCATCCTTTAAAGAGACCTTTAAAGAAACCATGAAAGTAAGCAGTGTGACCCTCGGTTATTTAGACAATCACTTTAAAAGAAAGAAAAAAACCAGACATGAATTATTTTTACAAATTTATGCCTGTGTGATGTTACTCATTGCTTACTCAGTGGTTCACCAAAAAATCCTTTCATTTGGCTTACCTCATTTTCATGGGAACTTCCAATCACATAAAAGAAGAGGTCTATGTTGCTTTTGTAGACAACAGTGAGGCCCTCAAGTAGTGCTATCTCACCTAAGGACACAAAGAAAGAAGCCGGACATACTGATTAACATGTAATTTGAAAAAAGAAGTGACTGTGAATAAAACAGTAAAGACATCTTACTGTCAGTCCTATGTGTTTTGTTGAAAATGTTCTTCTCGAAGGCCTTCTGCTCCTTTACTGTTGGGTACGTGTCATCGTAATACTGGAGGTGAATTCAAAGTAAAGCTGTTAGAACGTTTAAATATGTAAGTCCCCATCACATTAAAGCTAACTCATTGGACATCTGATGTAGGGATAAGACAGGAGACATTCAATCTGATTTCATTATGAACAAATAAGGGCTGGGCAATAAATCAATTCAATCGAATTATTTTCTGCAGAAGATTTAAAAATGAAAAATTACGTTTTTTTTCTTAACTTGCTTTTACTCCAATCATGAGTTGTATTAACTACATAATCAACATTTTATGACAAAACTACAGCATGCATTTTAACTTTAAGAGGAAAGTCTGTGTAGCTTTGCAACATATTTTGATAACATAAAGGAAAAACTTGATTCATGTTTTTGTGTCACTTGCAAGGTGTTATTTTTCTTGAGAGGGAAAATATCAATTTAAGTTGTAAATCAAATTTTATGTAACAAATTCTGGGATCCAATTTTTAGGTCATATCTACCAGCCCTAAAACAAATCTTATCAGGAGACTAGTACCACCAGTATATTGTTCAGTCATTACACAAACCAATGATGTGTTTTTCAATTAATTCTGGGTTTGCACACAACATTCATGCACATTTATTTCCTACAAATTAATCTTGCATCCATGGGGGAGACTTTCCTGTTGTGCATTCAATTGCGCTAGTATAGTGTTAGCAATTGGATAATATATGTGATATAATATTAAGCTGCTCATATCCTGGTAGTTCAGTAATTTGCTTACCAGATCAACATTTTGACTAGTTAATTGAAACTTATTAGATTCTAGGAAAAAAAAAGTATCCATAGTAAAAACTTTACGTAGCACCAAGAAATGATTGCACGTGTGAGTTCTGTCATTTTGTAGTTTGTTTCTGTTATTTCTGTGACATTGGTTTATGTAAGCGACAGATTACACAGAGAAGGCACAAACAATTCTGTAAGTATAACAGTTTTGCTGAAATAATACTTGAATAGCCTACTATTGTACTGCGTACATGTGGGAAACATTGTATTGCCAAAATGTATGGTGTACCACGATGCAACAGCTTACAAAGTGGAACACTGAGGTCATGATGTTTTGGGCACGCAAGCACTCCTTCATTCACTTGAGGTTTCCTGCTTTTTTTCCATCCTACTCCTTATGATACCAAGTAGGTTCTGAGGATTGAAGTTCTAGATCTGAACAAGGGATGGTTGCAATTTTAGCACTGGAGAGTAATTCGTAATCAGAGCTTTTCCTGGGTGTTTTCTTTCTTGTAGAATCACCCTGCAAACCGCTTTATGCAGCATTCACACATCAGTGTACAGTAGCTGATGTTAACCAGCATGGAAAAATCATGAAAATTTCGTAATAATACGTTTCCAGGATCACTTTTGCTGTGTTAAACACAGGTCAACGCATCTATTACGAGGAAAAATATTGTGCTGGTGGAGTATGGCGTTTCCTGGAGGCCCCCCGACAAACTGCAGATGGATTTTCAACATTTGCCAATGTAGATGGAAATGCATGGCTAGTGCGCTTAGCTTAATGGACCTTTGGCCTAACATAGCTTTTCAATGCTGATCATTGTGCAAAGGTATTGTGACGTCGCTTAATGAATCCTATATAAAGCTGATGACATTTCTCCACATGCCGCTGGTCTCAGTATTCTAACATCATGCATATAGACCGCTGTCTCCTAAAGGGCATGTTCAAAACTTGTCAACCTATCTGACAAACATCAGCATTGCCCAACTAACGTACATTTAGTTCTGTGTGCCCTGACTTAGCAGGACACAACTTGATGTTCCTCTTTATGTCAGTAAGAGTTGACCATAACGTCAAAGCGTCTTTACCTAAAATGGTTAATTATTCACTGGAAATATAAGCCTCAGCATAAAGGGGCTTATTATTACTTTACCCTCTGTCTAAATGTTGTTGCAGCAGTATTTTGAGTACTCTTAGATAAATATAAAGCTTGGTGTTCTGTTAATGTTAATGTATACATCATCTTAATTTTCATTAAAAGTACATCTACCATACATAGGAGAATTTTGTTTATTTATTTAATGACATAATTTATGTCTGTCTACAGATCAAATAAATGTTAAACAAATATAACTAAAGGTAAATTCTACTTCTGGAGATTTTTTCATGTTATTGCCACTAAAGAATGTGTGGGTTCATTGATATTGTTATCAGCAAAGACAACAATCAGTTGAAAATATTTGCTTATTGAATTATATATATATATATATATATATATATATATATATATATATATATATATACATACATATAGTGCATCTCCATCACCTGGAAAAAAATGTAAATATCTCCGGGACATAGAAGCTTTTATAATATGTTACATATTTCATTGTTGGACTTGCTTTACTGTACCTTCGCATAGAGTCTGTCTCCATCATTATCCAGAATGAGGACAGCCTTGACAGTATACAGGGATGGTTCCTGTAAGTTAGAAAAGTGCTACATTAGTTCGTGGAGTATTCAGATTCCTGTAAATCACTTTTCAGTGAAGGCCTCAAGTTTTGAGTAAAATGGCTTGATATAATGGGAAACTAAACTCGTCCGGACAGCGGTCGGTACGCCGGCGTCAAAATAATCAAAACAGCCCAATTTAACAGTATAAATTTCTTTAAAACATCATCTTAACAGTGAGGGGAGTAAGAAGACATGACACTTCCACATCATCATCACACGGTACACAAACCTGCAGCTAACTCTTCCGAATGCTACCTGGTTAGCCACTAGCTAGCTCGTTCATGTTAGGGAGCTTCTCGTCTAGTCGAGTCAAAAGCGAACAAACATTTTTATGCGGCAGGAGTAAATTATTCCTCTCATAAAACAATGGCAGATAAAAGGTACACAAATTTCCTCTCTATAAATGAAAGCGTTGGTATTACCAGTATGGGAGAATCCATTTTCTTTCTTGTCGTCAAACTTGCTATCAGGCTAACTGTGGACTACGTCATACGCAGAGTCAATGAGGCTCTTTCTGATTGGCTGACGGGGTGCTACGTTGTACGTAAGGGGCAAAGAGCAGTTTCCCCCAGGGCTCTGCAACTGGAACGCAGCATTACCAGAAAATAATCACATTGAATTAATCAGTCAGCCCTCTAATTGCTACGATGAAGCGACTTGATTCGTACAGTGGATGCAGAGTGTCTGGCCAAAACATAAATCAGTACAATCTCGAGGCTAAATGTGCACCTTGAAATAATCCTAGGGATAAACACAAGGTAAGGGCAAACAATGAAGGGTGTTAAAGAAACTCTCATCTGTGTGAATTACTTTCCTCTACGATATTCTAAGCCCATTTTCGAATAAAATTAACCGAAGGGTAATCTGTTTTAATAACAGTAATTTATTCCAAGGGTGTTATGTCTATGTTAACTTTCTCTTACAATTTGAAATTACAGATAGCCTAACCTTGAGGTTAACAAATATAAAATATAGACCATGGCTCCTTAACACAAGATAGAGCTGTTGCTTCAGTAGCTTATTATTGAGATTTTTTTTAATTGCAGTGCTTTTTTAATTTGTTTGTTTGCAAAACTGTATAGTACAAAAAAACCTTCTCATGTACAGGCCAGTTCAGCCTTCTTATACTCATCAACATCTTTTTTCAGGATCCTCCTACATTTAACCAACCCCAATTATCTTAGTTCCCACTTCTGGGAAGCACTTGGAAACCCAGGCTGATGGGGATTTCCCTCTATCTTACTCCATAAATGACCTCACTGTTTGGCCTTACTGTAAGATGTTTTTGGGCGTGAGTTTCAAATAATACTGGAATATAAAGATTTTTGAAAGAAAATGGCACACCGCCATTATTTACATGCAACACAAGAATGTAAAGAAAAGACTGAGACTATTTTGACATGAATTTATAACAGTGCTGCGGGCAGCTATGAAATGTGGAAATGCAGCTCTATGTTTACACAATTCTGCCACCAAGATTTCAAAATGAGCCTGACCAGAAAGGAAACAGTATACTGTCTCTAAGTCACCCACACTTAAAGCTTAAAAGATCTTCAGACTCTATCATTTATAATGCTGCCTCATTTGAGGTGCCAAACACATAGCAAATATGCATACATGTATTTAAAAGCTATAAGAAACTATGGTAAAGACTGGCAGTGTGCACAAGAGTTAAATCATACACTGACCTGTTGGATGAGCCGTGGTGAGATGAACCATAATGAGAAGTGTTTTTTAAAGATTGGAAATAGCATTGTTCTCAAGTGAAAGTACAGTTACTGAGTAAAATGTTACCCAAGAACAAGGATGGGGCACTCAGATATGTAGGACTTTGTCTATTAAAAAGAGACAACAGCTGGAGTGTGATGTGTCAACAATTAAATGTTCTGGTTTATACAAATGCACTATCATATGGAATCAGTGGTAACTTATTAAAATTAATGTTACCATCAACATATGTGGAACATAGCTAACACATTTTCAGTTAACTGTGATTTACCAGGTTTTTTGGGGATTTTGTAGGTTTTTTAAACCAGTACTTTTGCTTTTATTTGAAATGCTTTTTGGGATGTATAGTCTTTTAATACATTTGTCAGTATCTAAGTACAGTAAAATAAATAAAAAAAGTTAGACTCCTGAAATTTTAATGAATATTATCCTGATATCAAAACTATAACTTCAGTACCGATAACAAGATTGATATAGCAACAATAGAGGATAAAACATCATATTGGGGTCAAAATGTCACACTTATTACTTGTTGAATTATTAGACTCCTGCTTTTGTCACTTTCATATGACACAGCAAGTTCAAAGATAGAATCAGAATCAGCATTATTGGCCAGGTATGTTAGACATACAAGGAATTTAGCACCATTTCAAATACAGTTCTTAAAAAGTATTTAAGAAAAATACACTTTTCAATTTGAAATGGATTCATTGACATTGTATACTTGCTCTTAAATGCAAATTTTCAAAGAAACAGGTATCTCTTCTTGAATAAAATAACGTATGTACTCTTGCAACCGCAGACCACAATAGATATTTTGCATACCTGTGCTTTTTGGGAAAAGTTGAAATAAAAGATTAACCAGTTGAAGCCTCCCCATAAGAAGTTTTATCACAAATGCTAGCTTTGATGACAAGTTTAGTATGACATGACTAACTCTTGAGACAGTACTTAAAACTTAGACATTACTGGTTTCAGGACTCTCTGTGTTTTACTGAATTTACAGTTCAGTTAAAGCACATCAAATGTAATAATGATAATAATAATAATAATAATAATAATAATAATTAAATTATTATTGTTAGCACAATATTTTTGTGTGGATTTGACACCATATATTTGTGAAATCAAAAACAGTTTGCTTGTGCAAAACAGTGTCTGTTTTGACATCTTTCTTATATAACTTCTGATATATCAGAGTAAAGTGCTTCTTGTAATATTATCCAAGTCCTCAATTATTATCATATTATTTGTTACACTGTTATATACTACACAAAGAAGCAGTTGATTTATCCCTTTTTTATGACACAGTAGCCTATGACATACTTAAATTATTGGTATTTTAAGCACGATTCATATTGTGTACTTTTTATTTTTGAAGCAGAGTCTCAGAGTGCAGCTTTTACTTGGCCACAAAAGAATGATTTCTATTTTTTACCATAACTGATAACTGTTGGAGCACAACATGAGGACCCTGGTCTTATTCTCATATTGTCAGTTGTCCCACTCAAGTACACTTTTTTTTTTTTACCACAGTTTTACCCCGTGCTGTTAATGCTATCTATTGCTGACAAAGATTTAGAAATACAAATTAATTATGCAACATTAATAAAAAAGTGATAGGGTGGGCTGGTCTTCTCCCCTCTTCTCTGAGCCACCAGCGACCACAGCAGTTAGAAGTTCCCTTCCTAAGAACCAAGTGTTTCTTTTATCAGCAATAAGCAGAGCTTCCTCTGACCAACATCCTCCTTTCCTTACCCTACCTCTCTGCATGTGTAGTAGCAACCAGCCCTTGCGCTTCTTGTTATGCATGTAACTGCATGAATACTCAAACAGTTGTGGATGAAAATTTGTATAAGTATTTAAATTACATTTTTAAAAGGTAAATAAACATAATATGTGGGTGGAAAAAGTGAAGAAATAAGGGAAGGAACATGTTCATAAAATGCAAAATGAGTTACAACATCTTAATCTAAACATCTTGAGATAAGCCAAGACCTTATTGACACATTCAGAAGAATGATGCTGCATAATTCAGGTTCCTCATTTACTCTGTTTCAGGTGAGGATAGCGTGTGAGCATTATCATAGACATTGTAAGGAGCAGCAATTTAGGTTACTCCAAATTGACTGTTTTATCAACATGTTCAGTGGCTTGGAGAAAGAATCTACAAATAAAATAACTTTGCAAACTTAACATTTTGATGAATGAGCAATTTGTTTGGATATGGAGAAACTTGAACTACCCTTAGCCGGTTTACGCCCCCAAATTTGTGTACAGTTTAACAGAAATCCCTGAATGTGTCTTGAAATATCAAATTCAAAAGCAAATCAATTTCACCTTGAGCTCAAAAATGTAATCATTGCATCCTTGTGTCACAAAACACCTCTGTTCAAAGTTTGACAAAAATCATTTGAAGGGATATCATATTCATTATGACAATATGAGACAAGGGCTCAATGTCAAAGATCTTTGACTTTTGACCTTAAAAAATTGATCAGGTCATCCTGGAAGCAGAGTGGACAGTTTTGTTAAGTTTAATAACTCCAAATGTTCATAAGTGTTCACAGGCAAAGGATGAATATGAAGCTCAGTGGCCTTGAAGTATATAGCTTGTTACCAGCAATATTTAATCATCTCACCCTTCAGGCAGAGTAGACGTTTGTGTAAAGTATTAATAAATACCACTAACTGATTCTAAGCAATCCAATTCACAAGCCAGGGATGAACATGAGGTTCCATGGCCTTTAACTTTGACAAATAGGCAGAGTGTAAAGCTCCTGAAAGGACTACTGAACATTTGCATTCACATGCAGACAAGAGCTCAAAATATGCTTTTTTTAAAAGTTATATTAGTCTTCTTCAGAATCATAATCACTTTATTGTCATTGTGAAACTTGGTGCTGAGCAGTGCTGTAGTGACTAATCAAAACAGAGTTAACTGTAAACCAATCAAAGCGAACTGGGCCCTCATGGTTTTGGGAGCCTTCACGGAGCATGAGCTCTAGCAGAGAGCATCTCAGGCAGAGAGGGCTTACAGCTGGATCAGGGTTAGTCTATATATGAATAAAAGAAGGTGAGTGGTATATATATATATATATATATATATATATATATATATATATATATATATATATATATATATATATATATATATATATATATATATATATATATATATATATATGTAGCGAGAGAGGGAGAGAGAGTTGAACCTTCATCCGAAAGGCAGATGGAACATATGTGAAAACTGTGGAAAAATTATCTTGAAAGCATTATTGAGGAATAATTTCGATTTTAAAAACCAAGGGGTGAACATGTGGCCCTGGAGCTTTTACCTTGGATCTATGATCTGTAAAATATAAACAGTTTGTCCTTCAGGAATAGAGGACAATACTGCAAAGTAAGGACAATATTCTCAACATCTTAATTGAAAAACTGCATTTCAAGCAAGGGATAAACATGAGGCACCTTGGCTTTAATACTTGACCTCTGACTAATAAAACATTAAAGTTATCAACACTTGACAAAGTACAAACATAAGCACGGGAAGGATATGGGGCCCAATAGACTTGAACTTGGACCCACGATGTGCAAAACTCAATAATTTCATTCCCTTAAGGCAGAGTTGAAATTTGAGCAAAGCTTGGAGTGAATCCCTATAAACAAAGCTGAAAAAAAATGTTCACGAGACTTGGCCAGATGCATGGACTTCTGGACAACCTGGAAATTTAACGCCTCCAGCCTCAGCTGTCGTGGGGCAGAAGCATAAAAAGCAATTCCCCATCCTCATTCTGTAGTTTTTTTTCCCTTTCCCAGAAGCTGACTCCAAAAATATTCCCTCTTTGATACCACAGCCCATCCATTTTGTTTAGTAGTGAGGTGGTTTTTCCACTCATGTCTGATACAGCTTTTTGGATGTTAAAACAAAACCCGAGATGCCACATTTCTCCATTTTTAATGAATAAATATAACACCATGGTAACACCAGGACACAAGAGGACAACATTTTTTAAACATCTCATCCACACTACAATTATCATACAGTACAAAAGTAATTAAGACACTCAGCTGTTGTGAGTCAATGTGGGCCGTTCCCAGCCTCTATTTTTGAGGTAGAGGTCGTAGCACTGAGGTATACAATGAAAAATGGCTGACAGACCTCAGAGGTTCAGGGAAACTGGAAAGCAGAGATGTCAAAGACTAATTGAAGCAAACAAACACAAACAGGGAGCGTGGGCGTTGACCTGGGAACCGTGTCCAGATCGAAAACCACTGTGGTTGCAGTAATAACAGAGTGCTCTTTGGCATGCTGTGGCAGTGGTTGAGTCAGGGGCTGGGTGCTAGGAACTCGGGTTGGGAAGTCCCTTCTTTGATTCCGGGTAGACATTCACCTTTCTTGACTCTGTCAGCCACCTACTTTTTCCATCTTAGAACAATGACAGAGAAAACATAGAGATTTATGTTTTGGTGGGATGCAATATTATTATGGGCCAGACAAGCCTGTTCAGTGTTCTCATGGTTTATGAATATGCAGTGCCTTACTGAAAGTCCATTTTTGCCACATGTCCTGTAAAGTAGATTTACTTCTTAATAAAAATGTATTCATAGCAAACATTTACCCTTTAGTATATTCCAGAGCTGGGAGGAAATGCAAGGTTTAAAAGCTGATCAACACACTTTGAGTAAAAAGAGCCCTGTTTACAGTGATGCTTCACCTCCACTGTAGATGTTTTGGAGACAGAAGTGGGGGGGGGGGGGGGGGGGTAAATGACTCCCTATGTTCTCAGTCTCCAGGGATAGTATCAGAAGCATAATATTTAGGAGAGGGAAGCACTTGGGCTCAGTAGGGGATGGTAGCACTGTGTGTGTAAATTAATGACTGCCTTTGTGTGAATTTGAAACAAATGTGTCACTTTGTCTTTGGTTCCTTTAGATTGCATAACACAGTGACTTTACACAATTATTGCGTTCTTGTGGAAATAATGTGAATGTCTTGAGGTGCAGTGATGAAGGCGCAGTGGTGCAAAAAGTGAAACAACTCAAAAGCATGGATCCATGCTGTGTTGTATCACAAGTACAATCTGATGGTGGTATTGTCATCGTGTGAGGGATATTTTCTTGGCACACTTCAGAGGCCCTTAGTGTCAGTGAAGCATTTTTAAACAACACAGCCCACCTGAGTATTGTTGCTGACCATGTCCATCCACTCATGACCACAGTGTATACATCCTGTGATGGCTACTTCCAGCAGGAAAAAGATCATTCATATCATGATTGTGAAAAGTTGCTGCTACAGATCTGCAGCAACTGAGTTATACTATCAGGTCAATATGTGCCAACACCTCTGAGAATGTTTACAGCATCTTGTTAAATTTATGGCAGAATTGAGGCCAACCCTGGCATGGCATTGGCTGTTTGGGATAATGTCCTTTGTGTCAGAGCAAATTGCTACCATGTATTTATGTTTTATTATTTTGGTTAAGTGTTAATATTGTGTTTTACACTGAATCAAATGACTGTTTACTCACCACACTTGTAGTCTTGCTCTTTCACATGATCACAAAATGCTCATGACTTAAATATGCATTATACTACATTATTTCTCAGTATTGTATCCTATTTTTTTAATATCCCAGCCTTCCTTTCCAATGCTTTGAACTTTTCCTCCTGACTTTTTAAAATTTCCACCTTAACACTCAACTTTTCACCACTAAACATTTCAACTTTTATCTCATCACTGCCACTTTATATTTTAGAAACCTTACTTCTTCCATATTAAACTTTCTCTTTCAGTTTCTCTTTTGATAGAAAAACTGACTTTGTCCCTCTTTAGTTCATGACATTTTGACTTTATTTCTCTGTATAAGACTGTACTTTCTCATAGTTTCTTCCTTTTTTGCATTTTGCACTTTATCATTTAGTTTCTTTACTGTTCCACTTTTTTATTTTGACATCTTCTCAATGTAATTTTTTTTGTTTTGACATACTTACTTCTTTGATTTGTGTCTTTTAGAGTGTATCTGATCTCTTTTTGGGTAATGGGGGGCTGTGGAGCCTATCACAGCTGTCATTGGGCGAGTGGCAGGATACACCCTGCACTGGGCCTCATAGAGAGACAGACAACCATTCCCACTCACACTCATATCTAAGGGTAACCCAACCCAACCTAATGGGCTTATTTTTGGTCTGTGGGAGGAAACCAGAGATCCTGAAGACAACCCATGCAGGTACAGGGAGACCATGCAAACTCCACACATAAATACCCTGAGAGTTCAACGAGCAGTCTTCCTTCGGTGAGGCACACAGTAACTTGCTGCACCACTGTGCTGCCCTTCTTGTAGGGACTAGTATGGGAGATAGCATCTTAATAACTGTTTTTAGTATCTTTATGAAGTATTCCTGTCAGCAGAAAATATTTGAGGAATAAATTCTAAGGAATGCTAGTGTTACAGCAATATTATGTAACCTACACCCTAATGTTGTAGTTTCAAATTTAATCTGATAGTACAACTTCAAACAGGTAGGATCATGTCCACTAAGTGCCATGGACTTGCTTTCAGCACTGTGCAACCAAAGCAACTGGCCATGGCTCTCTTACCTGAGATACACAAAACTTTACTGAAGTTGCTCATGAGTTAAAAAGATGCCAGTTATCCTGTCTCAACGTGTTCGAAATGGCTGAAGCTAAAATATGGGAAAGGATAGTGATGGTTGACGCTAGAAAGAGAAATAGAGTGCTGTTTATTTAAATGCTAAAGGAGAAGCAGATCAAAAAGTAACAGACTTTAATATAATGGTTCAAATAGATATATTCCATTTATTACTATAGACTGGATCTGTGCTAGCAGTGCCTGCAAACTTTTGCACAACAGGGCAGATCTACAAAACACATTTTCTCCACACAGTGTTTGGTATCAGGGCGTTGAGGGGGATTTTTTCTAAGGAGTTTTAATGGTCACTTGCTATGTAAGACACGCTCCCTTCTATTCTCCCCCGGCTCCTCTCTCTCCCTTGGCGGTTGCTCTGCCAGATAGAGGAACAATGTCGTCTTTCTTACCTGTCGGAGGGTGTACATTCCATCTCTACTAAACTAAGTCACAATCCTGCCTCCAACCCACCCCTGCTCGCACGGGGCCCTCACTGCCATGCTGGCCCTAACTCCAGGTGCTCCACATCACACTCCTCATACCTTTGCTTTGGGACCATTTAAAGGACAGAGGGGCCAGGACGGACAACACTTTCTGGCTAGTTTTGTATCTCTTTATATGCACAGTTACTGCAGAATTTGAATCAAATCTGCTTACAGTCTTTTGCTTTGTTTCTAAATCTTTAAACATTTACCCACTTCAGTGTGGACTTACAGAAAGACTCTTTGCCAGACTGTTGGTTTGTGGTTTGTTGTGTGGGCAAAGGGGAAATTCGGAGGTTGGGGTGCAAGTGTGCTATTAAGGATACAGTGAGTGCAAAAATTTGTGGTGTGGGTGCTTTACAGGAAGATTGCGTTTGACTGCACTGAGCCATCCCATTTATGCCGGTGGCTGTGAGTGAAGCTGAACAGACAGAGAGAGAGAGAGACAGTTGAGTGAGAGATAGGACAGCAGGTCGTGTGTGCTTTAACCTCTTTTGATCAGCATTGAATTCTTTCAAAAGGATAAATTTCATTTAAATATTTGTTTCCTCTAACCCCTAGGATTGTGCTGGAAGAGCCTTTTTTTTAACTCATCACATACCACAGCAGAGAATGTTGCACAGGTACGGTCATTCATTTTATTCGTATTTGCTCACTTGTGCAGTTTTTTCCTCTGTAAAAATGAGTATTGTGCAACATTATGTTGCAAAACAGAGTTCTGTTTACGGCTGGCACTTATGTAAAAACAATTTAAATATGATTGTGAATTTTGTCATGAAGATTTAATTTGACTTTTACATCTCTGTCTTTATACTGACCAAAGCATCTAATATTTGAATGAAACTAACAATAGTTCCATGAAATACAACTGAATAACTGCACATGGACATTTTTTACTGAAAACAATCATGATTACTAACATGTCTTCTTTTTTCAGGGTCAGTCATAGAAAACGTGTCATTAAAGTCTGCATTGATAAAATGGAAACATATATGATTCTATTCTCAATCAGTTTTTGCAGTAAGGATAATTATGAGACTTATGTTGTGTTACAAGCTGTTGTAAATATGAATATTTTACATTAAAAAAACAAGTTCAAAATTATTCGCCTTTACACTGAATCACATGCTACTATGGGATGAAAATAAAATGTATTTTTGCAAGCAAAGGTAAAACAAACAAAAAGGTGTCAGCTGTACAGTAGAGATTTTATTCCATCTGACCCTACTGACAGTCGTAACAATTCCAAAGTACTGTGAAGCTGTTCAATTCAAAATCCAGGGACTTTCCAAAGCATGCAAAATCAACATCAAAATGCATGTATCTGTAAGGCATTAAAGCAACCATGGTACAGCTTTTTATTTTGTATTTTTTTTACATATTTTTGCATCAAAATAACAATCTGACTTTTTCTGAAAGATATACAGACTAAAATAGTTACTCTGCAGTCCAAAGAAACTGAGCTAAGACTGTCATCTCAACAGCTCAGTTGTTCACAGTCTGCTGTATGACATTGTCTTTATGATATATCAAACCTCAAATAATTCTGAACTCAAAAAATGTCACCATCACTGATAGTGTCTGAACACACTGAATCGTTTTTTGTCTCATTGTATGTCTAACATCTTTGGGCTTCACTTTGATGACATTACCTTTGTAATTTACCGACAACAAAAACTGCTAGAGAGCCACAGAGGCAAATAACAACGGATGAAAGTGACATATACAAAATATTAAACTGACTCTATGGAGGAAGAATAAAACCGTACTTTATAATCAAGTATTATTGCCAAGTACCATAGGCAAAAGGAGTCTGACTTTGTGTTTTGTGCAAAACAGTAAACATTTAACCTAAATTTAAAAAAGCAAGTGCAACTAAAAACAGCAATACCTTTGCTTACATATGAATTTATTAGTTAAAATTTAATTCTACTATTACTATTAAGCATATGTTGAGCGTGAGGAAAGCGTTAGGCGGTATGGAGAAGTTACTCAAAACCTGTAATAAATGTGTCATGTTACTTTAAAAGGTTATATAAGTACTTCATGTATTACTTAGTGTCAATATTACTTTACTTTTGAATAAATTATTGCTCTACCCTTTAAAAAAACAAAACTCTTATCTACATCAGGCATAAATCAATGTTTACTTCAAACTTAACTTTGAAATAAAAATGCAACTAGCTGGTGAAAGTATAGCTCATGCTTTCCCCTCTCATCCACTATATTGAATGTAAGACTTTGGCTGGTGACCTAAGACTCCAAATGTACCTAAGAAATGTAGCATTACCCCAGTCAGTATATTAGCATAAATAGAATACTATCACTTTGAACAAACTCAATCTTTTACTGTCCCAGGTACTCAAAAAGTAATATTGTGTGCTATTGCAGAAGCAAATGAAGCATTTAAAAAAAAAATTAACTCATCGATAATGCATTGTACATTTTATCACTTCTCTTTTTTATGCACAAGTGTTACCGTCTGTTATATCTCTGTTCATTTTTAAGCACAGTTACACGCTTTACTGAAGATGAATTCTTTCAGTCCTAACCCTTTCGCTTGCTCTAACCAAAGCTCCAATGTATCAGTAAATAATTTAGCAGTTAATTAAGACCCGATAAATCTAATTAATAATACCTTACAGGCACTGTGTTAAGTTCTTACTACCACTTTACTTATGTTATACTCCTGCTCTGCCAATGAACATTTGTTTTGCTCCGTTTTAAAGATACAATGGTGTAGGAAACAAAAAGGTTACCTCTAATATATTTAGGTATGTATATATAAAAGCAATTTAAATGTATTCAAAATTACAATAGATAATTTATAAAAGCAATTTAGATGTATTCAAAATTACAATAGAAAGTTATATGCAAATGTCCAACAGCATTAATTGACATTGTGTGCCTAGTAAACAAATATCCAGTGTGCTTAAAAGTCATTAATAATGCATTCAAGGCCAATCATTTCACCTAGACATCAAAACAATTGTCAAACACTCAAGTTTGTCATGTACTATTAAAATTGACTCCAAATGTTCAGATGAAGAGATGAGATTAATAATTATTCTTAATCCACAGCTGCCGTCATCCATAAAGGAAGACTAAAACGATCTAAATTATTATGAAACTGTTCTGTTTAAGGAAGAATCTCATCTCACAACTTATTCATATTTATATAAATAGCCTTGTGCCACTAATCAGTCTGGGCTTGTTAACTGTTATTCACAAATGCTTCATGAGATATGATTAACACTTGTACTCCTAGAGAAATATTCATGAGAATAACTGAGGATTTTTTTTAAAGCTTTGTTAAATTCCATGTACTAAGCGGCACACTTTTAGACTTGACAAACTACTTCAAAAAATGAAATGAGATGATGAAATTCAAAATAAAAAAGGTATTAATTATCTCCATTCACTAATTTCTTGATCAACAAAATACTGGGTGTAATAAGGGTATTTAAAAGTAATAAAGTTTGTAGCTGTGCTTAGAGATCAGTGATCTGAAAGGGTACGTTATCAACTAATTTGTTAATTTATTGTTGAAAATTGTTGCGCATAGTCCTAAAGCACTCTTAAACTTGCCTTAATGGGAACAATTTGAGAAACTCTGATCTTAACTTCAAAACTACAAAGACATACTGGCCATCTGATGTCTTCAAATGTATTTCGACAATACCTGGTAAAACTTTAGATTAAAATAATCACAAACAAACCTAACCCAGTATCTCAAAATGATTGTGTCTATCTATGTGGTATCTGGTGCTTATGATTCAGCATTGTAATTCATTTAAGAGTTTGTGTTTTACGTGACTATAGTCTGAATACACTTTTTCCTATGGCCCTGAGCCTCCTGTCTGTCTGGTAGCTGCAGCGTGCTGTTTTCCCGCAGATTGTCTTATCAGGCGTCGGCAAAGCTGTGACCCAGGGCTGTTGATGGGAGGAGTTAACACAACAAAACCGAACCCTCCATGTGCTTCTCAAAAACCAGTAGTGTGTAGTAAATGTGTTTGAAGGTGACATGTGACATTAACTCAATGCTCCGTGTTTCAGCAGGTGGATCCTTTGCTCCAAGAGCTTGTCCTGAATGTGCTCCACAGCCAACTATGTTCTCCCACTGAGGAGAACCTTTGAGGTGGGTCTCTGCAAAAATACTTCAACTCTCATTTACCTTCATAAATGAGTTACTACAAGCAGAAATGTATTAATTCCAGCAGGCACTGGCCACTCCAGGCAGGCTGTGTGGGGGTGTGTCCATGTCAACTAATTTCCCTGGAGCCAGGTCTCATGGAGCTTCTCAGGACACAGAGATGGATGTAACATGGCAGGAGCTGATGGCCATCACAGAGCTGCAGGTATCTCCTTAACAGACACACAAAGAGCTCAAATTAGTGTGGTCAAACAAGGTGGATGGTCTGGGGGATTAAGTTTTTTTCATGATTAATGTTAACTTTGGATCACCAGGTAAACAAAGCAGTTGTGATGTACAAGAGCGGTCCATCCATTACTGTTCCTGTCATTAAATAGCTTTTTATTTTGTCTTTTTTTTTTTTTTACCAACTTATTATCTTATTATTAGTTTGTTCTGAGTTGTTTTTCTAAAAGATTACGGCACTCTCAAATGCATCAGATTTACTGAGTATAAAAACTCCCAAACTAAAAAAGCTAAAGTGCTTTGTAGCATTCAGAAGTCTAACATATTGTTTTTGGTTGATATCAATAACAAGTTTGGTATTATGACTTTCTGCTTTAACACAACACTCAAACTGTCTAACCTGGTTCAGTACTCAAAACTCCATGCACTAGGATTTGACAATTTGTATAATTTAATTTTTTATTAATATTTTTTCAGTATTGTCAGTCCATTTTTTTTCATCTTTTCCAGTATTTATCAGAGCAATTTTTTCATTAATGTTATATTTACACCAAATAGACTGTTATTGACTTTGTTTGTATGGAATCAGGTATCTGGATAACGATGAGGCCTTACTTGTTTATATTTGTGCACCTTAATATGTTACAAGATTTTACGATTTCATGATATCATAACCAGGGTAATGCCACTTTCTGTTTTATTTAGAAAACTCCTGGTGTAGCTTATGAACGGCAAATCCTGTTTTCTGAAAGGTTTCTGCTGCAATTCCATGTAAAAAAAAGTAAACCTTTCAGATACCTGCAACATTGTGTTTTGAACTTGGTTTTTTGGTGTGTATAATGTATACAATGAATAAGAATAACTACACAGCTCTTCTGCATGCAAACCGATATCCCTTAAATGATGAGAAACAGACAGGGCCTATAACTCGTCCATGTGAGCACAGTCCTCTTGTAAATGCTCATCCATAAAGTACAAATAACTGGTTAACTTATTAACTCAGCTGAGTATGCTCATACCTCCTACCTCTCATCATCGCATCTTTTTCTTTAATTGTAATTGATTCATGTTGTGATAGAGGAAAAAATGATCACACTGACTGTCCTTTTACATGAGAACAATATTTTGTATGTCATCTCCCCTAAATTTTGATATCTTGTTATTTCATACTGCACTTTAAAGTGTTTCATTTTCATATTTAATTTATTTATATGATCAAAGATAATTCTACACATCTACAAAGAAGACTACTGTTTTCCACACAACTGCTGTGCAACTTAAATAAATCTAATCACTGACAAAATGATTAGCTTAAGGACACTAAATCGTTGATCGGCTCAGTTCTAGCATAACTCTTCATCATCAGCTATAAAGTAAGTTACAAATGAATATCTAAAATAACTGTCAGATGTAAATTTCTGAAGGTTTAACATTATCACCAGAAGTTAGTTTGTAAGCAATCAATTTTGCTTCCTTGGCTGTTACAATGTGCCCTGCTGACAAAAACACATAGATTGCAGAAAAGAGCACTCCTTTAACCCACCATATTTATTAGCATGTAACATTCTTTGTATCAGCATGATTGTCTTTAAAAGACGATGTATTATATAAATGACGCAAACTTAGTACTGCGAAGATTGTGTACTCTATGGCGAAATATATTCAAGTCTAGCTTTACAGACAGCTTATTATCAATTTAATTACAAGCTACAAATAACAGTCATTCCAATGGCTTTGCTAAAATGACATAAGTCCAAAAACTCTGTTTATAGACTAATTTATGGTGCTTAAAGATTCATTACAGTGAGGTTGTTGTTTATTTGTTTATTTGTTTATTTAAAAGGATCCCCATTAGCTGACGCCAAGACGACGGCTAGTCTTCCTGGGGTCCAGACAAAACATACAACACACACAATTTACATTCTTAATTACTCATAATTACAAGACAAAAAAATGCACTTGTTGTACACAATGTTGTACTTGTTCTTGTTGAATGTTAAGTGTTGAAAAGCTTCTACATACCAGGCTGAGAATATTCTGTTTGAGAGATAGCAAGATGAAGGGATTGTGAAAAGGGGCAAGTGCTGTATATTGCGAGTGGCCCCCACGCTGCACAAAAGCCATCTGTTTCAGGTGAAACCTGACCACATCTGAGAGCCCATCACAGGCTATGGGTGGCATGCTGAAGTGGGGGCAAACTGTGTGCAATAAAGAACCAGTTGAGACAACATTTAAGAAACGTCCCTTTTCTTAAGAGGTCTTGTCGATTAACTAATAGCCTTCAGTCATTGTATCAAAGTCATATAGGGTTTGCTAAATCACCTGTCAACCAGTGCTGGTTTAACTGTTTGGTTCTTTTGCTGCAGTTCGATGTCCCAGGTGAAGCCTCCTATGACCCAACGCAGTACCAAAGCATGGAGTCCATGGTGCCTGTGGGGGGATATGGAATGACCCAGCCTCCTCCACCTGCTGCTGCTGCTGATCTCAGTGGTGGGAACCCATATGATGGCTG
Organism: Scarus forsteni; assembly: GCA_036419115.1. Taxonomy (NCBI): domain Eukaryota; kingdom Metazoa; phylum Chordata; class Actinopteri; order Labriformes; family Labridae; genus Scarus; species Scarus forsteni. Next base: position 10,460,845 of record JAZDUH010000083.1, on the reverse strand, counting down.
TTACTCTGCAGAGACATCTGTCTGCCATCAGTTGAACAGCAACACAGACGCCATGTACGCACATTCTGAACCTCAGCTTAATCAACGCATGCTCCCTGTCTCCTCACACAGCCAGCCCCCCCTCATGGCCCCCAGGGAACACATGAGCATTAATCAGGGCCACAGGAGGTCCAATGCATGTCTCCCTCAGGGCCGGCATATGCTGTGGACTGCACATGGACAAATTCCACAAGCTCGCTCTGCTGAAGATCTGGAGTCAGACTCTGGTCTGTCTTTAGGTTCTAGTCCACCTTTGGCCTCCCCAGAAAATAATGTCAGCGGTGCACAGGGGTACCAGGGTGTAGAAATACACATGGCCTATAGTGATGGTGAGGCAGAGGGCCTGACTGAGCAAACCCGAGGACTACACATGAATTACTCCATGGACTTTCAAAACCCATCTCACTCTTTTTTACACTCAGGTGCACATATGTCTTATTTCCAAACACAAACTGCTCACTCTCATACACACCCTAATGTTTTGAGTCCCTGGTCTGTGAAACAGCAGGGCCAGGCCACTTCAGTGGAAGACATATACAGTGATGCTGGAGTCACCTGCAGAGGGAGCTCACAACATAATCCGTACGTCAAACAATCAGGAAGCACAACTCCTACTCCACTGAGCAGAGACGAGAGGCGGGCCATGGCCTTAAAGATCCCCTTTGCACTGGATAAGATCATTAATCTTCCCGTGGATGATTTCAATGAGCTCCTGACACAGTACACGCTGACGGACTCTCAGTTAGCACTGGTCAGGGACATCAGACGGCGAGGGAAAAACAAGGTGGCGGCTCAGAACTGCAGAAAGAGGAAGCTCGAGAGCATCATCCACCTTGAGAGAGAACTGAACCAGCTGCAGGCCCAGAGGCAGCACCTTGCACAAGAAAGGCAGGAGTTTAAACGCAGCTTGACTTTCATCAAATGTCGTTTGGCAGATCTTTATTCAGAGGTGTTCTCACAGTTAAGAGATGAAGAAGGCCAACCATACTCAGTGAATGATTACTCATTACAGCAGACACCCGATGGCAAAATTTATCTAGTACCCCACACGGCTATGCATAAAAGAGAGTAGCGATGAACACATAGTGTTGAGGCTTGAATGGAGCTAGATTACATGACTGTCTTGTTTGATTGCTTATTCATGACTTTCTAAAGCACAGCACAAAAAAGTACATTTCAGAAATTGGCATCTACTACATTGACATTTGGGAACAGCATGCTGGGAGCACAATGGATTTGATCTCCAAGTAGGCTGAGATGCAATATGTACAGGTGGATAGAAGAGCTTTTGATCTATTCAAGTACACAAGATGCATTGGACTTCAACAAGCAAAGATTGAAACCAGTGGCCAGATTGCAATCTGCTTGACATTACATTTTCAGTCTTGTTTTAGAAAATAAAGTTTTACCCTTAAACTGTCATTGCCTTGATTACTGGTGGCATGTCTTTGCTTAAGTTTGAATTGTACATGTGAGAACTTAATTTGAGACAGTCACTTTCATTTTGTCCCAGGTAACATCCCTAGTTGAAATGATTACAGACGGTATAACTATAGTCCAACGCCCAATAAATTTACTGTACAATTGTGTAAAGGTCTGCTGAATGTTTTATGCCCAGAATTATGCACTAAATGTGGCCTGCAATAAAAATTCAAGAATGAAAACACACCATTTGGTATTCTGAAAAATACTTTATTTATAAAAGTCAGTAAAAAAAAAAACTGCCCGCAGTTTTGTGTAAAATCTTCCATCACTTGCATGATCATTCAGCCCACCTGCAAAAACAATTCAGTGTCAAAATATTGTAGTTAAAAAAGAACATTTCAATGGTTGATCATGAGCAATATATTTACCCAAAAAGCCATTTCAGCTGGCATGGGGTCATTTCAGAGCGAACTGTTTCAGCATTACCTGGAGGAGAGAAAGGCAAAAATCAGTAAAAGCCAGAAATAAGGAACCTTTGTACATCATGCAAACAAAAATTAACCACAAATGTAAACTTAGGCCAATTCACCAGTCCTTTTTGCAAAGTTTAAGTTGTTTGCATAGGATAATGTCATTACTGGGCTAGTGAAGTTACTACCAGCTACTTGACATTTAAGGCAAAACATACTTTCAGTAGAGAAGTCTGGTCTTACCTACACAGCATATAAGCCCTTTGGTAGCTGCTGCCTGCTAGACTCAGGCTTCTGTTCTCACTCTCCCCTGCTTCAATGATCCTGGCGATGGTTTCGCTACTTCTCTCCCTCAGCTGGCTTCCATGGCTAGCCTCAAAGACTTTGCATGTAAGCTAGCATCCTCCTGATGATCTTTGCAGAACTCAACGAAGTTTTACTCAGTGATGAACTCTTGTATGTTAATAAATCTTTCTCAGTCTTCAATGTGTGATGCATGTAGTTACTGGTGTCATTCATTAAACCCATCAGCTCAGAGAAGCAATCTTCAACTCTCTCCCAGGTTAGGCATGGTTCTGCCCTCCACTTACGTACACAATGGACCCTCCCCTTTTCCCAAAACCACTCAAGAGGCTAACAACGACTTTTTAAAAAAAACTGAAAGATGTTTTATTTCAGCTTGATTGGGTGCAGTTACAAATAAAACCAGACTCAATGAGGAAAAATCTACATAAAACCTTGGAATGCTTGCTTTCCAGTAACACATTTGATGAAAACAAAAATAAACAAAAAACAGTGATAAAATGAAGACCCTCCATGATTTAAGCTATTGTACATCTCTTCTTGCAGCAGCAGTACCCTGCCACAACTGTTTTGGCTGAGCAGATTTAGGAGGAAAACCTGCAGCTGCCCTGTCATTTCGCTTGCTCTCCTCGCTCTCCTCTCCTAAGTACATAGTCCTGTTGAACAATATGGAACAACATTGTTAACTGTGCACTGACTTCATATGACCTGACATCCAGAGTGATTTTTATCGTTAGCTACACTTAACATGTCCCTGCAGCTACAAACTCTGGTTTTCATCATTTTGATTGTTCAAGCATGCCACTGAAACTTACCACTTCACACATCACTTCAAAAGTTCCGACGACCATATCCATTGTTGGCGCCACCTCCATATCCTCCACCACCACCACCTTTGATGATACACACGTGGGTTAATTACAATGTAAGGAAAGTATTGGTTTTGCAAACAATGCAAAAATATTTTTTGTCTTACCAAAAGATCTGCCTCCACTGCCACCGCTAAAGCCCTTCATGGGTCCAAAGTTGGAGGCCTGGGAGTCGTAGTTGCCCATGCTATTGTAGTTATTTCCTCCACCACCTCCGCAGCTGTCTATGAGTGAGGAAATTGTTAGTCTGCAGGATCTAGAACTTTGTGTAAAAGTCAATGAAATCTGTTCACTTACTGTAGCCATTGCTGTCAAAATTGTTTCCGCCATAGCCACCACCGCCGCTTCCACCACCCTGGTTGTAGCCTTGGTTGTATCCACGGTTTCCTCCATTGTTGTATCCACCAGGGCCCCCAGGTCCACCACCATAACCTTCATAAAATAAGAGCAGCTTAAGGTTTTTTTGCACAGAGTGAAACTAAGTCTTACATACACATTCAATTAAAAAAAAAACTCACCTCCACCATCACCTCCATTACAATTGTAGGGGCCATCTCCATATCTGCCACCCCTTCCACCTAAAAAAAGTAAATACATTTTGTTAATTTTCCTATTCTGTGGTCAAGTGCCACATAAACAATGTTTATGATTAATGTGGAGTACCTTGGTTGAAGCCACGGTCAAAGTCATAGGGTCTTCCTCCACTGTTGCGCCCTGAGGAAGATCAGTACGTCACTTCAGCACATTAACATTTTACGCACTGATTTACAACATTCATTTTTATTTAAGTGCATACCTCCTCTCATTCCCATCCCTGAACTCTGCATTTCTTGCCTTGTAAGAGCCTTCCTCACTTCACAGTTGTGAGAGTTGATTGTGTGGTACTTCTGGACTGTGTTGAGAAGAAGAAAAGTATTAAAATTTCAGAAACACTGCAATGTCCTCAGCATATGCAAAAAAATATATTTCACTTACTGACAATCCTGTCAACGGAGTCGTGGTCATCAAAAGTCACAAAGGCAAAGCCTCTCTTCTTGCCTGTGGCACGGTCAGTCATGATGTCAATGACCTCAATTTTGCCAAACTGTAGAAAGTATTCTCGAAGGTGGGACTCTTCTGTGTCCTCCTTGATGCCTCCCACAAAGATTTTCTTCACAGTAATGTGAGCACCTGGCCTATTAGAATCCTGCAAGCAAAGAAATTGGATTTCAATACACATCTCCATTCATGACATTAATTTGAACTTTTAGCCAGGAATCAAGACTTGACATACCTCCCTAGAAACAGCTCGTTTTGGCTCTACAACTCTCCCATCAACCTTGTGGGGGCGAGCATGCATCGCAGCATCAACCTCCTGAACGGATGAGTATGTTACGAACCCAAAGCCCCTCGACCTCTTTGAGTTGGGGTCTCTCATCACCTGCAGAAATAGAGATAAAACACTCAATGTCTAAACCTTACACGTTTATAGTGATATATGAAAAAGCAGCATGCGTATAGCGTCAACTGAATTATCATCACTTACCACACAATCAGTCAGGCTCCCCCATTGCTCAAAATGAGCCCTCAAGCTCTCGTCTGTTGTCTCAAAGCTGAGGCCTCCGATGAACAGCTTGCGCAGCTGCTCTGGCTCGCGTGGGACCTGCACAAAAGGCAAATCAACAACGTTAAGCGCATTTCATTGATACCTGAATAAATGTTGCACTTCTATAGCGAAAACGACAGGTTAACTACCAATTATTGTTCACATAGAAGCTTAATTCACATCTGCGTCACGAATCGAATATCAGGAAAGGTCGGTTTATGACCGCCGCCATTAAGGCTTAAGGAGCCACAGAGGCATCTGATAAAAAATAGTGCACCGCTGAAAAAGCCCCGGAATCATACCTGTGAAACTTAAGGGTTTGTACTGTCTTGTGTGTTCAGCGATAAATATCCAGATTCTGTAAACAGACGCCGGATAAAGTCTACCGTGTGAACAAAGACCACGAGGCGCAGCTGCCATAAAATGGCGGTCAGACAATACTTGCTAACTGCGGCTAATGTGCTAGAAAAGGAGTCCGCGTTGAGCATGTACTTATGCAATGCTTAAACGCTAAACGAGGGCGCGCATTTACTGCAATTGGGAATTAAGTCTGATAATCGCAAAAGTCACTTACGTCCTTGGACATTGTTGAGATCCCGCTATGCTCCGTGGGTATGACTTCAGAAGAGCAGATCTGCGTCAGACGAGCCCAGCCCGGCAGGCGCCTGAAGAATAAATAGCGAAGTAGACTCCTCTGGCACACTGCGATTGGCTCAGAGTTCCCGCTGCAGTGATTCGTCATCACGGAGTGAGGTTTGATTGGCCCAAAATCTATCAATCACATCTAATGACCAATAAGCTTTCACTTATATTTCTCTTTCTGCTGGCAGATATTTTTCAGACATGGCGACCAAAGGTTATACAATTTGAATGGTGTTTTGTACCTGGTGGTACTCGTTTGGTACAGGAGGCTAGTATCAAGCAAGTAAACAGAGTGAGGGGACATTTGCCCTGACAAAATTATAATAAATGAATAAAGAAGTGAACAAGCTTGCTATAAGACGATTTGAGAGTACAGTTGTTCACTTTAAAAGCGATATGGTGGGAGAAAAACTCAATGAAATGAAATCACAAGGGTTTAAAACAAAACCAATAATGTATTTGAAATAGTCGAACATGGAGTTTGTTTTCGGTCAAGCCATTCTTAAACCAAATAACTGGGTCATCAGCTGACCGAGGGGCGGATACTTTCATTGTGCGCCCTTAACCCGCGCTTTTTACGCACAGACGAGCGCACGGCACCTTTATGTGATTCAGGCTAGATGCTAAAGTAGCCCGAGAGCTGGCCTCGCTAAGCAAGAGTCCACTAGAAAAAAAATCGCCATAACTGCAGTTTTGTGTTCGAAACCGACTTTCTTCGTCGCTAAAAGGTAAGAAGCCATTGCAACATGAAAAGGCGTCTTTTAACCGCGAATACTGCGTTTTCAAGTCTCCGCATTGGTTTCAAATAGATAGTGCTAGCTTGTTGAGGCGTTAGCAAGCATGCTAGTTGGATTAGCATGGTTGCCTTAAATGGCCAGGGGTTAGCTTATACCGTTAGCATAGCAAACATCTAATTATGAATGTTGTGCACGCTTGAAGTCAAAGTTCTGTCCCATAACTTTGGTTTGGTGGAAAGAGTGGTTTTTAGTGGGGCTTAGCCGTGAAGACATCCCTGTGCTGTAGTTCGTCGTGATTGTAGCAGAAAGCTAGCTAGACAATCGAATCATGCCTCACGTTCACTGAAGGCTAGTTTAGCTAACGTTGATGGATACATGTGTGGATTAACATTTATTGACATGAACTCATCTTTCGTTATCGAAACACTTAATGAATCTCTCGATGTTTCTCTGCACAGGGTTTCCCCAGTGTCCCTTTCAAGCGGGCTGATCTCCAACAAAGTTTACTATGGGCAAGAAATCTCGCGACGAGGACTCCTCATCCTCTGATGAAGAAGAGTATGTTGTGGAGAAAGTGCTGGACAGGAGAGTGGTTAAAGGAAGAGTTGAGTTTTTCCTGAAATGGAAAGGATACTCGGAGTAAGTGCATTTTGCATTCTTGCATTTTCCGTGAATTCTAACTCGACGCACAGGTAAACAATGAGATGCACGGTTTGATAATGAGACACATTGCGCTACAACACTGGGGCCACATGCAATGTCTTCTCTCGTCAGAAGTGCTATAGGTGTACATTTACGGCGCCGTGCAAGGGTAATTAAGACAAGATATTCCCTCTTTAATCCCTTGTGATAAAATTAACAAGGTCTTGTATACGATCAGATCAGAACCTATTTAAAACTTACCGAACCTATACAAAAGCTGCACATTTCTGATAGAAAATAATCAATAACACTGTATCCAGTGCACCAAATGGCTATAACATTTTTCAGTTTGGAAAAAAATATATATCACAGTGTCTCTTTGTTTTAAGTTTACATTTATTACAAATTGTAATTGACAACCTTACCTCATACAAGTTCCATTAATCTTCAAAATAAACATGCACATTATTGGTCATCCCTTTTGCACCTCCTAACCTTAAAATATTCCCCCTAAACCATTATGGTGATATTCAGGTTTTGCAGCAACACAAGGTGAAGTAGTAAGCAGGGTATATTAAAAACAAGTAAATTAAAAAGTCTCAACCTATCAGTTTTACTTGTTGCTTTTGTTTGATGTAATTGTATTCTTTTATAGAAATGGAATTTAAAAAACTCTTTACGTTGAAGTATTGTACAGTCACCAATAACAAGGTTCAAAGTGATGAAAAAATGTAATTGTTGCAGATTTTAATAGTGTCTAATGTTTATTGTATTATTCAATAATCAGCTCATGAAAATATCAGATATTGCTTTTGTTATGAACTTTTAATTTATGACTAATGGTAGATGGTATAAGTCCACCTAATGCAAGTTTCATCAAATTTTGATATGTGTGTTTTTGTGATTGACCATCAGTTATTGTTGCTTGATCATTCTTGTGGTTCCACTGGAACTTACTTGTTTTATTTTTATTTCTTGCAGGAAGCACAACACTTGGGAGCCAGAGAAGAATCTGGACTGCCCAGAGCTTATTTCAGAATTCATGAAAACCTACAAGAAAGGCAGTGGTGGAAGCTCCACACCTAGCAGCGGGGCCAGCAAATCAACCACAGGCTCTTCTGGACGCTCCAAAGAATCCAGTTCCTCAAAGAAGAGAAGCTCAGATGACGATGAGGAGGGTGGAAGTAAACCCAAAAAGAAGAAGGAGGTATAAGGAAACATCCCCATGCATTACACTTTTTATTTTGTGCTAAACATTCCATGGTCTCAAAAATGTTATTAGTGCTAATGCAGTTTAATTTTCTGTAGCTCAGAATTAGGTAAGTAAGACAGGAAAATGCTGTCTCATCAATGCATTGATTTATGTAGCAGTTATGCAAATAAGATTTTGTAAATATATTAAGTAAGTTTGAAAAGCAAAGATCAATAGTAGAAGAACGCAATGTACAGACACCCGTACATTGTTTGAAAGATATTCAAACACAGCTTGTCTCTAACTTTGGGAGTGCCCTCAAGAATTTGTTACCATTATACTTAAGGTGTCCCTACCTTAGTTTGATTGTACGCTCTGCCATCAATAAGAAATTGAAGGGTTCTAGCCTAGCTCCAGATTTCACATCCCAGTGATTCCTTGGGCAAAGACACGTAAACCCAAATTGATCCCACTGCTGTATCAGTAGCATGTAGATAAGTAGGAAAGGGCATGGATGTGTCGTATGACACCAATGGAAAACTTTCATAGAAGCTCAGTACAAGTGAGTACATCTGATAGGGTAGGTGTGACTTGTGTTAAAGTGCTTAAGTAGTGAAAAAGACTAGAGATGTATTAAGATCAAGTCTATTTATCAATTTAATTTCGAAAGACAATGCCAGAAAAAAACAAATCTTTTTTGTGTCTTTCAGGAGGAAATTCTGGTTGCGCGTGGCTTTGAGAGAGGACTCGAGCCTGAGAAGATTATTGGAGCAACTGACTCGTGTGGCGACCTGATGTTCCTTATGAAGTGGCAAGTTTTTTTGTTCAATACATTCTCACTGAAAACTTAGTTTTGGTCCTAAAATGAGGACATAAGGACTGGATATTGTAGATGATGCTGTGTTTGGGTATGGTTGTTAGGTTTTAGAAGTGGATTGAAACAGAAGTGTGAAAGTTCAAATGTTTTGATCGCCCTTTATATTCTTCCAATGTCTGAGGTGTTGCACCACCTGTGATGGTTTCAGTACGGGCCTAAATTAAACTTAAATCATAGACATAAGTCCTTCTAGGTGTGAAGTCCACCGTGAAACATGGTGTTCATCATATATTATTTATTGAGGGATAAGCTGAAACAGAGGGCCCCAGAGGCTGTTTAATGTCAACAGAATTTTATATGTGGTAGATAACGTCCCTTTTAAACATATAATTACTTCCATGTTGACAGTTTTGTTTTCCATCAGCAGAGATAAATTCAGTTGCTTAGCAATTTAAACACTGTTCAATTGTCTCGTGTTTCTGGCAGTTTGTTTCCCCTTGTTGTCACTATTATATCACTGTCTGTGGATAGCTGTCCATCTGAATGTGTCGGTTAACCTCTTATTGAGATTTTTTTGACACAGACATGTATATCCATATATGTTTATACATTTATATTTGTCACTGTAAATTGTATTAAGAGCGTCCGGCCTTAGACATTTCCAACCTTAAGTCTTTTCCAAGAGTAGGTGAATTCTCCTTGCCTTGCTGTGTACTGATTGGATGAATGAAGTCAGTGCATCGTTTCTTGGACAATGTTTCACTTAGTTTGACCATTACACTGTACTAGATAAGATGAACCATGTGTTTCCCAGGGGCAGCAAATCAAAGACCAAAGCAGAGTTAAACTTAGGTGTGTGGACTGTGTACCATTATCCGAGGTAAGACAAGGGATACGTGTTAGATTTTTGTTCTTATACAAAATTCAAAACTAATCTTGGCCGACACTGATGTATAGACATGACTGAAAGATGTTCCTTTTAAATTATACATTTGTCAGACAAGACTTAATGTTTGACAGTAACAGTAAAGTCAAGCTTCAAATGCCCTTTTAAAAGCCAAAACACTGATTTACTTACCTTCCAACTGAAAATCCAACCAATTTTTGGGAGCTTACAATCAATTTAAGATGAATATACAAAAACTCCACAATGTTATTGCAAATATTTAAGGCTGAAAGGTTGGTGGGACATATTTGCAGCCTTTTTTATATCTGCTGATATTGACATTTTGCTTTCAAAGTTATTATCTACTGATACTGATGTTATACCAAAAGTATCGTGCATCCCTACATAAGGCACATGCTTAGCTTGTGCATAATGCCACATATTTGTATTTTTGGAGCATTAGGGTTGCAACACAGATCATTAACGCTGTGTCTTGCATTAAAAGGTGGAGCTTTGTCATTTTGAAATGGGATTCTATGAAGAAAATGTCTGAAGTAAATACATTTGCCACAGTGAGAGCAATCAGCTCAACCCCTTAAAGGTAAGAACCCACTTAGAAATAAAAAGGTACACTGCTGCAGTGGGGACCAAGAGGGTTTTTTGCTGCAATTAAAGGGAAAAAGCATAAATGGATTTTTTTTTACGCAGGTTTGGACATGTTTAAAGTGCTTTCATTTTCAGCCTGCAAGCTTGTTTTTTGAAGGCAACACATTGTTTCGGGTATAAGAGCAAACAGGTTTTGTTTTAAAATATTACCAAAACAGAAGGCCTTGCAAAAGCACCGGAAATTATCCAGAAATTGTCTGGGCCATATATGTGAATGCAGACAGCTGTAAGGGATGTGTGGAGCCTCTCAGCCAATGCACCACCAGTGTACTAAGTCAATTAGAAAAGGCCCAAAGTTGTCAGTGAAAGGAGCCATGTTGCTTCCTTGCCTTGTTTCCTGTATTGAAAAGCAAAATAAATTCTATGAGTTACATGCATGTTTGTAAACCAAGCATCATCTGTCTTCATTCAGCTCTAACATCCTGCTGACAGACAATGAAGAGTGTAGTTCGTTCAATTAAATGTGCAACAGTCCATTTTTAAAGGGGCCTGGCCATTGAAATTAAGAAACTCCTCCAATTGAAATGCGCTTAAAGGATTCAGAAAAAAAAATCTAAGACCCGAGTTACCACAGTTCTTTGAAAAGTCTTAACATTTCTAAAATTGTTGAAATTAAAATCCAGAAGAAGATTCAGAATGTTTCATTCTCACATTAGAAGTCATAAGTAAAGTTTAGTTTGTGTCTGTTAGATTTATTTTAGACTCATTTAAAGGTTACTTCAGGAATCGGCACACACACTCAACAGAAGCTGATCTGATGCACAGTTTTGCCATGTGTGCCAAATTGCAAAGCTTCTGGGTTGACATTTTAAATATTTAAAGTACAGATACAACTTGAACTAGTCGTAACAATCTTTGTTATTTTATAAGTGTTCAGAAGATTTACTCAACAGCTTGTATTGTCATATAGTTTGACCACAGCGAAAACGCTGATGTCAGTGTGTTAGAAAGGGAAAGAGGTGCCCACCATGAAACGATGGCTGATAGAGCTGACGGACACCCTGCATCTGTAAAGGGTCTGGTACTCTACAAAAGACAGAACTGGACTACTTAAGAAGATCTGACAACCACTGCTTTCCTTCTTGAAAAAGGAGCGGGCCTCCTGATTTTCTGAATCAGTCTTTGCGCTCCTGGATGGGATTGGCTGAGGGGGTTGAAGGCAGTAGCCGGTTGTTCAGGGTATCATCTTGTTGGGCTTTGCATGTTTTTTATTTTTCCTTTTGTTTAGGAGGTTGTGCTTTGGATATTGAACTGTTGTTGTTCTGTATTGGACCTCTGATTTTGAAAACTGATTTTAAAAAAAAACCTTTAGAAATGAAAAAGAAAAACAGCACACATATAGTTAGTGTACATTAGAGCTCATATGTTCCAATAGCATTGTAATGGTTATTATAACTATTGAATATTTTTGAAGAACTGAATCACATCTTTAAGGACCTGAACTTACGCAGGGGTTCAAAGTGAGGGTATGTCTTGGATGAGAGAAATTTGTGCAGAAATCTGGCACACCTCCAAAAAAATAGTATTATGGGAGATATCGGAAGGATTAGTTATCTTTAATTAGGCTAATGAGTCCCTTGGTGGTTTGTTCACCTCTCTGTGGAGTTCAGGTTGGATTAAAATTTAGAACCCTAACTTAAAAATCTTATCTTAAAGAATTGTGTTTTAGAACAGGACATTTAATACACAACAAAGTTACCTGCCAGTTCTGCAGTGGAAGACAAAAAGTCTTGATTTCTGACTAGCCGGGTGCTACGATAGGTCTGAAAAGTCTTGTCTGTTTTCTGTTTGTAAACGGGGTTTAGGAACCCTGAAACAAACTGAGAAATGGCACAGAGAAGTTGCAAAAAGATCAGGGGCCTCATGTACAAAGGGTGCGTAAGGACAAAAACGTGGCGTACGCTCTTTTTCACGGCAAAGTACAGATGTATCAAGAGTGAAATGATCGTGGAAATGTGCGGTGACTCACGCCAGCTTCATGGCTGGCGTACGCACGTTTCTACTGCTGTTGCTCTTTTGGCGACACTTAGAGGTGATACCGGGAAAGTGTTAAATAGGCTAAATAAACGTGAAAACAAGTAGTTCTCAGAGACACAACAACAATTAACAATTATGAACAATTAACACACTCACGTGTCTGCAGTCACATGAGTAAAAGTGGTGGAAAAAAACATCGTTAAACACAACGGCTGCTGTAAATGTTGCAATACGAAGGGAGCGTGTGATCGGAGACTGAGAGGATTTACAGAAAAATGATGACGATCATCAGCGGGATCATCAGCCGTTTTTGTTTCCCGAGGGCAGTCCTCCTGAAACCGTGCGCAGAGCCGCAGCCGGCATTCAACATTAAAGCATAATTTGCCTGAGAGACAATTTCCCGCATGTGATCAGGGATGTCTACTGCACACACATTACTATAAAAGAGCCATCACATGATGAGTTTGTGTATGTCAACAAGGTCATATGTAATGCGCAAAAGCCGTTAACCAACATTGTGGCGTGGCCTGTTTTTTATTTTATTTTTTTACCCAAAAAAAAAGAAAAGAAAATTGCATGATGGGTGGCTTCTTGGTCAGTAAATTTATTACAGTAGTTGTCTTAAAATAATCCTCATTATGCACAAGCATGTGCGCTCCCAATTCCATCCCGTCTTTACAGCATCATTACTAATCAGTGGTTGAATTTTGTGACCTCCTGTTTTTTGCTGATTAAAATACATCTTAAGATTTTTATGTTTAGCCCCTGATTGTCTCTGTGTGTTGTGCAGTCATCTTAATAACCCCGTGCGTAAAAGTGTGAAATGATCAGCCTCGCCTTTCTCCGACGCACTTCTGCGCTGATTTGCAACAACAGGGTTTGATCCATGTTAGTAGTTTATAAAATTAAATAACAAAAACTGTAAATCAAGTTTACTGTGATATCCTGTTTGATATGGTGGCATGTTTAAATTTCAATTCAGAAGATTTCAAACCAAATAACACCATACAGCGTCTACGCATGAACCTCTATCCGAGGGGTCGGCAAGTTTGGCCTCGGGCCATATTTTTTCTTTAGAGTCACTTCATGTCGGCCAGAACATAATCAGAGGTTAATATATACTGATGATGATTATTGTTAATTAATGCATAAACAAGGGAGTGACGAGAGAAAGTAGGAGCTCACTTGGATGATCGACTGGAGCCCGTATTACGCACAGATTAAGATACAAAAAAACAAAACAAATCACACCTCTTTACGCTGTTTGTATTATAATATCTATTGTTTTATTTATTAATAATGAACCAAAATCTTTAATGGGATTTATTAGGCAGAAATAACAGTTTTCAGGACAGGGAATGCCAGATGTTTTTATTCATTAATTGGGATATTCAAGCTGAAATCAACTTTTAAAGACTCTTCTTAAAAACCTGACAAATAATTCACAGTCAATGTTCATACAGACGTGTTTTTGAGCTTTTCTTATTAACAGTTCACTGTTGACCTGCAGCTGCCATCCGTGCGCAATTCAGCACTACCTTATGTTTATATGAGACAGCATGAATGAGTGAAGTCTGCTCCTGTCTGATCTGCTCTCAGATAAACTAACAAACATCAGAACAGATGATTAAACAAAGTTTTTTGTCTCTGTGACATCTTTTATCTCCTCTGCCGCGATCTTTCATGAGGACAGAGCGGCCGCTTTACGGTTCAAACGAAAAAAAAAAGGGGGACGCTATATGCCGACCTCTGCCCTGTCTTATGTGTCTGTGTATGAACAAATAATGTGAGTTACACAAATGCACAGGTATTTACCTTTGGGAATCACCCACACGTGCTCCAACCACCCCTGAGAGAGCAGAGTCTGTTCAAACGGGGTGGCTTCTTCTCCTGCACCAGCCCCCCCACCCCCTTCCCCCGTTCCGACCACATGGGTCTCAGCTTCACCCTGATTTTGGACCAATTCCTTCATCTCTACTTGTGTGCCCTCTGACAGCCTCACATACTCTCCCACTTACTCGTCTTGTATTTGTTGCTTATAATTATTTTATATTATTCCAATATATTATGTTAGGACATCGTGTCAAAGAGGACTATTTGCACGCCTCCACTTCAGTGAGTAGTGCCTCAAAAGCACTTTCCATGAAATTCTTTTTTAAGACCATCTTACTATTTTTTTTTTTTTGAATTTTCTGATCATCCAGAGGGGGAATCTCAAGCGCAGGGCTCATTTAAATGTGATTTGTGTATGTATTTGGAGGCGTGGACGGGGAGGAGTCGGGTACTCAAACATGTGCGCTCAGTTCCACGCTGATTGCGATGTACAAAGGAAATGTGCTTGGATTCATGCGTGCGCACAGATTCATACATCTGGATATTTTTGTGCGTACGACGTTTTCCTGATTTGATCGTACGCCATGTTCTTGTATGAAATCCACGCAAGTCTTTGTACATGAGGCCCCAGGCCTTTTAAGACTTAACAAGTCTGTCCATAGAGCTAACATAAAGAAGCAAAAATAAAATAGTTCTGTTGAGGCAGTTTTCCCAGCCCTGCTTAAATCTCCACAGTGTATGCTTGAACACCACACGCTGCATCATCGTGATATTAAAAATATGTAACTGATATCTGCTTAGTTACATGTTGATGGAATCAAAAGTTTAAAGGAAAAGTTCAGTTCCTGCAGCTTTTACATTGTTTATAGAATGAAGAACAACAGTATACTCACCCAGAAGGCTTTCCTGATGCAAACGGTGCTTCGGGAGATATTTAGATCCAAAATCGAGCAGCGGACACCGATATAATGGTAGCCTGTAGGGCATAGATTGCCGCTCCTAAAAACTGCATTAATCGTCCAAAAACTCATGTTTTTCACCAATATTCCATCATGATTCGCGCCGAATGGACCGCCATTGCAGCCTGTGTCTCTCCACACAGCGCTGTGTGGCTGAACTAACCTCTGAACTGACGAGTTTGTTTACATGCTCTTCGCGCATGCGCAGTACTCTCTGGAGCGTTGCGATCGCTTCCTCATTTCAGTGAGCTCCTTATCTGTATACTGTGGCTCCAAACTGTAAGGACGTCCATCATATTCAGAGTCCTCCTCCACAACATCTTCATCCCATAGACATTTGTCCATTTTGCACAAAACTGGAAGAAGAAAGTTGATTTGTAGCTGCCGATCTTCCCCTGAAACAATGAGCCGCACTGAGCATGCGCAAAGGGCATGTAAACAGCTCGTCAGTTCAGAGGTTAGTTCAGCCACACAGCGCTGTGTGGAGAGACACAGGCTGCAATGGCGGTCCATTCGGCGCGAATCATGATGGAATATTGGTGAAAAACATGAGTTTTTGGACGATTAATGCAGTTTTTAGGAGCGGCGAAAGCCTTCTGGGTGAGTATATTGTTGTTCTTCATTCTATAAACAATGTAAAAGCTGCAGGAACCGAACTTTTCCTTTAATGCTTACCTTTTGTCAAAAACAGTGTGGTTTTTACTTTCACATTGTGTTGAGTATTTCTAAAAACAAGGACATGTTGGCAGTTTTTTTTGTACCTCAAGCTCATTTCTGCTCTTTCAGCGTCTCAAAGAGGTGATAGACTGGTTTTGAAGGTGTTTCTACATTTAACTCACAGCTTCATTTCCAATGACGAAGCTTGTCGTGATGGTTTTTTTTTGTTTGTTTCTGGTTTTCAATGCTTTTGAACTGTGGTTGTCTGCGGTCATTGGCTGTCTGAACCGTTGCTGCTCACAAATTATGAAATGATGGCTTGAAAGGACTCCAAATATGCCAGATTGTAACTGACAAATTACCCATTAGCTGAACTGATAGCCTTGCTGTCCATTCATAAACAAACAGTGAGTGACACTATAAAATTTTATGTCTTCACACATTAGCCAGGTGGATGTGTGCGTGGTACCTCGTCACTCATGCCTTACCATGCTCCTTTCTGGAGGAGTTGTTACCCTGAAATGCAACATCAGCTGTACCATATTTCACTTATAAGACGCTTATTCTGAGGCTGGATCTACATATTTTTTACCAGCAGTGCTTTTCCTGACACTGTTCATACTTCATCACTGTGCTCTTTTCTGTAGGGATTGTAGACTCAAATGCAACATCAGTTGTACCTTATCTAACAAATAGTTAAAATGAGAGCAAGAATCATTATTGCACGTATTATTCCACATTAATGGAAATCTAAAAGTATATCCCACAATATGACATGTTTAAGGTGGACCCTGGATTTGTTTTTCAGCTGAAATAAATGTAAAAATGAGCTTATTCACATGCTGAGGGTGCATGCTTTTACCACTGACCTTTCCCCAAATGTTTTTTAATTCTTAATGAATTAAAAATGTCAATTTTGAAGTTTGAGACATTTGTCTGATAACTGATGAAGCTCAGTCTTACTGATGTGTTACATAAAATATTAACCATGTTGCCATCAATGTATTCTTTCATCTTTAGTCTGTTTTAATGCGCCATCACGTTGAGGACTACATGTGATTTTGTGAACATATTCTGACATTTTTACCATTGATAATTTCTATCATGTCCAGACCAAGTCTTATTTGACCTAGATTTTGATATAATTGTTATATTTACACGAATAAGTTGACTGTGGAGTCTTTTACTGGCAATTACTGCGTCATCAGAAGGCCTCATGTTGACACAGACGGTTTATAGGATTTATTTTTTCTCTGCTGGATTGAAAAGAAAGAACTGCTTCTTAACTCAGTAGTTGATCATTTTTGATTAACCTTTTCTGACTTGTATGTATTTGTGTGTATGTAACTTTTCTTTTTTTTTGCAGGAAAGACTCTGATGAGGCCGACCTTGTGCTCGCCAAGGATGCCAATCATAAGTGCCCACAGATTGTCATAGCGTTCTATGAGGAACGTCTCACCTGGCACGAAGACAGTGACAAGAAGGAGAAGGACGCTGTTAGTGCGTGAGTACATCATGTCAGGAGGAAACAGAACCTCCTCCAATGCAGGGACAACCTTGAGTCGGACATTTTTCACACCCAAACCAACCATCCCTCCTCTATACCATGTCAAAACAAAAAAGGACACTCAAAACGGTGGGCACAGTCTCGTTTTTCTTCATCCATAACCCACGGGAGCACAAGGGCCCAGACTGCTGACAGGACACCATCAAACTGAGGGAAAGGCTATAGCGGACAGGGGTGATATGTTATTGGGGAGGGGTTCTGCTGTTCTGTTTTTGTATTTTTTTTTTTCTTTTCTTTGTTTTTTTGTTTTTTTTAAACGTCTTAACACGTCATGTTTTAGTGCTCACAGGTTACAACTGAGTCAATAAAGTATTTTTCAGCAATGGCCATCTGTTTAAAGTCAGATTATAGGCTTTGGAGTTTCTCCAAAAAATATCTGCTAACATTGAGTTTGTCCCACAGATGGTGCACATCCCAATCTTAAACCTTTACAGGCAGTGCACCCTCCTGCACTGAGAATCTACCAAGGATGACATGATAGTATCAATAAGCAGGAAGCAACCACTGCAGCACTTTGCTGACTGCAAAATGACTTCCTTTTTAAAACCTTTTTATCTTGTAGATTTTTTTTAGTTTGTCCTCTCTACAAGAATTCAGCTACCCAGTCAAACATTGAAAATGATGCCAGCCAATTATGTATTTTTGACAGTGTTTTTTTTTTTTTCTTGGTTCTTCCTATCGCCTCTTTTTTCTGTTTTTAATGTGAACGTTGTGCTGTTTTTAAATTTCTCCATTCTTTCACAAGTCCAAGTAAGGATAACAAAACAAGCTGGACTCTATTCGGCTTCTCATTTTCCCTTTTTATCTTCAGTGGTATATAAGCATCAGGCTCAGTAACATTTTAGACTGTCCTGCATAAAAACCAGCATTTCTCAACTGTCATTGGAGTGCGCCACCTGGTGGTTTAAAGAGACGAAGCTTTTGGACCAAGTTAGCAGTCTCACTGATGACAGCTCTGCATTGTTATTAAGGTGTTCTTGATTGATGGATACTTTGATATGTTTTCAACAGTGTAAAGTGTTACATTAGACTCTGCTAATATACTTCTTTCACTGTATGTTAAAAATGAAAAAGTACAACCACTCGTGATTGGATTATCTATACCCCCAGGATTTATTGTTGGTGACGATTTGTTCATGAAGCATTAAACATTCTGCTCCAGCAACGACTACTTGGACCAAAATTTTTAATGTACAGACTGAGATTGCTCTTTTTTTCTCTTTTAATTTCTCAGCTTTAATTGGCATTGTAATTAAGAGTTTCACCTAATTTTTCATACAGTACATTAATCCTGTCCCTTGATATCACTTAGATTATGTTTGGTGACTTTTTTTTTATTAAAGATGTGTTTTCACACCATTGGGCTTTGTCCTCAGTTTTTTGCCTGTGCGTAAGTTTTTGAAAGTAGATTATTGTGTAAACTAAATGTTTCAAATATGTGTACAGTAGAACCCTTTTAATAAACATTTTCAATGTTGAAGATAAATAAGTTTCTTCTTTATCTCCATATCTGTGCAAAGAGAAACTTGACATGCAGCAAGTATCATTACACAATGGACAAAAGTCTGAATATAAACACAGAAAAACAACAGCTGAAGTGGAACATGGATACTACAACCACACTGAGCTCAAGGCTCAAACAATGGAGACAGCACATAAAAGTACACAAAGTCAATGTCTGTGCAGATGCTGAAGTACAGAATATGTAGGAGAATTAATAATCAAGGTTTACAATAGGAGAGTGTAATCTAAATATCTGTCCAGCCCACACGCAGGTAAAACACAACATGATAAAACGTTTTCAACATTATGATGCGTCAACCTTCCACATTTCATTAATATAAGTTCACAAGGGATTATGATGTCACTTTCAGAGAATATTGGTCATGACTTAAGGAAGAACCGTTTAACTTTTAGTGATGACCCGAATTCAGGTGCAGATCCAGGATTTTTTTTTTTTATTGATTTGGTAATGGTGCAAGATAGGGTAGTTTTAAGTGTTTTGGATAATGTGGGAGGAAGGGGACTGCAAACACTGGGACCGTGGCTGACTGGGGCCCTGTAATAAAAAATAATTACAAGTTGTTTTGTTTTATCACATCACTTCATTAGTCCTATCCATATTGTGGATCGATGTTGAGGTGAACATGCGGTCTTTTTCGGTAACTTGAGTTCACACAAACCTCCTTCTTTGGTAGACTTTTTTTTTTCTCAAACAGCACGAGCTGCAGTCATTTCTTCAAGGTGGAACTGGTAGTGTTTTAGAAACAAGTGTCGTAAAGAACATTTAGTTGTTTTTTTAAGGGGAGGGAGTTTTTTCAGCTGTTTAAAATCATTAAGCTGTAATGGGGAGTGCAGATTTGTTTAGAGATGTATTTCCTCAGGCCCAGCAGAGCTCTTGATGTCAATACTGATAAGCGTAACAATATGACAAGCTCAACAATCATAGTTTCACTTAGAAGGGTCAGGTTATATCAGTGCATCCATTTATTGCAACAGTTTATGGCCCAACACTGTTTTGGAAACTTAAAGCCCAGCACTGATGTTTTATAAGTGGACAATTTGCAGAAAATTCAGACATTTGTCTTGTGTTGACATTCAGCATCAGGCTGTCAGCATTCTTTCCTGTTTAATGTCCCATTTATCATTAGTTTCTCTCATTTGGTCAGACAGATGCCTTTATCCATTTGTTGAGGAGCATGTTTTTTCTATAAATACACTGATAGAAAATGGATTTGTTGTGTGAAGGACGTTGGTCCAACAGTGTATTGGTTAAACATTGTCATTTCAGGTCCTGCTTACAGTATTGTAATGTGCTGTGTTACCAGGATATCGTTGCTGTAGGGCACAAACCTCACATCTCTGTTTTTTTAAGATTTGTAATTTTGTTTCTTCTTAAAACAGCACTGATGGTCCCCTTGTATGTTGGTGTTTTTTTTTCATTCAAACCTAATAAAGACCCCCGCCAACTCCACAGTCCTCACCCATATTGTGATATTCACCATAAATATTAGTCTACCTTTATTTTCAGATAAATATTTAGATTCCTTGACCATGAAAACATACAATTAGCAACTGGATTAATAACATCTATTTTATTTTGTTAGTTATTCACAAAAATCACAGTTTTTTTGTAATGGCAGATCCAGATGGTGATCTGTATCACTCCCAAAATCTTATCATTTGTCCCTTGTCCCAATCTGGGCATTTCCTGAAAATTTCACCGACATCTATCCAAGACTTTTTGAGATATGATGCTAACAGAGAAACAAACAAACAAAACAAACAAAAAAAAAAAACAGAAATAACATAATCTCCTTGGCAGAGGTAATAATTTGGAATCGGGACAAGCAATATTCATTCATTTGTAGATGTTTTTTTCATCTCCTGAAATGAAGCAACATTAAAGATACAAGGTTTGTGCCGACTGTGACAATAAGTTGCAAAATCATATCATCCATGCCTTTATTAACAGGTCAAAATCTTTACCTGTCAAAGTCACCTAGGACTGTCTACTTTCAACCGTGCTCTGACTCATCAGAATAAATAGTTCTGCAGCAGGGTAAGTTAACTTCAAATTAACTCACAAGGTTAAATCATGTGGGAGCATTACATTTAGGAAAAAAAGTTAATATTAAATAACATCTAAAAAAGAGAAAAATGCTTTATTTTGATGGACCTAATTTCACCCAACACAGGACTGTAAATAACCATCTTTCTTTGGGGCTATTTGTCACTGTTAATCCACACAAGGTCAAATCTATTAACTGTAAGTCCCATGTCAGGAAAAGTTACTTTTGGATAAGAAGGATTGTTTCACATAAGCTTTCATTGCCCAGCAGATGGCGCTGCTCCATAGCGCCCATGCAAAGTTAGAACTGCATTTTTATGCATGTCACAGTTCAAACTCTTCCATTTACCACACAGAAGATTCATTCATTAATCTTTCCCCTGCCTTTTAAGTTTCGAATGAACTTTGAGAATATTTGATGTCATGTTTACTAACCAACAGTAAGTCTTTGCTGGCTTTTGAGTAAATGTGTTTGTGAACAGCATCTGCTGAACACACCTGTAGGTCCACAAAGCCCGGATGTGCAGGTTTGTCGACTTTAAATGGACACACATTTGTTTGATTTTTTTTTGTGGAAGTGAAAAGAAACCAGAATGTGTTATGGGCTGAAGTGGGTCTGCACAGTAAAGTAAAACACATGACTAATATTTCAAATGACTTCAAAAACATTTTACATTTTATGCCCTAATAAAACAGGTATTGTTACCCATAAAAAAGCGGGAGATTTAAGGAAAAAAAACAGAAGATGGGAAATTACATGCAGCAAAGGTCCCTCGCAGGACACAAACCGTGGACATTATGTTCATACATGGTTGGCCCTTGAAAGCCCTGGGCCATCCTGCTTCCATTACATGTAATGATGCCACCATAAAAAAGGAAATCTGTCGCTATAAGGATCACATAACCTGAGTAACAGACTGAATACAAAGAATGTTTAACACAAGATTACGTGGGGATTTTTTCTCAATTTGAAAGCAATAAGGAGTAAGACAATCAGGTCAACCAATACCTACTTAAACCACCCTTTAAAATGTTAAGACAAGAAACAATTTCCCTCCATCAGACCACCAGGACAAATGCAGGAAATAAGTGATTTCTCAAAACAGCCAGATGTCAACTAAGAGTAGTGTGTCAGTTGCGGGGAACCTTTGTAAAATCAGCAATAAACTGCTGTAAAGGTTGAGCCTAATCCTTGTTCTTCTCTCACCACCCTCTTTTTCTTTCTTGCTGCCTTTTGTAGTGACTCCCTCTCCGTGGCACACACGCGCACACACACACATTGCTGCTTGGCTACGTCCGATGTGATGGAATTTTCCTAGCAAAAAGGCTTTTACACTCCAAATGGAATGCAAAGGTCACTAGTAAATTTCCAGCCCCTGGGACCATTAAGACGGGCAGAGGGAGCGAGCAGCAGGCTGTTTTATGGAGCCTGGAGCTGTCTGCTGACAAACCCAAGCCAGGAGGTTTGGTAGGGAAAGCCACAGTGGCACTCGTGGGAGTTCTGCCTGTGATGTGTGGGCAAGTACAGATGTGGACGCTTTGGTGAGCATGCAGAATGAAGCCTTATTTCAGGCAAATATCTGGATCAGGACCAGTGGTTACAGTTTATAATAATCACATCTCATTACTCATCTGTCAAACATTAGTAAAGCATTTGTTCAGTCTTAACTGCACCAACGAAGCATTACTCATTTATAAACACAATTGTAAATGTATTGATGAATTAGTCATCATAAATTAGTTCTAACTTACCATACATAGTGTATCAAGGACAAATTAGGTACCATTGTAGGGTCCTATAATAATCATCTGTGAAGTACTTATAAGTATGCTAATTCTTACACTGGTCATCATTTACTATTAAGACCTTATAAGTATCATATTCCATGTAGCCATAATTTGAAGCCTACAGGCTGGTAACTAAGAGTTTTACCTTAGCAGCCTCTTGAGTGTTACTTAATGACATTAAGTTTGTAAGTTTCATATTGATTTTAATCTCGTTTAGCTTTCAGTGTAATAATCTTTCATTGGTTTTTAGTTTGGCCCCTATAAGGTAGTTGTACCACAAGAAGAATAGGTAGCACTTAATTTCAAGGACACAATGTTCGCTAGTAGCATTAAAGTAGGCTTATTAAAAGCATATTGGCTATCTTATAAGTGGCAGCCTTCAGTGTTTAAAAATGAAGCCAGTGTTGGAGTGCTAAAGCTGCAATGGAGGCTGGCAGCAGAGACATAGGACGTTAACATAATAATGTAAGGGGAGAAATCTGAAATAAACATTTCTACAACCTGGCTCAACAAACGACTGCTCTGAGTAGTTAATGTATTTTGGTTCTCTCACTGCAGGAGTGGGGATTTTTTATTGCTCCCATTTTGATTTAATAAAGGCACCCTGCAGGGAAATGGCATTTCATGGCAACAAGCCCAGGCGCTGTAGCCATTGGTCAAATGGTCATTAGCTCTCCTGTCTCAACTTTGTCAGTAGGTTAATCCAAAGTTAGGTTGGTGGTCAGTATGGTGGCATCTACAGGTTGGCTTCAGAAATGTTTCAAAACGTCCAATTTAAAGATTCTTTTTATGATCACTGTTGCTTATTGGACATTTTTAAGAGCACATGAGTACCTCACTCCACATCACCATATTCTGTGGCCTGTAGACCAGCGGATCTCCAGCAGTGTGGTGGGCACAGTGCTGTGCCTTGGGACAAGTCTGCATGTGCCTTGGTACTTTATTAAACTACTGTGCAATTTATAGTTACGACTGAACAAATAATCAGCAAAGCATAAATTTCGGCACACAGCATCCAAGTTTGGTTCCTTTTATATTCAAATAAAACCTTGAAGAGTCACTGTTTGTTACAGTTAACAGTATAAGGAAGTGGAAGGAATTATTCCATATTTTGGTCCAGCCCATTTTTAATTTATCCAAGTTTAAAGCTGCAACCTGGCAAGTTTAAATATGTGTTGCTGAAATTAATGAAATTCAACACAATTTCAAAGGGCATTTTAATTATTTTGTAACAGATGCATCTGTAGGTCTTTGTCATATCTTATTATGCATTTGTCAATGCAAATCAAGTATATAGAGACTAGAAAGATACTGTAACATGTGAAATTGGATATTTTGCACATATATGAATAGTGTGTCTTGATAGTGCAGTTTGATTTTAGTAAAAATGGTTCAAAAACTACCATTGTCAACCATTAAGACTCTCCCTCAGTAATCTCTTAACCACTGCTTGTTAATGGGATTTCATGACCCTCTTTATGTGATCTTAGTTACTTAAATTAGTTCTGTTACTCTAGTTATTATGTAAAATAAAAATGGTCTATTCTAATGAAGCATTTCAGTTTTTGTAACTCAGAATATGTTCCCTACTCTAAAGTGAAGTCCTTTTTAAAACTAATTTACCTGTAGTTTGACAATTAATAGCTGATTTTCCCTGATCTTTAGTTGCCCGCACATCACAATAAAAACATTCAATGCAGAATACAAATAATGTTATTGATGAAGCATAGTATGGAAAGAACATGACTGAATATGTGCAATCCCCTCTGAAAAAAACAATTAATTAAGCTCAATTAAAAATGTATCCTTCATACCTTTATACATCTTAAGACAGTTTGTCAAATTTAAAAAAATATTTATGTTTCTGATATTTTCAAGCGTGTAACTTCAAGTAAGTCAGCCATGCACAAGGCCTTACATTAGATAGGGGAACAAATTCTGAGTTAACCAGAAATAACCGAACACAAAGTTTATGATGCAGTTTAAGAGAATAGTTTTGTTTATTTGTTCAAGAGTTATAAAAAGAACAGTAACTATTTATGTGGTACAACCACAGTAGCTTATAAGTACCCATAAACAGACCTTTTCACCTTCATAACTACTGTAAACATCCAAATTTACCATTTATACACGGTAACTGAGAGGGGATAGGGTAAAACTCTAACCGCCTATAAGCTATAGAATATGCTTATGTAGAGTTAGGCACAAATAAGCACTAATCAGCATGTTAATCAGAAAAAAGGCAGATTCCAAACGCACATGTTTACATTAAGCTGTAAATACTTGATCAATGCATTTGAAATCAATTAATAAAGCATCTTTAACGTATTGTCTAGTGTTTAGCAAATACCTAACCCATCATCCATAAAGCAGAAATGATAACTAATGTTTTAGTAATGTATTAATAAAGCATTTATTACTTATTAAAAGATTACATAATGCAAAGCATTTATTAATGTGTTATTTATAAATCAACACATCCCTTTAACTGTTTGATATCAACAAATGATTAATGATGCTTTAAATATGATCAGTTAAGTGTTTACTCATTCTTTATGTAGTTGAAATGAGGTGTTGCAGAAATGTTCAGATACACCTGGTGTTTGGCATAGGTTACATTTTAATGTTGTATGAAAGTTTTTTCTGCCTAAATGTACAGTACACATCTACATATTTCTGTTGCCTTATTTTTTAACTGAACTGTTCTCTAAATAAACACCCTCAAAACTGCTTCTTCCCCAGTCTTGCTTGGCATTCCCTGCCTGAAGTATATTCTCACAGTTTAAGTGTAAATGTATTTATTTTTTGCAGCAGTCTACCAGCACTTCACACAACACAACCCCTCCTGTACCAGTTAACTCGTAGTGCAAATGAGTTCCACAGGGCACATACAGCGGGGCACGGCAGAGGTGGGTCATCTTGCAGCACATTTCACCAAATGAGTGTCAGGGGAGCTGTGGCGAGGAAGGAGGGACTGCTGCAGTGGGCCTCATCAGTGCTACACAGCAGCTTGTTCAAAGATACCACTAAACCAGTAAACAAATAAACAAGCGCTCCTATAGAATCACACCAACAGGAACTGCAGTGCTCTACTGCCTTGTTTTTGGTAGAAGAAAAAATAATATCCATCATTAATTTTACCCATAATTACTTTATGTAAGTGCTTGAAGGACTTGGACTTTTTTTTTTTTTTTTTTTTTTTAGAAGTGTTTGTTACAGCACTTCAAGTAGTGTTGACACAACACAGTGATTAATCAAAGTATGCTGGAGAAGATAAAAGATAACATAAAATAGAATAATATATAGAATATATATTTATATATAATGAATAAATAACATAAAAAATATTTCACCAAGGGTAAACATAACACCAACATATTTTCATGAAGTGAAAGGGGAGCTCCTTAATGGAATACTGATCAGATTTTACAAAAGCACAAGTAAAGCTTTGTGAATGTGCTCAAGTAAACTGATAGTACTTCATTTTAAAATGAGTACTATGAGTCAACCATGAACTTGTTGTTGTATATGGCAGTTAAATATTAAGTTACATTTGACCAAAAATATGATAAGAGTAGCAATTTGTCCTTGTATACATGAACGTTTTTATGAAAAGCTGAGTGTAAATAGCATTTCCACCCTCTGTGACTTATTTTTTTCCTCATAACCATACTGGTTTGGACTAAATAATGTAGAATACCTCATTGTTAAAAATATATTAATAATGTCCTCCTTGTCTGTCCTAATCCCTTACAATTTTCTGTTTCTGATCCTGTACTTTTCAAATGTTGAACCAGTATTATTTTAATTTCAAGATTCATCTTAAGACGGAGTATTGTGATACCAAACTTGAACTTTTGCATTGAGGTACAGAATTGTTCATCTGTATGAAAACTTAAATTAGTAGAAATCTTATTTTGGGTTGATATACTTTTTGTTTGTTTACACTGAACCTGGATAGTAAAATGCAATAAAAGTACATTACTTCCTACAAAAAAAAATTAGAAAATGTATTGCTGTAGAAAAACTTAAAACAAACTGTTACAATAACTTACAAAAGTAATGTGAGTTAAGTTCTCATTTATCCAACCAGTTCATAGTTATCCAAAACATGACACAAATGGTAAATAGACAGGCTAAAGTTTGTGAAGAGGGTTTGCCTCCTCTAGAAAACTAACTAAAATATCTTTTGAAAAGACAGATCATCTTTAAGACCTCAAATCAGTCTAGTGGCATCTTGAATTGAGCTTTGGAGAGTAAAGGTTATTAGTTAAGTTTTTTACATGACGGGCTGTTCCCAAAACTTGAGCAGCAGCCTGTTCCACCTGACTCAGTGTCTATAATAGTAATGGTTATTCTTTGAAGTATATTTAATGCTCTTTCTGGAGTGTCAGGCTAGCTGTTACCTTTATCTAGTGTATGTTCAGTCACTGGCTAAATGTTTAGCACAGCAGGATGGAATAGCATGGGCTGCCCACACAAAGTGTTACCTTTATCTTCAGTTTAACTTGATTGAAGATGCAAAGCACATCTCAAAGAAGCAGATTTTAAATAGAAGAATTAGAGCATCGTGTAAAATACAATTAAAAATAAAGTTTTGATGATTTTGTTTCTGTCTGAGAAATTTAAAGTCCAAATATTCTTGATATTATGTTGTTTCTAGCCACATATAGTTTGCTGGTGCAAAACTAGGGAACAAAGTACATTCCCACAGATTCCTTCAATGTTTAATTTCACACACGGCAGGGCAGTTGATTCAGTTATATAACATTTTATGAAATCATGTTTAAGTGTTGTTATACACTATGCAACTGGAACAAATAACTGCTTGTCACTGTTCTTTGAACTAAGTACAATCTTCTTAGTACACATTCCCCTGGTTGCTTTTAATAAGTATCCCAGACAAACTGTAAAAGAAGAAAAAAAGGGTTGTTGGTATCACAGAAGCAGATGTAACTTGATGTGACTTTTCATTGCACTGGTCATGTAGGCACAGCTGCTGGGCAGCTGTGTCTGTACCTTCTTGCTACAGCCAGATAAAATGGTCTGCAGCGATGACTGGAGCGCTGTCCCCTTGGCACAGTGCACTGATCTATGTGAAGGTGATTGCAATGGGATGCTCTAATTTGGGCAGCTCTCACACCTAATGTGCAGTAAAGCACCACAAAGCTCCTAAGATCTTAAATTCCCCCTCTGCTGCGCCATGGCTCTCACTGCACCAATCCTCTGCTGGCTGTGTTTCCCCTTCACTCACCCCCCCTCCCCTCACACACTCACCTCCTCCCTTCATCTCCTCGCCCCACCAGGGGAAAGAGTTATAGCTGCCATAAAAGGCAGGTAATGCATTGTTAACTAATTCTGTCTGCTCAGAGCTGATATATCCTCCGCTCTAAATCTCGCTGCTTCCAATAAAATGCAAATGCTAATGCTTGCCCTCCATGAGCTGATATCATTTTTAACAGGCCAGAGGTAAATGCTAGAGTAGGATGGGGTGTGCCAAAGGTAGACTCTGAGCTCTTATGGTGTGTTCTGTGAGGAAGGAGACCTCCAAACTCGATCAACACACCACCAGAAAACAGAAAGCATGTGAGCAAGTCTGCACATATGGCTGTGAGTATGCTCATGAGACTCAGACACTACCATGTTAAGGGTTGTATGGGAGTGTGATAGTTTACAGCAAGTACACCTTCTTTGTTATTGAGATACCAGCACTTTTAGCCAGTACTACTTATTCACCATCAAATAACAGAAACCAATTTGCCTGCAGATGTAATGCATCATATTTCCATGGTAATAGTATTGTCATACTTCATGTAACCTTGGGCTTCTAAATATTGATCCACTTCTAGATTTTCAATTATCCTGTGCCGTTTTTCTGCCATCTGGTAAGGACCAGTGATTTGTGTTCCTTCATATCTGGAGGCTTGTCCTGTAATTAGACCATAAATTAATTTGCAGAATGGAGAGAGAGAGCAGTAGAGACTGAAGGCACTAACTAAGTCCTCGGTGTCGGAGACAGAAAATCACAGGAATCCACCACATACTGCTCTATTCACTAGAGTTAAGATAACCGGATTATAAATTCCAACACTATAACTTTTCCAGTCTCGCATGTGCCACTTGTTTTGCTTTAAAAACATGCTGCTGCAAATGATTTCAAGTCTCTTTTTCAATAAATGGCAAGAAATTACCCTCTGACATAGTTAAAGCTAATTACTTGCAGTGCGGCAGCAAAATGATTAGGAAAAATGGGGCGTATTAGTGTCAAAATGTGCATTAAACTTTGCAGTGCAATGTGCTGTGAATCCATCAGTGGATTTAAAATGACCCCCTGCGCAGGCAGACAACAATAGTGCGCTTTGAACCAGGCTCTTATTTACAGCATGACTCAAGTGGAGATCCTAGAAACCAAATGCATCCTGATTGATTTTAAATTGAGAGTATATGCTCTCCTGCAAGATTAGCTCATTGTCCCCCCCGCTGCTAAATTACACACTGTGATTGGGGCTGTCGCTGCACAATGTCTGAGCACTTCAACTGCTGCTCTCTTTGCCATGTGGAAATTCACATTAGACAAGCACAAGTTACTCACTTAAAGCAATTAAGAGGGGGGAAATCGCTGTAACTGAATAGGCTTCTCTTGTGGTGGGAAATGCAATATCAGCAGGGAGTGAGTTTGAAACACTGCAAATATACTGCAGGCTTTTCTAAGTGACAAGAAGACAAGCACATTGCACAGCAAAACCCAATTCAGGAGAGAGCATTTGCCATGTCCATTAGTTGGTCATACATATCTGTTTTAGGTCCATGATGCAGCAATATGTAAACTTTCCAATTCAAAATAGTAGTTTCATAGTTGATCTACAGTAGAAGAACTTTAAATACAACTAACATTTGTGCTATTTTTTAGTTTGACTTTGCTCACTTCTGTCTTTCAGCCACTGTATCAAACATTACTGAGGTCAGCTTACTGGTTTCTATTTAGTTATGCTTTGCTGAAAGTAGCCAGTCTAGGTGCTTTGTGGATTTGTGATTTCTATTGGGCCTTTTCCACTATGAGGTGTCCGCTGAACTTGACTCAGCTTCACTTGACTCAGCTTCACTTGGTTGTATTTGGTTTTCTTTTAGGATTTGTGCCAAGTACATGCACATGTTGTCATATCACTTCTGGATTCTGAGTGTGCTGAGCTACATGAGAAACATGAAATGGAGACAGTGCTGATCTTGGAATAGTAAGAGTATAGCAACAAGTTGGTGGTGTTGACCCAGATTGTCACCTCTGTAATAATGAATACTTACCAAACTCCCAATACTGTAATGTACAACTGAGCAGGTAGTGTCTAAGCAAATATATATATATATACACACACACACACACACACACATATATGTACATATATATATATATATATATATATATATATATATATATATATATATATATATATATATATATATATATATATATATATATATATATATATATATATATATATATATATATATATATATATATATATATATATATAGATATATATATATATATATATATATGTATATATATATATACATGTATGTGTGTATATATATATATATAGATATATATATAGATATATATATATAGATATAGATATATATACATACACATATATATATACATATATATACATATATATATACATATATACATGTATATATGTATGTATATATATATGTATATATATACATATATATACATATATATATGTGTATATATATATATACATATATATGTATATATGTATGTGTATATATATATATATATATATATAGATATATAGATATAGATATATATATATAGATATATATATATATATATAGATATACAGATAGATATAGATATAGATATAGATATAGATATAGATATATAGATATGTATATATATATATATGTATATTTGTCATCAATGGCTCTGCATTCTACCTCTGGCCTATTCCCCGCACTTGGCTTGCTACCCCAAACCAATGGGCTTAAGCTGCTGACAAAACAATGGCAGGACTTAACATTGGTAGATCTATTCTTGGGCCTGGGGAACAGATTTTCATAGGCAGTTACTGCTGGTGAAAACGGGATAAGTGAGACGAGGCCTGGCTTTTTTTCTTGTGCATAGTGCTACTCAATCATGTAGAAGAGACATGTAAAACACACTAGAGGATGTATCAGACAAAAAAAACATGACAAAGGTTACACTTTGAAACCAATTAATTGTTGTTTTTTTATATTCATATTTCCTCTTCCAAATGTGTGCTGTCCTTGTGATCATGTTCAACCAGTTATTTCTGATGACCCTCTTACAACTAAGTATAAGCATTTTTAAAAGTAGTTCTTATTGTGAATCATGTCACTGGATTTGTTTCAGATACACAATCAGAAAGTTCTTGGGAATCTTATCGCAGAAAATCTTAGTAGTTAGAACAGCTTTGACCCAAATTATCTATAGACTCATGCAAAGCCAAAAAATGCGGGTGATGTGCATTTGTTTGACCACATAGTATCTAATAACACAGCTGTGCACTGAATAATACATTTTAAATCTTAAACATGATTAAAAAATTGCATTAAAACATTCAAAAATCACCCAAAACTTCCAAAGCCTAATACATGTCTGCACCAGAATATTTTACATACTCTAAGCAAAAAATGTTTTATTTTAGTGTTGTATATCTTGATATAAGATGTTTATCTGAAATTGACAGATAAATGCAACAAAAGAAAGAGGGAATATCACAGGCGAACAGTTTTAACAATGCCCGTATTTCTACCTTCACACAAAAAATAACATAAACCACCCAGTCTTCTATTGTGGTCTTTTAAGCCCAATAACATTAAGTTGGATGGTCAATAAAAAAACTGGGCTCACTGTGACATCATGACAAGTCATTATAGTAATGCAGCCTTTACCTGGAACCCTCACCCATCATTTTCAGGAAGCAAGCAGCTGTAGTACTCTGAGTACTACTCCAAAATAAAGGTCAGATTAGATTTTACTCATTTGCATTAAAGAGACAATATCAAACAGACCATCCTGAGGTGGTCTGATGTGCTATAAAAGCTGCAAAGTGAAAAACTGTCATTTGTGTCTGATTCATCATAATTTGACCAAAGCAAAGCACAGACAAATCATTTGGACCAATGGGGGCTGTGTTTAAAGGTGGGAAAGGGTATGATGTGTCACCTTTAAATGAAGCCCAGGAAGACATTTTGACAGAACAGTTTTTAATACAGTTGTTTAGATTTCATTTTCTGCAGTGTGTAGGCAAGGCATGTTTGTTTACATTGCACCAATTGCACACAAGACAATTTTAAGCCTTTTAGAGTTAAAAAAAGAACATTTAAAACCATACAAGTGTTAAAAACAACAAAAAGACAAAAATGTTAAGATTTAAAAAAATAAATGACAAAACCAAATAACTTCCAGTGAAGATAAGAATTAATACAAAATTGACAAAAAATATCCACAACATTTTGTCTGCTCTGCATTCCATTGTTTGCAGAGTCTTACCATCCATAAGGACAGATTCACTTCCTTGTCTTGTAAGTCAAAATGAGTCCAACCCAGAACATCTCTCTGTGGATATGGGTTCACAGTTTGCTCCACCTGTTTTGAGCACACCTCTGAGCTAACATTGTGCTACAGTAGATTTGAAAAAATCAGTTTACTGAACAGTTTTTACCTTCACTTCTCATAAATATCCTTCTTTCATTGAACTCTGATTTGACCTCCTCAGAGGAGGCTATGCTTTTGCCAGCATGGGTTAGTTATGTGACCAGGATAACTTTAAAAGTGATAGACAGAATTTGATGAATTTTTAGCATGATCAAAAATGGGCAAAGGACATGTAGATTAAACGTTAAGAGTAATCCAAATCTGAATGTACAATGCGTAACAAATTTTTTAGACTGTTATTAAAAATGGAAAGCATAGATATTATGGAAATCATAAAAAACTAATTATAAAATGAAAATGTTATTGTTTTTTGACGAATGTTTTAAACAGGAATTAGGAATTTCAAACTGGATTAAGCTCTTTTATGAGTTGGCTCACTGGGCTTCTCCGAGAAGTCAGAATTTAATCAAGCACAACAATCAACCAATAAAACTAATTTTGCTGTTCAGGAATGCCAGTAAATTACTATAATGAAACATATTAATCTCTATGAATTTGAAAGTTTGTGGATAATAATAATTATTATATTTAAATACAAAAGATTTCATTTTTTAAAGAGCTTCTACATACTGGTGTATCAACCATTACAGGAACATAAAAAATGGTTTTGGTCATTACCAATACAGTTAACTTTAGTTCAAGGGTTTTGCAACATGGCACAAGTACCATTTGCCTTTATGCTTAATGTTTTGCTTATCATAGTTTACTTTAAGTTCCACATTCCTTGCAAAATAATGATGTCAGTTCCTCATGAGAGGCAGTGAACACAAATGAACAAAGAACTTAAAGTAATCAGTTCGGACAGAAGATGGACACAGGCCAAAGTGTTGCTTAATTTCACTGTGTGATTTTATGCAATGTTAAAAGCATCTACAAAATGCTGAGAGAATCTGCCCACACAGCATATAAAAACCAGGAGTACCATGTGTTTGATGTGGCTGACCCAGAAAGCCTGTGTTTACTCACTGGTAATGAATTGGGTATATTGGTCACATCATCCCTGGACTTCCCATGTACAGCTTGTAAAACTGGTTTGTTGTACCTTCTCCACATAATACCTTGTGTTATTCAGACAAAGCGGCTGCAGCCCTCAAACCCTGATCATATCATGTGGGACACCAGAGGCAAGGTCATCCAGCAGAGCCCACCTGCTCCCCTTTTCTCCATCACACAGTCCCTCAGCCCCAGCCTCCCTGCGGAAACATGCCTGACCATGGCACTACAGACAGCATGTGTCCCTGAATTTATGATGGCGACTTATTGGCGGCCTTTCGCGTTAAAAGTCATCTTGGGTTTCCCTGTCTGGCTGTATGTGTGGCAAGCGTTAATCCATTAACATTCAGGGCAGACACGTACAGAGGCTGGCTTTCTGCCCTGACAGTCTTTGACCCACCACTGACCACAGCATTCTCCTGCCTCCGCTCCCAGCCATAGCCAGCCTCCACATAATACAGCACCATAAACTATCTAATGTTACAGTGTGCACGAATGTGAGGTATTACACGCTTGAGGTCCAATATGCAGGGCTCATAAGCCGGTGAGACGAGTCCAGCTGCGACAGCCTTACTCTGGCAGAGTGGGAGGAAAATCACATCTGTCCAAAAGAATTCGACACATCTTACATTTTAATCATAGGATGTCAAATATGAAATAAAGTTTCAGTGCCTTCTATTTCCATCTCGGATTAAAGTTCATAGGGGCCGTGAAATCCCCAGGATTTTCTTTGTGGTTTTTATTTCAACAGGAGAAGTTGAGGTTCATTTTAACTGATCCACAAGGAATATTCTGGCAGTGCTAAAAGTGCTGCAAGGCCTCAGAATAGAGAGCTTTCAACAACACAGGCAGGTCTGCTGCTTGAGGTGGCTCCTGCTGATTATCATTTTAGTGGCTTATAAAGCCTTGATAAATACTTTATAAAGCCTCATTGCATAACAAATCTAACACATAAAAGACGGCATAGATGTTACTCCATGCAGGATAAAGGGGCTCTTGACAGGTTCTTGAATGGGTTTTATAACTCAATATTACAACCACCATCCTTGTAAGAGTGCTGTCATCTCCCCAGGCCCGCAGGATATATATATGTTAAACACACATTCAAGTGCTCACAGTCCAGTCCATTACACTGATTAGCAGTAAACACATTTGTAATAAAACTTAGTGAAATAGAGGAGGATGGCCAGTGTCCTGATTCATGGTAGAATCTGTGTGAAATATGCCGTGTCCTAGGTGTCGTACTTCTGAGGGTGCAGGAGTGATGCAGGGCTTTACTTACAGGATCTGTAACACATACGAGGCGATTTATCCAAACAGCTCGTGTCTAAACACTGAGTCCTTCATCCCAACTGCTGGCCAGAAATAAACCGAGGCAGAGCAGCATGGAGGGGGCCCAGGGAACGTGAGAGAATCTGGGAAGCAGAGCAGACCAAACAGATGTCTTTCCACGACGCAGACACCTCCTGCTTCCATCCCTTCTGCTCTTTCCTGTGTCTATCCTCCACTAGACCTCAACATCCATTTGTCTACCCCCCACTTTTATTGCACTTGTGTTGCCTGGTTTGTGTTTACCTACAACCAGACTGCACATTATGTAAACATTCTTGTACGATTAAGCATCTACTTTGGCATTATTTATTTTTACTCACCAACCAAACAAAAGATATTTAGGCCAGATAATATTGTTTTTATTGTTTAAGTTCATGCTGATTTGAGATTTTATTTTCAAATCTGGCTTTTAGTCATCTCAGTAGCACAGAGGCTTGGGAGACAAATGAGCTTAGCTTTCATGGAGCTGCAGCACAAACTATCTTATATTCCATTTTTGCAAAACAGTAATTGTTTACATTATATGAAAACCACAGAAAAACAGATAGTGATGTACACTGAAAATGTCAGGTAATTTATATATACTCTGGCCAAAACATCGTATCAGTTATGCTTACATATTGTAAAAGTGGAGAATCCTTCCTCCTACACTGCTACAAGGATTTTTTTTCAAAACTTTAGAGAGCAATAATGCTGCTAGTTTTTTTTTTGCTTTTTATTACATGGGTTGTGAAAAGCTAACAATTTCCTTGTTAGTTGTTAAAATAAGAAAGTTGTCATCATTTTGAAGCATATTGAATTAAGAGTATGTAGTTTTTGGAAATCTCAAAACACTCAAATTTTGCTAATATATATATTTTTTTTACTATAGACAGGAATTCATGTGCAATTTTGAAAACAAAAAAGTTAGTGTGAATATGTCAAGTATTGCCTTCAACTAAATATATCATTATATGATTTTGATCCCTATAACTCAGCTCCAGGTTAGTAAAGAAGGACAGAGGATTGAAGAAGAAAGAGAAAAGGTGGATCATGTGTTTCCACTTTTGACCTCTCTTCAATGGCATGTACACACCTGGTTCAGTTTAGGGTGCAGTTTCTGTGGAATAGCTGAAGGCAAACCGGCTGGTGCTTTTTTTTTTTTTTTTTTTTTTACATCTGTGGAGAGGAGGTCTAAATATTTACAACACTTATTCTCTCTAAAAGATTATAACATATGTTTTCTACTTTGCTGTCACAGTGCTGAGCGGAGTGTGTGTGAGATTCAGGCACAAAATCAAAGACAGACATGATTAGCAGTAAGTGAGTATCCAAGTTGAAACTTGAAATTAATGGTTTTGCCTTTAGGGGACATCAATAATCTTGTCTTTCAAAAAAATAAGTAAAATTCATGTGGCTGTTAACAGGCCCAGAGGAGTGACCTTTGATAATTTTTGTTAACAAAGCAGCATAAATTCAAAATGACATCTTAAAAAGGCATTTTTTAGCCCAAACTATGTGAGCATTAGATTAGATGTGTTGTGACGATGGGAAGGGCAAAGCTCGGCCACCTCAGACTTGAAGCGACTCATCTGTTTCCTATTGGAGGAAGTGATTCTGGCAGGAAGGCTGGGGCATTAGATGAAGGCAGGCTGTGATAGAAAGATGGTTAAAAAACGAGGGAGACTAAAAGGCTAGAGAAACAGGAAATGACAGTGTGACCCATTGGGTCCACTTACTGCCTTACCAGAACCCCCTGCCCACAGCCAGCCTCCTGAGCCAGTGGTTTCCATCACCTGCTGCTTCTCGTTCCCCTACATAAATCCAGGTGCTCCTGCATAAAGCTCTCTTTCTCCAGGAGCCACGGGAGTTGAGGGGGAGGGTTCACGCCAGAGGGGCTGCACTCCTGTAAGAAGCTCTGCCTCCTTGTGAGAACATGTCATGGAGAATGCTGCTCCAAATCAGGCTAAGGTAAAGGAGAACTGGGGATTCCCATCACCCCCCTGCTAGTTCAAAGCGCCTTCCCTTCATTTTATTAATTCTCTCCTCTAATTAAAAGAAGCTGGACCCCTCAATATGAAGTTGCTGCATCTTTTTATTACTGTTTCCTAGTTGCTATTAATACAGGCCTATTCCACTGGGAGACAGTCTCAGCCCTTTCTGGCTCCTCACTGCCCCCTGGCACAGTAAATGTGCGCTGCAGCCTGAGCTGATAAACCTTAGAAATCATTCCAGACTCCAGCCAGAGCTCTTTACAGTACCTTCAGCGCTCCCTGGTGATGGATTAATGCACTGTTGTTGTCATTTTATTGCCATTTTATTGCCATGGTGCAATTTACCAGGCTTTATGTGCCTCCGCTGTCCGGTGGAGCAACGCGCAAGCGCGTGAGGCCAGCCACCCTGAAACAAAGGCCGCCGGTCGGCCGATCACCGGGCATGCGCACCATTCGACGCTAAGCGCGCACGCACACAATCTAAATCAAAAACACGATTCATTCAAACACGAATGGGGTACTATAGGAGGCAGAGGATAAAAGCATCAGCAGTGAATCTTTCAGCCGGCTGATGGACTCCACACTCACTGCTGAGGGTCGCCGTCTGACCACCAGAGGGCGACAACACTCATCTGCTCTGCAGTCAAGCTCAACCCTGTTCAGGACAGCGGTGGGAAAATACTGTACTCTGGGCCCTAGTCAAAGTACAGGAACTTTGTAGCAAAAGCAAAAGACCTCAGCTTAGGTAAACGTATTAATAATTAAAATAGAAAGTTTGAGTGCACTTTCTGTGCTGTGCAAAGAGAGACAGTAGTCGAGTGTTGACTCAACTAGTTCTTTATTTCATTGTTTAAAAGTAAAATCACTGCACTCAAATAATTTAATATGACCACAGAGGAACAATTTATGGATATGAAAGATTTCTGAGGAGGGTCCATTTTCTAAGTTCTTTCAGGGGCCCAGCATTTTCTGTGTCCAGGCCTGCTGAATACCAAAGTATTATCATCAGTATTATTTTAAGCATTGAGTGTTATGAGTCTAAATTTTAGCAAGAATCAGTGACACAATAAAAATCATGCAGGTTCCTCTACACATGCCATCATACCTAAAAACCCGTGTTGCAAGCTTATGTTATTTGGGTGATAAAACATATATGGAAAATAAAACCTGATCATGAAAGTTTAATGGACAATAACTTTTTTTATGTTGTTCATTAAAAAAAAACCTTAAGGATAAAACATTTGAATCTGTTCAGGGGCTGAGAATCTGCACAGTTTTAAATCTTAAGATTGTCACTGAAAACAACAAACCCTTCTGAATTCAGCCCATAGACCATAGAATCACGAAAGTAAGGCAATGCTTTTAAATCTTTGTTGGTTTAGGTTTCAAAAAGTGTAACATTTTGTTTGGGATGTCTTCATATTACAACTGAAAAGTAACTTAAGCTCAGTAACTTTAAAATGCAGGTTTATGCAATTCAAAATACACACCTTACCCCCCCACCCCACCCCCCACACACGCATATTTACGCATATATAGTCCAATGTTTTGTGTATTTATTCAAACAGCCCATTTGGCTTTGGGCTTGCTTCCACAGACATGGTTGCTTGTTTCTCTCATGAGTTCTGGCAACACTGGTTCCCATGAGCAAAGACAGGGGTGGGGGCTGCTTTTAGGGTCTGAGCTCCACATCTTATCTGAACGCCCCAAATCTAACAAGTTATACTTAAGATACAGGCATGACATCCATGGACAGACTCAGGCTGACAGAACAATGAGAAATCAAAGGAAGTTTTAAACGCTTAAATTGAAATAACATTTTGAAGCCACTTCTGTTTTTCATTGTTCATGGTTGAACATAAACACTGCCTAATTTGTCCTATATACATTTTTTTTATTATAACAGCCTAAGTTGTACTAATCAACATACTTCTGCTAATATACCTTCTAAACAATGTTGTGTTATTTGATTAAAGAAAGACCTAGCAGTCTTTGTCTTTTCATTTAACAAGGACAAAAATGATTTGTCTTTTACATTTTGTCTTTGTTTTGTGAGGATAAGGAAAAGTTGAAACCAGTTTTATGTTTGTAATAAAGTTTTTTTTAAGAGTTTTTTGACATTTTATATTGGGTTTTTAAGGTGACTTGAACACACTACGTATACTTTATGTGATGATGTAAAAAGACACTGTTGAAAATAAAACAATAAGGTTTCTGGAAAGAAACGAGTTTTGTGATTATCATTTGTGGTATCATTTTAAACCAAATTTAGATTTTGTAAGTAAAAGGAATAAAATGTGCATATTCAACAGGGAAAAAATGTTGTTTTCAGATTTAAACATCTTACATTTCAGCTTCTTCAACTCAAAAATGTGTCTTCCATCAACCAGATGTTTTGAACCTTTTACACCTGATCCAAAAATGTCGCATTTTCTTCTCTACAGCTCTTGTTTATGATATTGTCTCTTCAGAGTCTGGATGTTAATGATACTGTGACATTACTGAGCTAAAACCACACTTTTTTTTCTTATGACTCAGTACCAGTTAAAAGTATGTTTTGATCAGGCTTTAACTGCAGATATGATAGAAAGATACATCTTCTACTGGTCAGTAATATTTCACCCATAGCCGATTTGTACTTTTTAATCTCAGAATTTTTAAGTCTGCTTATTATAAATGTGTGACTTTTTTAACAAATATTTTTTTACCCCAAAAAATATACTACTTTTTAGTAGGGATGCACACTATTATTAGCACCACAGTCACAGTGTAATGAAAATATTAATTTTACTTGCAGCCAAAAAACATATGCAATGGCAATAATGAGTTCAGAATGTTGATACATTAAATATTGGCAAAAATCCAATATGGTGTGTCCCTACTTTTGAAACTAAAAGTCTAAGTTTGGTACCTCACATTTCTTTCCCATTTTCATCCAGAATATGCTGTGTTTATAACTATCTGGTAGAGACTAAATCAATAAGAAGATTGGCCCCCCTGTTTGGGCTAAGCCCCCGATATGTTCCTCTTTTAGCTCCACACCTGCTGTTTCTGTTTTAAGTTGCACAAATATGTTATTATTGCTGTTTTCATTCATTTTTATTTAGTTTATTTTTTGTTGTCAATATTCCTGTTGTCTCAAAAAAATGACATAAAAGAAGACAGGATGTTTAAACAAAACTGCAGTAATTACAAAGGTGTCAGTGTTTCCAAAAGTCTTCATTTGGCATACTGATGCTCAAATGTAGCACTCATACACAAATGTAGCAGTAAATATTTGAGGTGTTACCATGACAGGCTATAAAGTTAAAACACTCAAACAGGCCACACAGCTGCTCATGTGCAGTCGTTGTTGTAACACGTGGAGAATTTTGGTTTCATCTCTTGCCAAACGATTAATTCTCATGCTGTGGGATAAACAGCCTGTTACCTACAGCCAAATCGTCTGGATGAAAAAGATCTCCGGGTATGGATTGTGTCTGCCTGCCTTTGTGGTAGTAACTTTTATTGGGTTTTTACAATGGGCTATAATTTTAAACATGTTAAGTACAGCAAAATCAACTTATGTCTCCTAAATTATCTGAAATGCTGATATAATATTGCATTTATGTTTGCCACAGAAAGCTGTAAATTTCAAGTAATCGTTTTTCAGGAAGAGTCGTGTTATTTATGGCAGCTTTGACTCTCATAGTGATCATGGCAGGACACAGCCACCAGAGGGAGCAATGGTGCTGTTAAATCCATTTTAAAACAATGAGGGCAATCATAGTAAATCAATAAAAGATCAACTTATCATTGAAGCTAATAGCATGAAAAAGATACGTTTATCTTCCATGTACTAACAGGATGTATATTCACAGATGCATATCAGCTGCTGCAATTTCAACATCAAACAATTTATTCCTTCTTTGGTCCTCCCAGCCTTGAAATTTATCTCCTGCCTCACGTAGCCTGCTTGGTGTAGGCGTGTATGAGGAAGTACGCCTGTGTGTATATTTCTTTCACTTTTGCCGTGTAAAGTGTAATTTTTGCAAGGACCTGTAACCTCAGAGTCTCTTACACCCTGAGAGGAGCTGATCCATCACTCTTAATGGAAGAGGATAAGTTTCAGCCAGTGAAAGAGAGAACAGACAAAAGCTGGGACGATTTATGGCGGACAAGTGGAACTCCTGGCTGTGGGCCTTGATCTGAGCTGGGCTGTGGCTTGGCTAGACTAGGCTACGCCCCGGGCCAGGGTCATTCACATGCACGCTTTCACACACACACACACACAGGATCACTACTATCCTCTGACCACATCCCACCAAAATCCAGATCTTTTCTCCTGAGCTTTTGAAGTCCCCCTTCCCCCTTTCTTATGAGCCAACTTTTGCACGTCCATCTTATTTTAGCGAGTGGTGAGCTCTGCCAGGAGAAATATGGAGTGGAGACCTGTTACATGTTAGCTTAGGAGATAGCCAAGGTGTAAATTGTGTGGGAGTCGCTGGTCAGCCTTATTTATGAGAGGCCTGTCAGGTGTTTAGGTGTTGGAGTGAGATGTGCGGCTTAAATCGTTTACTTTGCTGTAAATCACATTATACAGGCCCCGTCTGTTTGGACGCTGTGTGTTTACGTGTATGTGCCTGTGTTTGAGGCCTTGTTTTCGCCAGGCCTGGTTGTGATAATGTCAAGGCATGGGTGTTAATGCTTTGTTATGAAGATGAGGGTTTCTGCGTGCGTCTGTATTGTCTGGTGGCCATCAGAGTGGACACAGATGGGTTAGAAGCAGTTTGGTGGCACCTTTGAACCAATAAGGGGCCCTTTCACACATCCATATGGATCTATCTCACTACTTGATTCACAGACATTTTGAGATTGTTTTTAGGTTTCTGGAGTATATAAATGAGCAATATTTAGTCACCTTTTCACAAAAAGAGGAAGAGTGTCAAAACTGTGCATGAAGTTACCAGTGTTAGGAAATATTTGTGTTTTGACAAACTGCCCAAATATCGACAGTTTATTCCAGGGGTTTTGATAGTTTCAGAACTATTTCTGCAGATTTTTACCTCCCCTAATGAGGATATGTTTTTGCTCACGTTTGTAAGTTTGTGAACATGATCCTCAAAAAGATGAGGACAGATAAGGGAATGTAACAAAGGAGAAATGATAAGACTTTGGTAGTCAGAAAATCTGGAATCTTTTGGAAGGGTTTCTCAACAGTGTGACATTGGGAAGTTTTCCACATTTTTGACAATTACTCACTCAACATTGTTGGAAATGCCTTGGCAAAGGTCGGAGCTCTCAAAGCACTTCAATTTTGTGCTTTTACAGAAATGACTTGATATTTGTCTTAATAATGTTGCTTAACGTTAGGATTTAAATGGGTTGGCTTCATTTGGAAAAACAAGTGGATCTGCCTTCAATCATTGCCAATTCCACCCACTTTCCAAATATTGCCAAAATAGTTACTCAGCACATGAGACGATTGCATACAGTAAGTAACAAAATAAGAACAAATTCTAAATGGCCCTGAATCTGTAAAGAACATGCTATGAATCTATTAGTTACTCTTAAAGT
Organism: Scarus forsteni; assembly: GCA_036419115.1. NCBI lineage: Eukaryota > Metazoa > Chordata > Actinopteri > Labriformes > Labridae > Scarus > Scarus forsteni. Next base: position 10,418,660 of record JAZDUH010000083.1, on the reverse strand, counting down.
TAGATATCCAGCTCAAAAAGGCAGTTGCTTCGACAGGGACAAACAGAAAGTAGATTTATCTTAGTAGATACATTTCCTCTTACCAATACACTGATACTTTGATACACACATGTTAGAACAACGTAGGACACCACAACAATAGCTATGTAACTGACACCAAAATGACTATTTCACAAGACCAGGTGTAAAGAAACTCTTTGATCACTGTCCAGATTATCTAGCGCTGATGCTGTTTATTCCATAGATGTCAAAACAAAATAAAGCCAACTATCTACCAAAACACTACGGTTTCTCCACCTTTCAGTTCATAAGTATGGCAGTTTTACAACCAGGAAAGCTATTTCCAGCGGCACCAATGTTGGAAATTTTATTTTTAAGATTTAGCAAGGAACAAAATATCCCTTGAAAAACTCAAGATTCTCTTGACCCGCAGTGCTAAAACTTAAGCAAAATTGTTCCTGCACCAATGCCAACATTTATCTATGAAAATACAATTTATTTAGTTCAGTTCCTGTCTACAACATTTCTCAAATGTTGCCAACCTTTTTGTGCAACTTAAAGGGTCTGTGGGAGTTGGTATTCAATATTTTTACCAAAATAGAGAGCTTGACACAGCTTTGTAGGCAACAAGACAGCATGACATAGTGCATGCTTGGCAACGACCTAATGAAGCCTAACATTCACATATAATGCCAGTATCCTTGTTCAGTCTGCATGCCTTATGTGACCCCTCTGTTACTATCTCTGGAGACAGCAACATTCACAGTAGAGGTAAAATACTACTGGGAGGTAAGTAATGTAGTTTTTAAGATAACTACAGCAAAAATTAAGTCAAAAAAAACAAATGAATTGAAAACATTTGGAAAAGTGAATGTCAACAGGCCAGGACCCTTGATCTTCACCATTTCAGTCCACTTTTCTATATATCACCAACATATTTTTAGACTTTAACAGTATGCAGCATTTTTCCTGCATTATTTTAACCAAAGAGGAGAAGTTTGTGCAAATCTGCATTACACAGATAGGTTGAAAAAAATTAGAACAGACGAAGGCAGGCAAAGATTCTTGCTATTACACCTACTTTTCCAAATGTCGCCGAACTGCTATCATTCCTTACCAGCTTCAGACAAATTTCGAAATGTAGCCAACCTATTGGTACAAATAAAGCTGTGTGCAAGAGTTACCAACAACATTTTCAATTAAAAGAGATATAACACTGACTAAACTCTACAACAAGTTTGCAACAATTTGAATAGCAGGAGGAAACTGTCAAGAGCGAGGACAGATCCAACCTACTTTTCAGGGCACACACGAGATAATGGCACAACTTTTGCCTAGTTCATCCCTCCGACTAAAGTTAGCAGCGACTCTTTAATCTTTTGGTCCTAAAGAATATCTTGCCAGTTTTTTGTGTTGTGAGGTGTGTTTTAAAGAGATCATTTAGAGCCTTAACTCCTGACTGACTGAAGATGAGACATGCAAAACATACTAAAGAGCATATGAAACTCTGACGTGACCTTTTTAAGAGTTGTTTTACCCTTCAAAATCATCCCAGAAGAAAACCAGGTCTGTCCAATGTGAGATTGTAGACACTGAACATGTTCAGTGCTTACAACCAGATATCCTGTTGTGTTAAGGGAAGAACGAGGATGGCTGTGATTTGTACCATGAAGCAGAAGGAGAGCCAATCAGGATGCAAGCTGGCCAAAACAGGGAGCACAACAAACCCAGAAAGTGACATTAGCTGGCATGGAGCAAACAGTTGGACAGACATTTCACACAGTAAGGACCAAGATGTTGATTTGAATTGTTACAACAACACAAGTATTTATACAGCGTGTCAGCCAAACACAGAGAGGCTGGAACTAAACTGCCACCTCCATGAATGTTTCAATCACTCCTCCTCATTGTTGTTACTGACCTCAAGTGGCAGTGTAGATCCTGTTTGTCAGTGAATGAGTCAAATGATGTGATGTGAGGATCATCTCAGTGCACATGGGTCGATCACAGGAAGAGGCGTCACCCAGCACTGCCGGTAAAAGCATTGTATTCCTACATAATAACATGCCTGCGAGGCATTCTTCACAAGTTAAATGTAAAGATTTTCTGCTCTAAACACGGAGCTGCTGCACTTGTTTTTGTTTCTTTAAGCTGAGCAGCCACAAGAACAGCAGGAGGCAGGCATGGAGACAGGTGTAGGTGAGCCTTGATGCCCTTGGTAAACCATCTGCTGTTTTATTTTGGAATAATATTAAACATTCTGACTAATAACAGAGGGCAGAGAAAGGCTTGTATACATAAAACCACTTAATGGAGAGCCTTTAATCCAATTCAGACTCAGTGTCTTATATTCGAGACCTCAGCTTATCTGATTTTTCCCCTCTCCTAGTAAAGGAGTAAGGATAGGCTAAGGTTCTTCATTTGTTCAAACTCATTGTTTTCACTTATTTTGACAAATCTGTCAGTATCTGTTGTCACTTGAGGGGTCTCTGACAGTTTAAAATCTGTTCAGGTTTTAGAACTATTTGTGTGACCCATGCTGCAAACATGCGCTAGAGTTACAAGCAATATTTTCCAGCCATTAGAGAGGGAGATTATTGTCTAAGTTGCACAAGTTTCTTGCAACTTATTTTTGAAAAAACTCTTCTGAGTGTTCTAGCCTTCTGCCCACATGCAAACAGCATTTACGGTCACTGAAAATTTTGAAAACTCCTGTGAAGATGACGATCTTTAAGAACTACATTAGGTTGTCCCTGTGTTAACAGTGAAAAGAACATTTTGGGTCTACAGCATCACACTCTGCACTGACCTCTCCTTGGATTGATGTCACACAAAGCAACATTAAAACTGTTGGTTACATGTCTACTGCAGCTATTAGAGTTTGAAGTGTTGCTGACTGGACTATCTTCCGTCACTCCCCTAATGCTGCCTTAAAAACAATCTGATGATACAAATACTGCCAAGGTCTTGGATGAGATGTTCTATTTCATAAGCCACTGAGTTGGCTGGTGACCCATAGGGGCTTGTGTCTGTGGATGCCATGTTTACAAAAAAACTTTGAAATCAACAGGAGTACCCATTAAACTTTTTACTAACAGAATTTGTTCAAGATTATCAGCTGTGCTAACCTGACACACCAGATGATATGTTCAACATACTTCACTAGTCCATCTGAGAAAGAGCCTGGAAATGGGCAGAATCTTTTCAAAGCATATCTGGCAGATAAGTGGAAGACTAATATGTCAATCACATTCACAGCAGGCCAGTCATATCATATGCAGATGTAACTGCCTTAATGTTAATTACATGAACCACCTCTGTAAATGGACTCTTGTCAAAACATGTCAGAAGTGGATCAAAAATATATTTTCTAAGGAGAAGCTTGTTATGCTGTTATGTTTTTTTTTTTTTTCATTTAATTAAGAAATGTGTATCTGAAAAGTTGCAGAGAGCCAGTAACCATGGAGCTGCGTATACAGCATTTCAAAATCTTTCTTCTCTGGAACCTGTTTTCAAAAATAATTGTTTACAGACCCCCAAAACGCTGTCTTCGTATGGATGATACGCAGATTCAGCAAAAAACTTATGCATAAAACCTCGGTTTGTCTTCGTGTGGATGGGGCCTAAAAAAACAAAGACATATTTACAAAGCACGACTGCAATTAACAGAGCCACATGTCAAACTGTTGCAACATTCAGACTTGCAAAGAAAAAGAGAAAAGCTACAAACTCATAAACAGTTTCGTAGTTGGTTTAGCATTTCTGCATTTTCGTGTCCACATAGCCTTGGTCATTCCCCCCATTTTTTCCCAAATGTTGTAAATAACTGCCTACTTTGATAATTTAAAAACTTAATTGTGCAGTTTATAGAGTTAAGGACACCTCGTATATCTTTTTCCATCACTGTATCTTGAGGCCCCTTGGATGACAAGGCCCCATTCAACTGCCAATTTTTCCATGCTGCTAAAATTGCCAGTGGTTGACATATTATCCTATTTTATCATGTTCTCCTGTTAACAAAGATTTCCTTTTATTTCCTTCAACAACATTAGCAAACATGACACCTACTCAAAGCTCTTCTTGTTCCCTTAGTGTCCGTGTGTCTTTATCTCAGACATATCATGTAGTAGCTGTGAATGTAGCCCATCTGTGGACATCAAGTATCACTCAACAGATAGTTAGACTTGTCATTGGATGATGGATACCGTCTCTCAGATAGAGGAGCTGCAGCAAACAGGTTGCTCTTACCCTGTATTTGTTACCATGATCCCCTCTCATGCCTGTAACCATAGCCCCCCCTCCACATTCGTCCTATTGTGTGATGGCTGGCTTGGCCTCATCTATAGGCACAACAATGGCATGAGACTGTGCTGAAGTGGAAGAGCACAAGTATTTAAAGTGAGACCAAAGGGTAAAAGGGAGTGGAGGAGAGAGGAGCCGAGTTAAAGTTGAAGGGGTTAAGAACATGAGACAGAGAGCTCCGGAGAGAGATGGAGAGGATAAAAATGAAAGGGAGGAGGAAGACAGGGACAGAGGATGATGTGTGCTGGAGGCAGGTACATCTGCATTCTCTCCAAACACAGCGAAGGCCTGTCTTAGGTGTCTCTATCCCAGCAGCACTCACTGGCAGATTTATGGCCTCTCTTTGTATCTGTGTGTGTGTGAGAGGGAGCAGTGGGGATAAATTGAGAGTGAGAGACACAAGATACAAGAGAAAGAGTATGTGAGTAGAGTAGAGGCGAAGGGCAGTGAGCAAATAGCGGCCATGTTGCATTCCATCGATATCACAACCCCCCCCAACCCCACTCCACCATCCTTCCTGCAATCTTGGCCATATTTCATCCTTCCTCTCTCCCTTTATCCTTCCCTTCTTTCCTCTCCTGCACCTCCTCCTCCTCCTCTCTCTCTGTCTCATCATCCTGCTCTTCACTTGGCGCTCTTGGCCCTTCCTTTGCTCTGCTGGGTCCCAGGCTGTAAAGCCCTCTCAGGGGGAAGGGTGTAAATCTGTCTCCCCGTCTCTGGAGATTTCCTGGAGCTCAGCAGACTCAACAAAGCCAGGCCGGTGTGGAGGACTAAATATCTCTCACACACACACTCTTACACACACAAACAGACACAGAGTGAGAAAGAGAGAGAGGGAAAAGGAGAGCTTAAAAACAACTTGCCCACATTATAACAACTTGCAGAAAAGCGAAAAGAGTGGATAAAATTCCTCCTTTATGCTTGGTGTTACTGTGAAGCTCCTGTGTAAACAGAATGGTGGGCCTATAGCTATAAATCTAAACTTCAGTAGCTATTTTTAATCTCATTGAAATCTCTAGCTTGATTTGTAAATCGTCTTGGCTTGGTTTTGATATTTTAAAAAATATGATTAAAAAAATAATGCCTGGTTTATTTTGCTTTTAAAAACGTATACCTAAATTCAAACATTCTAAATACTCATACAATTTGATGGACAATTAATGTTTATAGATACATAACACCATATCTGACTTACAATTTACAGTCACACATATTTGTAGTTACTATTCATAATTATCATTAACATGTTCATGAAAGACATAAACTTTAAAATTAAGATTGACATTGATAGATTCCAAGACAACATTATATTTCCAGAGTATGCATTGGTTCTACAACATTTGTGTAACTGGGGTCTTCTTGAACTTAAATCTGTGTGAGACTTAGTTATTCTGACTAAGAAGTAATATATTCAAATAAGCAACAGAAAATAATTTAAGGTATGTAAAAATAATAAAACAAAGCAAAAACATGACAAGAGCAGAACGTCATGAGGCACAACAATCTCTTGTTTTTTTGTTTCTGTTTTTGTGGGAAACATAAATTGTGATTGAACATTTGAATTGGATTGATTGTCCATGCCATGCTTTATCAGATCCACATGGGCCTCATGTAAAATGTCATTGTCAAACAGGCACTTTATTAACTGCCAGTGCCAACAACCATATGACCATTTATTTAAATAAACGATCCATTTGTGAGATAAAAATGGAAATAAAAATACTTCCATACAGTAACATGAATCAAATCAATATTTCATATTAAGACTTGTTATTTCAATAGTTTACCTTACGGTCAATAAGCATATCACTGTCTTATTGAAAAAAATAAAAACAGAAATACAGAAAATTAGGCCTACTCCAGTTTTTGTGCAAATTTCTTATTTTGTCATGGAAATATCTGAGCGGAAACGTGAAATATTGCAAAAAACAAGGTTGAGGATAGTAATAGTATCATTGACTGTGGAGTATTGATTCTTTGATATTTACAATATATCCATTAACATAAAAAGAATCTAAATGTATACTTTTAAGAAATCATTTACCATCTGTTTTAGTTCCGCTCTCTTTCTCTCTGTCTCTCTCTTTCTGTGTATGTGTGTTTGGTGTGTGTGTAGGCTGCTGCTGTTCTTCTCACGTGACTGTGGAGACCAATCAGACATGAGTAAAAAGGCACTTTAAATACATCCCATCTCGAGTTGATAAGAGGGCTGATATACTAAACTGATGAATCCAGTCATGGAACACAGTCTTATCAATAATTGCAGTGGATTAAGATGGTCGAAGTAAGCTCTCCATTACTACAAAATTAAAACTCTAAACAATTATGTAAGATAAAGAACTTAAAGTTGGTTGCATTTCAAAGCATACCAGTCACTGAAGTTATCATTATTTACTTTTAATACTTGAGAAATTATCACTCATATTGGTTTGAACCCAAGTCAGGAAGACTGATAAATCACTGCTCCAAAGGCTCATGTTAGGTTGTGTTTTGGTGTGTCATTTTGCTTATATTTACAAAAAAAGGTACATTCTAGTTCATGACATATGCTAGTGAACTCTTGAAGATATGTTTCAATGCTAAACTAGGTATTGATACATTTAAATTATATTTATTCACATTTTGTCCCACTAAGTTAATTAAAAAACTTTGATATAAAAGCACTGACTGAAGTCAGAGTTGGAGTTGAGGGGTCTTTTGAACATTTCTCTATTAATCCCTCTGTATTGGGCAGTTCAACACATTACTTTTAAGCCAGTCTGAGCACAAATACAGATTTACATATCTGATAAGTCTGTACATAATTTGGACTGAAATGACTGTAACACTTAAAAAATACTTGAAGTAGGGGCGGAGTTGCCCCCTACTTATCCAGATATAGTTCTGAAATAGGAACATCCAAATTTACTGGAGGATAGCTGAAAACCTACCACCACTGTGTCTATTGACCACGGCTTAGTTTAAGGCAGAGATGCACTTACTAGTTTATTATTTTATGGACTTTCTCCCTGCGGGAATTGCTGGAAATAAAGGAAAATCTAATCTAATCTAATTAGAAGAATACCAGCATCGCTTTCAGTACTTTAGAAAAATAATTTACTGGTTCTCAAACCATTCTCATCTTAATAAAGCAACCTATATTATGTTGGACACAAGTCTTTTCTTGTCTCCCTTCAAGAAAAAATATACTTTCTAATAAAGCTTTAAAAAATAAATAATACGCTTTAAAGAAAAGCTGAGTATCATTTTTGGGCTCAAAATAAGAGTCAATGTATTCCTTAACTAGCATCACTGGTTTAACGAGGGACCAAAACAGAGTTTGTGGTTTCGTGAAGAGAAGAACCACTATGTTCACTCTAGTAGTCTTTTGTTCAGGGCCACTTTAAGCAACATGTCAAGGAGTTAAAAAACAGACTGTCTGTTTCACTTCAGAAAAAATAATTCTGATCTTTTATGATATTTACATTGATTTTCACTGTTAGTTGAGAGATTTGATTCTTCCAAGGGAACATTTGAGGCTAAAACCCTCCAAGCTGCTCCCTGACTCCACCTGTAACTAAAACATGATGACTTTTCATTGGCTGAAAATAGTCCAAATCTATGCAACACTTTTAAACAGGGATTCCTGCAGAGATGATACTTCAGAGGGCCACCTGGAATATTTTCCAACCTTTTAAATTTTCAAAAACCCCAGTAAAATCTCCATGCATGCAAGAGAGAGAAACATTATTGTATTGATATTACCAATTATACCATTATTATTAAACAATGTCATCTTATTTGCTTTGCTTTTATTTTATTTTTTACTTTTCGTGGAAACGCTTTGGCCTACTGCTCTACAATTTTCATACCATCAAGGCTTGTTTGAATTGAACTGAAATGACATCTGTGCTGAAATTTAAAGCTCTTCATGCAGGCCTCAGGCAAGTCTTCATCACAGTCAAACTGTTGTTACCATGGAATAAGGTAAAGTGCATCTGAACATATTTCTAAAAAATGCACTGCTGATAATTAAAGTCATAAGAGAAGAAAACATAACAAAAACACAACTAAAAAATCAAGTAGCTCAGAACAGTGCCACACTGCATCTCCGCCCCACCAAAAAGAGGGGTGGGCAGATGACTAAAATGTGTCTTAAGATGACTATTTTTTAAATTTATTTTCAGACAATGACCGCATCAGAAATAGTTCTGAAAACAGTACAAATGCTTTCTTTGTAAGAATTTGAAAAACTTTTATTTGAGTTTGCAGGACAAATGGATGGAAAGCCCGTTACTGGATTAATCTTTACCTTATTTGAAAATATATCAGTTTGAATCATGATTTCATCATGTATTTGTTCTAGCCACTTCCCTGTCTAGCCAAACGCCTGGGAATTCACTGTTTGTGTTTGTGTTTGTGTTTGTGTGTGACCCTAACCCCCCACACCTTTTGTCCGGGGGGTGGGGGGGTTGTCCAGACAAGCTTGTTGTCTCTCTCTATTTTCTCTCTTCCCCCGCTCGTCTTCCTTTCTCTCAACTTCCCTCTCTGCTTTATTGCACTTGATTCTAAGCACGTCCATTCCTGAGATGGCTCAGATAGCAGCTGAAGCTAAATTGCCCGTCATAAAGCATCTGCAATAGCAATGGAGCTCTCAGGGTGGGACCGCTACAAAAGTGGGTGTGCAGGGTGGCTTCGAGCTCACCATGAGGATACAAGGTCCTCTTTTTTTAATCTCCAAATGTGGAGTATGAACTCTGTTTCAACAGCCACAAATCACGCGGCCCTTCTTTAAACATTAAACGATTCTGTTGCATGATCGATCTCCTGAGTGCCTCCTAAATCAGTTTTATGCATATCATTTTCAGGAACATTTGGCTATTTGAGCATGTGGGTTTTGGAGGAAAGTGACTGAAAATCAAAAGTAAAATGATCTAATGGTATTTTGGGACACCAAAATGCTTCTGCATGATACTACTAATTACTCACTCAAGACAGGCTAGTTAGAGTGAGATGCTGTGATTTATGAGGGAGCCATATATTTGGCTGTGATATGTTCCTGTCAAATGGTTGACAGATAGATGACTGCTGGGCTGTAATTGGCCTTCCTGTTTGTATCTATTCTCATGTAACAACAAAAGCACTCCCTAGCTTTGACTCTAGAGGGTGCACATGTGAAGGTGCTGCCCCGGTGAGTTGGCAATATTACAACAGAGACTTTATAACAGGAAGAAGAGACAAAGGGGAAGGGAAGGATGAGGAAGTAGCTTGGATAGACAGCAGAAAGGTTATTGGAGTGTAAGAGGGGTTAGGCAAATATTCAAGGAGAGAGAGAGAGAAAGCCGGTCAGATCAGTTCTGTTCCTGCAGGGCTCTGCATCGACTCATCCTTCAAACAGAGCATCTGTGTGTGGCATTTGCAACGAAAAATGTCTCATTATCCAGCCAAAATAATTCCCAGAGCAGCCAAATTAATCTCAACATAGATCCCCTGCAGTCAACACAGCACTGTAGCCAAAAGATGGAGAGATAGAGATACAGAGCTGTAGTGTATTCAAGTGAGGGAAACCCCTACATACTCCTCTGGTATCAAAGCTGCAGTGTTATTGCCCGGGAACTGACTGTGAAGGAGAAGAATTCCAAAGGACCACAGGAGCAAGACAGGGCCAGCAGCCCGCTTGGCAGGAGCCCCGGTGTGATCATCATCTGTGGAAGAAGTGACGCCCCTTGCTCCTGCCTCCTTCTGCCTCCCAGCTAGCCTTGGCCTGTGACAGATGAGCCCAATGACAGCAGGACGCAACAACCTGCAATTGAACATTCCCCCGTGATCTGTCAATGTCCGTGGTGGCGTTTCACTGTCAGGAAAACACACAGGGACACACGTAGCCTCACACACGCCCTCACATTAAGTCATTCCCCAAGTATTGGAAGAATCACGGCCAGTTCCACCTTCTCATGCTTGTGGAATACCTCACATACCTGTTGCAGGTGTTCTTCGAGGCTTGTCTTGTTGTGTGTGTTTTGCACTTCAGTATTTCTGTTAGAAAATGGCAGACAATACTCACAAACTGACTCTGTGGTTGGAAAAAGTTGCATTGCTTAGAATCAGTGCTGCTTCTTTGTGTTTGCAGGACTTCAGCCTGTCCTGCAGTTCCAAGCTTTGACCACAAGGTGTCACCTCACCCACAAAGAGGAACATGGCTCCAAGCATGATGGGGAGACTTTATTTTCCGCTTTGGTGGCAGTGCTGTGGTGTAGCATGGGGAAATGAAATAGGAAAAAAATCAAAATAGGACATAAATGTGTTTGCCGCATACAGGGCTTAATGAAGTCAGCCTTGCCAGTACATTAGGAACAAAGGCAGCAGAGAGAAGAGGCACTGAAGGACAACTCACAAACACTTTCAAAATAAAAAGGGAGATAAAGTATGAATGGCGAGACTCCTCAATGAAAAGCAGTTCACCGGGTGTCAAAGCGGAGATTTATTCTCCAAGCAACTGGCTTTTTATGGTCAAGCTCCTCCACTCTGGCAAACAGCAGTGCGTCGTAATATGGCATGTAAAGAATGGGATTCAATAGAAGCAGTTGTCCATTTGTCATATTTAAGAGGATAGAATAATGACCATTGGCTGCCTCATGCTTGAATCGTTCAAGCTGGCTTATTTTTGTGTGCAAACTGGAGGATGAAGACAAATGGACTCCATACATGACTTTGCACAGTCCAGGCTATCATATCATGTCATATTACTTAAAACAATTGCTGATTGCTTATCATTACCCTAAGCCTGGAGCAGTCATTGCACCTTTGTCGTGTTTCTGTTGAAATTATGAAACTGCCCTGCTGTCCTCACTTGCTTGTTGCAAACGGATGATCGGCTTGGCTTCTCAGGCATAAACACTGTGTGCAAAATTAATTATTTTAATCAATCAATTGGTCAATTTCAGAGCCATCAAGCTTTGCCTAAGATCATGTGCATTCTTTACCCTTTTCCTTCAGGATGGGCCTCGAGTACGCCACATGATTTATGGCCTCCTGTGTGAGCTGCATACATATAAAAATACTATACACACATGCTGACAGGCGGACACACTGAAGCGACAAATGCATACACAAAGGACACGCACACACACATGCATTTGCACAGATTTTGAGTAGATGACACACAGCAGGGGGTGGATCACGTGAGACTGCAGGACAAGCACAGAGGGAACTCTTCTATGCAGGGTATGCTAAGCATGCAAGCTAAACATAGCACATGATGCACAACCAGCAGTGACGGACTCACACCCTGGAGCTTTTGTATTTTATGTGCATGTATAATCAAGTTAGCATGGATCTGAAATAAATACCAGAAAACCCCAATGTCAAGTTATCTGCATGCTTTACTTGTGCAAATATGTATGCAAACACATGCTCATGTAAACAAACACATTCATGCCTCTCCATATACCCATACACTGTATATGAGACATGCACTGAGAGCCAAGTGCAGAGTCTTGTTGTTAGCGTGTTGTTCCTGTGCTGTGGCTTGCGGGCCTGTCTGCAGGGCTGATCGATGATCTTTTACTGCTTCCCCAGGATTATCGGTCGAGTTCACCGGGAGGGGAAGGCAATTCATCAGAGCACAGCGGAGAGAGAGAGAGAGAGAAAGGAGAGAGAAGAGGAAAGGGGACAGAGAGGAAGGGAGAGAGGCATAAAGAGGGAGAGAGGCGTTGGGAGAGTCTGTATGAAAATGGAAGGAAAGATAGGGGAAGGCAGGTGGGAGGAAAAACAGAGGGAGGGAGGAGAGAGGGAAAAAGATGGAGACAGAGGGGAGAAGGAGGAGATGTACAGATGTGCTGGTGATAACGTATCACCTGGAAATGTATGGAGAAGATGGAGGTGTAGACAAAGATGAATATCGCAGGATTAAACGATGGAGTGTTAGGGCAACCTCAGATTGAACCCTCCCTGATACTGTATATGCAACATCAAACAAATATATGACAGTACACTGTCTGTAGCTATGAGAGGCAATCCCACAAGTAGAGAATGTTTGAGCAGAGGCAGTTTTTATTGCAGTTGGATGTTGTGTTTTGATTGTATTTATTTGACAGTTGAAGGAACAAATGGCTGTTTTTGAAAACCACACTCTCACAGCGTCACCATAGCTTCCTCTGAATGACTCCACAGATTATTTCGATCAGTTGTAGAACTCCCGGATCGTCCATTATCACATATAATATCATGCTTTAAATGCAAATATCAATAAATCATACGTCAACCAAAGTAGCAGGCAGTAATGGGATTTTTAATGAGTTTGCTTGGAAATGGTTTGTTTGTAAAATGTTTGAGCTGTTCTTCCTTTTTGATTGTTATTTCTAGGGGGACTTTTTACTCTTGCTTCAGTGCCTTAAAAAGTCTTGTTATTAAGATATAAAAATGCCATTTACTTTCTCCTCCATGTATTTAATTTAAAACAGTTCAAGGTAAACTTTGCACATACGAATGCAACACAGTTGATATGATATTGAGAAAGATAGATTTATATGATGAGAACCTTGACGAAAAAAACAGATAATTTACAATCTTGAGAAAATAGGGAAAATAACTACACTACCCACAATCCTACAGTGTTACACTAACATCTGTGATTAATGGATCCTCTAACAGTGGAAAAATCTGCTATCCCTTGTAGACTTTGTCTATTGGCTGCTTCCTCTAAAATCCATCATAATTATCCATTTCAATCTATTTCATCAATCCAAAGTGTTGATCAGAGAGATTGTGTATTTTTGGGGGGAAAAAATCCAGCCATCTGGCAGCCTGGAAAATACTTTGGGCATCAATTGTACTCAATCTGGCCAGCAACTGAAATTTGATAATAAGACAGGTATTAATAATCATGTGTAAATGAAGAAAAAACTAAATCTGCCATACAGGATTTCAGCCTTTTCACAACAATAACATGCAAAACATTTATTAGAATATGATTCATATTAATGTTTTAGAATGAATAATAATCCCTTAAAGGAGACATTTCATGCTGATGCATGATTTAATACTTACATATAATATAATAAATTTGAAAACAAGACCTTACACCCCCTTAATTTTCAAAAAATGAGATATTGTATTTTTTCTGATATCCTAGAACGAGATTTGACGCCTCTGAAAATAGGTCATTGCGAGATGTCTGCGAGATTTAAATCGTCGTGACGACACGAGGTACCTTTCTTTTTATTGGAGTAATGTGATAAAACACTTCCTCCTCTGTAATGTCCGTTAGCCACAAAACCGTCACCGAGGAACACATCCAGCAGCAGTATATAGCTCCCTAGCTCACACTCACTCATTACCAGCTCTGGCATGTAGGGGGACGCAATACGCAGTCGCTCCTTTGAGCCTGCCAGAAAATTCAGTAGAAGAAGAAGGACAGGCTGGCTCTACCCCCGATAGAACTGACCAATCAGAGCACAAAGGGCTGTGACGTTGCAAGGTAACTTTAGGTCAGCCTGGAAACCGAGTGTTTCAACGAGAGCTTGATAATGGCCGAAAATGAGGATTTTGAGAACGCTATTGTGAGGCAATGAAGGAACTAAATGACTTGTACTGAGGGCAGAAATGCTTTACAGGCATCCTAGTCTGGCATAGTGAAAAGGAGAAACAAGCATGATATGTCTCCTTTAAGTTTATGTTTATCAAAAATACCTTTGTTTGTTTTAATTTAAATGAGTCCACAATGTGTTTCCATATCTCCTCAAATTTAAGAAAAACCCACATTCTGACCCTGTTGTTGCTCTACCTTTCAGAGAATCTTAATTTGTGGAGGAAATGTCCCACACACACATACACAGACAGAGCGCTGAGGACTGAATTAGGTGTGTGTATTTAAACATTGAACAGTTAATAAGTTCTTTTTAACTTCACTTGTTCAACAAGCACACACAGAGCATCAACAGCAACCTTTCAGCTCCTTTGTCTGAAGTCTGCCAACATGTTTTAAATAAACACAGCATGCTGGTTAAGCTAATTAACAGGGTGTTAGTTGTTGAGCTAAAACTAAATTTGAATTGTGTACACCACAGCTTGGTTTGAAATGAACTTGTGAATTGTCCCTTATTCACTGCTGCTGTGGAAACAGGCTGTGACAGACAGAGAGTCTGACATCCTCGTCCTCTCATTTATGGCACAAATATTACACTGTGTTAGATTTCTCTAGTGTAATATTACTGTCCAGATTTATACATTTTTAATATGGGCTATTATTACTTTCAGCTTGATGTTCCATTTTAGATTAATTGATTTAAAAAGAAAGTAGTAATAACTTTGGCTTAAATGTTTTCTTAACAGATCCAGTTTCTACTTACATTATGATTGTTCATTTTCACTCCATATTGTGCTCCAATTAAAATCACCACTTTTTACATGACGTTTCAAGTCAGATGCTTTTACACTGGATGTTCAGTTTGTAGTGTTTTGGACTTGTAGTCTACACATTCATGCCAAAACATTTTTCATTTACTAAAGGAAAAATAAAGATTGGCTAATTATTCATATTCTGTTGCACTTCATCATTTAAAGGTGTTTAGGTTTATGTATTTTAAAGTTTTTGTGACATATTCAGATTTTGTTTTGTTGCTGCTTGTTGACATTTGATTAGAACATTTTAAGGCCTATTTTGATGTAGTTTTGTTATTTATTGAATAATTTCTTCTTGTTTTATAACTTATATTGAGCTGATGCAGTGAGTGATCAGACTGATGTTTATGGTGAGCAAAGAAATTCTGATAAGGTAGCATACAGTGTAATTGACGCCTACCACCCAATACCACTCTTGGAATTGCTGGTTGAGCATAAACAAACATGTAGACAGATAGGATATGGACTTATAAGAAACAATGACAGTATTACAATTATTGTTTAAAATCAGTAATTTGAGAAAGTACACAGACAGCACAGCAAAAATATAGCATTTATTTTTGTAGCCTGGTGCAGCTACAGTAAACATTGAGGGACAGCACTGAAAAGTTGAAGCCACCTTTTTAAAAACAGCAAAATGGCTGCTGTTGATCCCGTAAAACTCTTTTTGTGAAGAGTTTATCTGCTTTGTAGGCCATCGAGGAAGTTAGCGTTAAGCTGGTTCTCTTGACAAGAGAGCTGGTGGATTTTTTTCACAGCAGCCTTGGATCGTTGCTGATAATAAGGTCTGTTCTGAACAACAGTTTGTTGTTTGTGATAATCTTGATGACTTAATCTAACTTTCGGGATTTAAAATGTCAAAAGTATTCAGCAAGAGTAAAAAGCTTTTGTTTAACTACCATAAAGCTAAGCTGGCGGTTTGACTAAGAAGCAGTTACAACTTTTCCAACACTGTGTAACATCACGTTGTGATCTCCTGTTTGAAAAGTTCCTCATATCTGAATTATCTGAACAAGTTGATCTTGGCTGTGTCAGTGGTGTGTAAATTTTTGTTTCATGAAATCAACCAGGAATGCTTACATTTGAGTCCTGTGCCAATTTTTATAGTCTGCACAACACTTTAAAATTCAAAGTGGGCAGTATCAGATTCATTTTATCATTTAGACTGAACTTTAATATCATGTGTGTGTTCATCACAAACTTTATTTTGGACGTACTTCCAAAATGGAAACTCTTCATGATGTTTATTTTCCAGGGAGTGGTAAATGATATCACACTTCTGCGTGTCTGAACTCATTCCTGCACCACTCTTTTGTTTTCTGGGTCATGTTGGATGTTTACAAAAGATAGAGGGGCTCAGAAAATTGTGGAATGTGTAGTCTTTTCACTCCAAGAAAAGTTTTTTTACACATTTGGTGCCCTTGCCTTGCATTTATTGGTTTTTATAAATCAGAAGTATTCTGGACGCTTCTTGGCTCGGTTCTTAAACCAATCAATCAATTAACCCAACTCTATGTGTGTAACTCTACTACATAACTAGTACTAAAGCCTTGGTCCATCACAACATAGGTTACAAGAACCTACTTGCAGGCAGTATTGCTGCATACCAGTGCTAGATAGATGACTTTTGTCTTTCTGGTGTTCTGAAATCTACATTATCAGGCATGGATATCTCTTGTATAGCAGAATATTCTAAAAAGCTTAAAATGACAAAAAAACAAAACAAAAAAAAAACACACCTGCTGATCATTTTATCAATTGTAACATGCTGCATATCCCAAAGCAATTTCTCAGTTGCATTTGAAACACTAGATAGACTAATGCTAACACTTGCAAATGCTGGTGCTGTGGTGAAAGACATGACTGTCATCAGAGCAAGATGATGAAGCAAAAGAACTTGTGGTGTTTGTGTCCTTTTCTTATAATCCTAAGATCCTAAGAACAGCTGAATGGCTTCTGAATATATTAATATGATATCTTAAAAAAAACATCTTGTTCAGTCCACTCTTCACTCATTTCTGTGCTGTGAGGGTCCAAAATACAATTCCAAAAAAGCTGCTTGCTAATATTGACAGCAGACAACATTGATGCCCAAGCTGTCCACTATGGTGAGCAAAGTCACACATCCTGTGTCTGCAAGTGGTCAAAGATTTTCTGACATGTAAAAGGAGGATTTTGAAAATGAAATTTACTAGGACCAGAACCCCAAGCTAAGTGGGTCATCATTTTTTTAGCTTGAGATTGCTTCAGATGAGAAGGATGACGATTCGCCTTAGCACTCATGGCCATGTTTAAGGTTTTAAAGCAGAATGATGCAGATTGCTTTAAAGTGCACAGTACATCTTAGTTCAAATACTGTGGAAATACAGTGTGGGGAAAATTTGGAGATTTAAAAAGTTAATACAGTGTTTCCATCTCGAACATACCATTCAAGGTGGGGTGGTATATATGTGAGATGGTGGGCTATTTTCCCATTCACCTAATAAGAGTAATTTACCTTCCCCAAAGCACTTACTGTACATGTATCACTATGTGATACAACTCTGTACTGTGTCCACCTTTAGTCAAATATGAGACAGACATGCCACATCACAGTTCATCATCCAACACAGAATCTGGCCTTGCGTGATTATCATGGCCTGCATGTGGGGAAAAATCCTGCTGGCACACCTGCTGAAATAAATGTGTGGAGGCAAGTGTTAGCTCAGCTCCCAGAGGCTTGCACTCCGTGCCCATGTTGTGGCACAATATACAGGAGCCATAACACACGTGTTCCAGCTCATTCAGTCATGGAAAAGAGGAGTAGGAAAAAGGTGAAGGTGATTCAGCATCAGAAGCCAAACCCTTAACTGACACATGACGTGATGATAGAGGTTAAGTCACAGCTGAGGGATGAAACCTGTCCTTCATCTTTTAGGGCGTTAAGAGTGTTTTTTAAATCTTTGGACAAGAGTATACATTGGTTTAGTCAAATTTTTGTCTTTTGTACTCTTCACAATCTACCTTAATCCATTCAGTGGTTTCCAGTCCTTGGTTCCAACAATGTTGTGAAGTTTTGTGGATTGATATGGCACATTTTGATTTGACTTCTGTTCTTAAGAGCAACAGCCTTTTTCTCAGGATTTAATCTAAATGAGAATTTAAGTTTTTACCTGTCCACCAGGACCTTCTTTTAAGGCAAATAAAGGAGAAGAGAAAGTCTCACAGTTGACAGTTCACTTCTGTCATTGTTCATTTGCAAACAAAGTAGTTGGCAGGTTTTTTCTTAGAAATTTTCATCTTTTTTACAAATCAAATATGGAGTTGGAATAAAGAACCAAAATCAATTAGCAGGACATCGACGAGACCCATAATAAACAAAATCAAAATGACATTGAACTGTGGTCACTTGCTCTGAGCTCTAAATCAATATGATAATATTTTTACAGAGACTGTTTGGCTACTGAGCGACAGTTTGATGACATGATGTTAATCTGCATACAAATTTGTTATTTTTGTGATTATTTAAGAGAAACTTATCCATGATTTGGACTACAAATTCAATATTATGGCAGGTCATCCAATTGGAAGAATGCCTATTAATTTGAAATTAAAAACAATTAAATAGCATTTATCCAGGGGTGGAAAGATTGCAAGAATGTTTTACTCCAGCAACAGTCCTTGTTTAAGCCTTACTGAATTTAAAGTGGATTCCATGAATCCATTCATGAAAAGTAAAAATTATTTAGTTAGAAATGTTCTTTAAGTACTGAGTATTTTAAGTTAACCAGTGTGAACAAACAACTGTGGGAGTATGACCAATTATGCTTGTTTAATGCTTTGTTAACAACACAGTGTAAAGTATATGGTCCAAATGATACAGAATCACCATAAAGTAGGAGCCTAATTTTTCAAGACACTTATTCGAAAAGAATAGCAAAAGAAGATGAGGGAAAATGAAATGCACTGTGTGAGTCAGTTTTGCATAAGCACACATTCATTGACTCATTAGGTATAGTTTGCCAAATATGCACAGGAATTGGGCAGAACGGAGACGGGATTTGATTGGTTTAAAAATATGTGCTGCAAAGATGTGATTGGTCAGTGTTTTCTCAGGTTTATTCCTGCTGTAGATAGCGGATATTTTTTGCTCTATTTCAGGAACACATTATGAATTGATTGTCATCGGGTCATAAAGATCATTTTAACCTTTATTAAAGAAAGTGTATCTAAATCAGATTACCAACCCTAGCTTTAAGTAAATGTAGTTAGTTTCTTTCCATCTCTGTGCTCACTTAGAGAGAAGCATGTTCACAATAAAGATTGGATAAGTATTTTTATTTATATCAATATCTGAATTTATATTGATAAAAAAAACAACTGTGTCAACGCATTATATTACAGGAACACCAGGCATTTCCTGACTGTATAAATTTAAGTTATTCACTGTAGACTTCTTAAAATGGGGTATATGAACGCATCATAGATAATTTTTATTAACTATTATGTGATAGTCATCTCTGACCATTTGCACGTGACGTCACACCCCGCTCCATTCAGGCTTGTTGTCCAAAACAATGCTGTCAAGTATGTTACTAAATGGACATTTAACTAAATGAATATAAATGTCTCTGTGTTGAAATTTAACCTATATGTTCAATCATATGGATGTACTACTGTGCAATATACAACTCCAACATAGCTTTGTCAGTTTTTATATATTTGTAAGCCATTTTATGAAGCTTAAACTATAACTTGCAACTGATTGTGGACTAATGCTGATGATAGCACTTGTTGAAAGACTATTTTATCGCAAATAGCCTTGTTGAACATAGAAAGAATTTTTAAATGCTCCTTGTGGGTAGTTTGTGATTTTTGAAGAGGGAGAAGGTGACAGAGATGATTTGCATCTGTATAAAGAAACAGCACAGACACTTGGGCTATGTTACCCTGCAGATGAGGCCAACGCTTCCTTGTTGCTAAAGAAAAGGAGGTAAGAACAAGCCACAGTGTTTGGTGATCACACACTTTGTTCAACACTGTTACAGTGATTTATTTCCAATAACAATAAAGATTATTTAAATTTACAGTAATGTACATACCATGTGCTATTTATCAAGTAAATTTATTGTTTAAAACATGTGTATCTTTATATAACAAGCAATCAGTGAAAGCCAGTTAATTACTTACTCTGAAGATAACCTTTCATGTGGTTCTCCTGACTTGTCTTATGAGTTTGAGAAAGTTTGATTTGGTTTGATGCAAGTTTAAATGTTAATAACAACAGGTAGGACCTGAATGATCAGAGCTGCAGGCTGCAGATTTTCATATGTCAGCCGCTTATATTTCTGATCTTGAAACATCCTGAGGCATTTTCAACAAGTTACACTTGTATTTCACTGAATGTGATGAAATAAGATCACAGTTTACCTGCATCAACAGGTTATTAAGGCTACATTTACATGGAAACTCCTGACTTAAAGAAGCAAAGATTTGTCCTTTGCGTTTTAGAATTCTTCTGCGTTCAGACGACGACGCTCGGAGACGAGTTGATCCACTGTGGTGTGCATGCCAGTTCAGTAGATGGCGGTGTAGGTCTGCAGAGAGGCAGCGCTGCTACAACACATGAATGAAGAAGAAAAACTTTCACAAACAACAATGGTGAATAGACGCACAGAGATGCAGAAGTTTCTTTTCTGGACAACAAATCAGTTCGGACAACAAATCTGTCTGGATAGTTTTGTCGGATAACAAACCGAGCACGGTAAGAGGCTAACACGTTACTCGATGGACGGCCAAAGCTGTTGTTGTTCTTGGTATGCGCACGCAGCCTTCGTCTGAAAGAGTACTGCGCATGTGGTGACATCAGCGTTTCACCCTGAAACGCTCTGATACGGGTTTACACGGAACAAAATGGAGAGCGTATTCAAATCTTTCCACTCTAGAGCCTGTTTTCAAAAGTTTCCGTTTTCAGCGAGTTTCCATGTAGACGCAAGGCCAAAACGTAATGAAAACGTATCGGATTTGACCGTTTTGGGCACCATGTAAACGCGGCCTTAGTTTCCACCATTTATTATTCAGACCTACACTGTATCCATCAGCAGATTTTTTTACTGTGTGTATGTAAGTGCAGACAAGTATAGGCTAATTATGTATTAAACACAAACAGTAGTAATTATCTCTTCAGAAATAGCCAAATATACTGTATCTTTCTTGCTATCTTTGGTTGTTTTTCTTCTTTAAGAAGCTTGCAGACCCTCACCGTAACAGTAGATCGACACCCTGCTTGCACAGAAGTGGCTGTTTCAGCCCAATCTATGCTCATTTTTGTTTGTGAGCCCTCTTAATGCAACCTAACTTTTATGACAAAATCAGAATTTTTTTTTCCATATTAAAACACTGCAGGTTTCTTAAATGGCCATAAAATGCATCTCAGACATAATAATTGGCTAAAACGTATGACATTCTATTGACAACAGGGGTACATCCGACGTCCACAGAACTGAGTGACAACATGTTTGTCAGATGCCTGCAAATGATACAAAACTTAATGCTTTTATGAGTTTAGCATGCCCTTTATTGTGCTGAACATGGCTCCCTTGCATGATAGAGCACTTCTTTAATTAAGGAAAAAAATCAGAGGAAACGGGGCATCTCCTTCTCCCCATATTTATGACACTAGCAGCTGCCTATAATAGACCAACTTCCACAGAGCTGACCAGTAAACCACTGGGTCAATGTTGGAAAGAGAGCTTTAAAGGTGCAAAAGCTCTGACAAAATAGAAATACAACACCACTAATGGTACTCAGTATATTTTTTATTGTCATGATTATGAACAGCAGTGACCAAAGCTGGATACATGAGCCTGAGTTACTGGTCTAGATTAAAACAAGGTGGCAACACACATCAATGCTCTTTCTAACTTTGGTGGACACAAACTAAAAATAAGTATTTCAAAGCTGTTGAAAGTACAACTCATGATGCTCTGTTTATACTCCATGGTGTGTTGAACTTTTTAGCTGCTCGCTGCACATACAGGCATCATCAAACAATACACATTAACCCGGCAACTGAACAATCTGTAAATAGTATCTGCAGTATTATTACCATTTTATATCAGTATTTAGTGATGTAATACTTCACATCACCAAATACTCAAAAGTTTGATAACAGTAATGCATCAATCCATCTGCCTGACCAGGGGGTAAAACCCAGGACCTTCCTGCTGGGAGGTATCAGCAGTACCTACTGCATCACTGTGCAGAGCAGCACTGTGCATTCGTTTGAGGTTGTGTGACCATGTTGTGTTGGGCCCTGCCAACACAGCCTTAGCCAACTATACATAGTTTCTTAAACTGCACCTCTATTATGCAAAAAAATAAATAAATAATAAGAATTGAAAAATGTATTCTGGTGTAAAAAGATAAAGGGTTGCTTATGGCAGTTGTGTCTGCTCACCCCATTTACTGCTGCTGTCATCCTTAGTATTCGTATATTACATGGATGGGGGTTTGGCCCCTTTCCCATATGTAATTCCCCACTTTCTCTTTGATTTGGTACTCAGTCCACTAATAATAAATCTTTGAGGGACCATTTTATGGGATCTGCTTACCCCTGCCATTCTAACCAAACACTCTGATATAAATCTTGACACATTAGCAATGTATTATTGCTCTCTTTTTTCCCTTTAAAGACAAAAAAGCTTTGAAGTTTAAAAAAAACAACAACAACATTGAACTTTGTCTATTTAAATCAATAAATAATGGAAACATTTGTGTAATTAAATCACCATATGGGTTTGGGTCCATATTTTTTTATATTTAACAGGCTTTTTAAAATCTTTAAGCAATACACATGTGACCTTGAAGAAGCTCTTTTTGCAATCAAATCAAAAGGAAGACAGAGGAACAGGTGAATTACCACCACGGGATGAAATAAAAGTCTTATGAAGCTTTATTTAAAATCTATGAAAAAAATACAATGTGGTAATTTTTTAAGGCCCTGCCAGTTAGTCCTATCTCCCTCTAGCCCATCAAGGGTAAGTGTGACAAGAACTTGGAGTTTTCAGACCACTACTGAAAAGGCTTTACAAGCACAAGTGCATTTAACATTTTACCAACAAAATGTTGTAGGATTGGGAAGCCATATTGTTGCCATTTATATCTTTATTTTCATGTGGCTACAACTCAGGCTGCTATATACATATTAGTTAATTTATGTTTCTGGGCACTTAATTTTAAATCTTTTCCTTTACTTCTTGCAAAAAATACACCATCCCCAATTCTTTTTCTTGTCATGGCATCTCACCCTTCCAAGACGGACAACTATCTTTCTCTTTTCTCTCCGCTTTCTGTCCTCTCTTTCTGCTGATGGATGGACAGATCATGTATATCCAATCTAGCAGTACTCCTGATGCGGTTAGGGGCTGTGACAAGTCTCCAGGCTGGGGTGGGTGGGTTTGGGAGGAGGACTGAGTGAAGTGGAGTGGAGCACAGCACAGGGATGGGGTGACAAAGAGGACACGACATCTGGAGAACAAGCAGAAAAAAACACATAAAGAATGCAGCAGAGATAGAGCGAGAGAGTGAGTGTGTTAAGTGTCTGCATAGCGCCTTGAGCATGTGTGTGTGTGTGTGTATAGCTATGTGTGTTTACACGTGGAAAGAAAACATCACATCCTCTGCTCTGCCCCCTCGGCTGCTGTGTGGGTGTCTGGGTGATGGTCCTGACTGACTGGCCCCCTTGCTCTCCACACCAGCTGATAATGATGACACAAATAGATGAGAATTACATATTTATGTCTGATATGTCTGACATATTGTGTGTATCAGATGAACCAGGCGGAGTGTTTGACTCTCTCCTTCACAGCTTCTGTGTGGACCACAGAGTGTTACGGATGGAGATTGATTGGAAGTGTGGTTGTTGACATTCACTCATACCCACTAAGTCCAAGGGTGCAGTTCGAAACATCAGCCACTAGGGGGCCCTGTTATCTTCACAGTGCGTAGAGGGGGCTCAGTGCTGCACTGTGGAGCTGCTGTGGCACTTTTTCAGGCTGATCTCCAGGCTCATATTGGCAGCAGCGTTGATGATAATGAAGTATCACAGGTGGGTACATTGCAAGTTGATGTGGGGAGGGTCTGTAGACGAGCTGGGAGGTGGGGGTGGAGTGGGGAGCTGTTTTGGGGCTGGATTACATGATCTAAATCAAACCTTGGTATTTCTAAGATGAAAGGCAGTACATGAGGGTCTTGGAGTCCAATTTTGTCTGAAAAAATAATCTAGATTATTATTAACAAAAACAGAGTTATTATCTCATGTTGTCAAAATTTTATTGAATTAAAATACAATCAAAAATAATAATAATAACAGTAGAAATACATTAATTGGAACAAACGCAATATTGATATTATTATCATCATTGTTATTTTTGACTAATTTTCCCAATGTAAGGACTTTTTGTCCAGAAATTGTGACTTTTTATCTCATAATTATCAGTAACCTCAGTCAGTTACAAAATCAGTAACTTTCATGTTGATACGTCATCTGGTGATAATAACCTCAATCTCATGATTTGGAATTTTTCTTGCAGTATTATGAGAAGAAACATATAATCATTCATTCATTTGGGGGGGGGGGGGGCTTTCCCAGCTGTTGTTGGGCGAGAGGTGGGGTACACCCTGAACTGTTTGCCAGTTAATTGCAGGGCCACAGAGACATAGACAACCATTCATGCTCACACCTATACCTAAGGGCAACTTAGACTCACAGTTAACCTACTGAGCATGTTTTTGGTCTGTGGGAGGAAGCCGGAGCGGCCAGAGAGAACCCACGCATGCACAGGAAGAACATGCAAACTTCACACAGAATGGCCCTGTCAGACTACCCGCTGCGCCACCGGGCCACCTGAAACATATGATCTGATTTTCAATTCAACTTTTATTTTTATTTTTACTGTTTATTTCATACTTGTGGCTCTTAATCTCATAGTTCTTCTCAGTTTTGAAAATTTCATGATCATAACTAACTTCTGCTTTTTATGTTATTGACCTTCACAAAATATAGACTTGTAAATTATGATCTACCATCATTTGGACTATTGAGCTTATAGTTTTAATCTCCCAATTAACATTAAATACACTGTCATTTTTACATTTTATCTAATGAGTCCTTTAAATTTAACATCTCCCAAATTTTTGAGTTTTTATTGCGGGGTTATGATTTATTATCTGATGATTTTCGTTGTTTATCTCAACATTTTGACACTCATTTCAAAACTTTGTCTTCTCTTTTTATCATGACATTTTTATCTCAAGATTTTGATTTAATATCTTTTATTGTCCTGATCATCTTTTTTCTCATCACTTAGACTTTGTCTTTTAAATCTTTTGTGTACCTCAAAGCCATAACTAATTATTACATGATGTCATTTTATCATATCGCAACTTTTGTCTCATAATTTTGATTATTTTTAATGATTTCAAAGATTTTACCTCACAATTGTCACCCTAATATAGAGATTGTGACCTTTCATTATTTTCAAAAAAGGCAAGCTTTCATCAAATTTTTACTCAAGTGGAAAAAATGGGCTTTTAAATGACAGTTTTTTCCAGCATATTGTTGCAATAGTTCTTGTCATGCATTAATGAGAAACAAACACATTTTGAACTCTCTCTTTCTTCTTGGTAACTGAAGACATAGTTTATGAGTGTAAATGTTTTCAATCTCTGGGGACATGTTTCAGTGAACATGTTAAAATGATTTCCTCTTATCGGGTCACTTATTGTTTTAAGTGACCTGATGTAATCTATTTATTAGTTGTTTCCAAGTCATAATTATGTTTTTGTAAGGCCATAAATCTAAGTTTTAAAACACTGATTAATTTTTTCAGGTTGTCATTGTATTCTGTAATGGGCATCTTGTCTGGATGTTGGGTTAGACAAAAGTGATCATGAGATATACATGTAAAACACATGACTGGTGAAATATTTCTTCTGAGTTTAACTTTTGTACTTGTAACATATTATTTGTGCACCAATCAAAGCAGGTTGGGTGACTGAGGTCGGATTTACTCAATGATTGCTTCTACATTGCTGGTGTTCTGTGCTAATGTAGATGATTGGTATCGATCCAGAACATCAGTAGATCAACAATCCTTAACACAACAAATGTATACCTTTTTTTTTATGTTACCTATTTCAAAGTCTAAGTCCTCTCTCACTTAAATGGTGTGAGCCTTTCTTTTTGTAATAACACTGTTGATTGAATTATTGATGTTAACTTTCAGGCCAGGAATGTCACAGTTTAACTATACTGAGACCTTCAACAAACTCAAGTGCATTTAAAAAACTGACTTGAGCACCTCCCAGTGTGCGAATTAGTGTTGATTCAATTGAGCCAACATGGGAAGTGTTGATATAATTACATGACATATGGCCCAAAACAAAACTTTTCAGAAGCCCAGTGAAATCTATGGGCAGGCCTGGGTCAAAGTCCTCACGGTACAACTTCGAAATGTTTCTATGTTGAAAGACAATGCAACCATTCCCTCCCCATCAAAAGTTTTTTGCACATGTTACCTCTCCATTCTAAACAGCTATCTCCTTCATATAAAAGTCATGTTTGCAATGGTGAAATTTTGGCCATATAGTGGCAATATTAAAGACCCTTTAGGAAAACACTTTGTAAAGGTGTGTGGGGAAAAAAGTGAATGTCTTTCTACACTGTGAAGAAGTAGAACAGATTTTGGGCTAACATGTCAATCAGTTGCTTTCTCTTTTGAGTTTTGGAGAAGAAAAGTTATTTTTGACCCTTTGTTTTGGCAATACACAGAATACTAAGACTACACCAGAAGGAGAGAGCACTGACTAAACTACATACAACATTGGCAACATCTGGCAAAGTAATTGGGACTTGCCAGTTGCAACCTCTGTCCCAAATATCAACATATTTGTGTAGTTTAAGATGAAGTGCAGAGGTTTGTCTGCTTATTTTTAATGAAATTAAGTCAATTATACAATTTGTGGTGCTTAGGACTTGTGTTTGTATTGCCATGGCATCAAACAGGTATTGGTTTTGATTTATTTTTTACAAGTACTGAAACTGCTTCTTTAATTGAAGAAAATAACTTCTCATTTATATGATTTCAAATACAATATTGTGTGTTTATTAAGCATATTCCTGTAACCCATCTATTTATAAGAAGGTGTACCTTTTATTTTTTTAAACAGCATGAATTCCATCAATGAAAACGATTTTGTCTGAAGCCTGACGTCGTTCAAAATGTATTGATATAGCCTATCACCCCTCATTTGACTCAGAAGTCCATTTTGATGTCTTTTATTTATCCCTATAATATTAGACAATCTAATTAGCCATTTTTTAGCCTGATGCACACTGAAATTGACTTCTATATGAAAATAATTCTACCCCATGCACGTTCAGGTATATGCGGCTTAATTAAAGCCACATTTCATTGTGAGGTGGAAAAAAATGTAGAAGAATGTCCAATCTTTGCTTTGGGAAATTGGGTCTGACAAATGCTGATGAACAACTGCATACTTTGAAAGGCCTCTCGGTATGAAAGCACACAAATCTTCAAGGTGAGGAAGTTGTGTTGGGAGCTAACTGAAGACCGTCTGACCTCTCACAGGCTGGGGGCAGGGGGTCAGCTCACTTGACCCCCCCTCCCTCTCTCAACCATATCAGTCCCTTTGACTACATACTAAGCACACAGATAACCACATACCTTTCCCCTCTGCAGACAAGAGGAACAGCACTCTCTCTTTTTGACTTGACACACAAACATGCTCAGATAATCAATAATCGTAGACTGCAGGCCTCTTCTCTTGTTTGTTGTTGCATGAACCACCAAGTCCAACCTACACACACACAAAGACAGGAGCACACCAAAGCATCAAAAAACAGCATTCAAGTAAATTTAGGCAGAGTACACCCTGGACCAGTCCTAGGAGCAGCACAGAGAGACAGACAACCATTCATACACTCACCCACATCTAAGGGGAACATTTTGAGTCACCGATTAATTTAATGTTTTTTTTGGTCTGTGGGAGGAAACCGGAGAGCTTGGAGAAAACCTACGCATGCACAAGGAGCACAAGCAAACTCCATACTGACTGACAGAGGTTCAAAACAGCAATATACTCGCTGTAAGGCATGCCCACTTCATACTACACCACCGTGCTGCCCTAAATGTACAACTATGTTAAAATTGGTACAGGTAAAAGTTTGAGTCTGTTTTTCTTCTGGAGTAAAAATGAAGTTTCTCATTGAAAATGTACACTTCACTGTGCTGTTCAAAAACAAAATTAGTAGGAGTGTAATGAAACAATCTTTGTTTCCTTGTAAATATAAGCAGTGTTAATAAATTGTTTCCATTGTTTTTTATATGTTTCCAAAATGAAATTAATTTGATGAGTAACTTTTATTGTAAGAGATAACACAGTCCATGCACTTATTATAGTACACTTAAAATCAATTCATTGGTTAGCTAAGTCACCTTTTGTCCTACAGACTGTTATCGTGATTCAGCTTTCACCCAGCAACTAGCTAAAAAAACTTAACATGGAGGATGAGAGGGAAAGAGTGAGCTGCACTTTTAACAACTCAGAGTGTTACTGTCATTTCAAAGTATAAATCCCCTCACATATAATTGGTGTGAGTCGTTCTGTTTTCATTATTTAACATTTGGTGCAAAATGAAAGTGAGAAATGTTGATGTGTATGACCTGCATGATGTCAGCCATGGCCAGGAAGTAGTTGTTGGACCTGATGTGACCATTCAAAAGTGTATTAGTGATATTATAAAACAATATCTAACAGGGGCCCATGCACTTTTCTGTGGGCGAGCTTCCTTGCAGTAACAAACCAATTGCGTGGTTGACTCTTAACACTCCGGCTGTTGTTTGGTTTTCATGAGAAAGGTGTGTCTGAATTACTCATTGCTATTGAGTACATTTCAAATTAAGTACTTTCCTCTAATACTTGAATAGATTTATAGGGTCTCTTTACTTGTACCTGAGTAAAATATTTAACCTGACTCACCAGACAGACCATTCAATAAATGCTACAAGTCCATCTGGCTAACAGTCCATAGAAAGTGTTGGGGATGGGCATAACTTTTCAAAGCTTATCCAGCAGGTAATTGGACAATTGTTGCATCAATCCCATTCATTACGTGCCAATCAGATAATGTAGTTGGCAGGCAATACTGCCATGGTGTAAAATATAAAACATAGGCCACTATGTAGAACAAACTCTAGCCAAAACATGGTGGCAGTGGAGTGAAGATATAACTTCGATTGAGAAGAGCTTCCAGTATTGTTTGTTCTTCATGCATTAAAGAAAATGTGGTCTGGTCTGATACTATGCCCTACCAACATATGTAAGATTAAGGGTGCTTGCCCAGCTCCAGCTGTCACATGTCAATTTGTCCTTGGGCAAGATGGCCAACCCCATGTCACTCTTAAAGCTGCATCAGTGGTACGCACATGGGTCTGAGAGGGCTCAAATGTATCTGCTACTGATGGACAATTTCAATTGAAACTCAGACCTATTAGTGAGTGAATGCTTGAGAGTGAATGGGTAGATGTGCCTCACTGTGTAAATGTGCTTTGAGTAGTCAGAATGACAAGAAAAGTGCTTTACAAGTTCACCTCCATTTACCATTTAACATATTTCTTGAGTAATGTACTTTTGAACTCTCTCCACCTCTACTATCAAAAAAAATGTAGCATCTGCATGCCGCCTCCATTTTAGAAGACACCAAGCAAAAACAGCAGCCATTTTCTAAATGGCTCCCCCCCTCCCCCCCAACCAACCACCACCCCTTCCACTTGATAGTAATCAAATTTGGTATCATCTTTTCATTTTCTCATCTCTCCTCCCCATCTGTGTGGTGTAACTCCTCTCTTTCTCATTCTCTCCCTCATCATCCCTCACTGTCACTCGGCAGCTCTGAGCCATTGACCTCCGGCCCCCAGGCAGGTTCACCAGCAGGTCAGAAGCCTGGCGGAGGGGGACGGAGGGAAAGAAGGGGAAGGGGAGGGTGGAAGGTCTGTTATTGGGGGATGCCAGCTTCCTCCTTTGGCCATGGATACAGCCTTCACTAATGCTGCTGCCATAGCAACTGGACGAGACGGCAGAGAGAGCAGACTGCAGCGAGAGAGAGAGAGAGAGAGAGAGAGAGAGAGGGCTGGGAGGAAGCTCTCACTCTCTTCTGTGATCTGGCTGTAACCTCCATGGGCACACACACACAGTGTCACACCCACATGCACACATAATGACAAACTGGCACGCACTCAGTCCCATACGTGCTCGCAAAATCTAATCAAATTTCTTATTTGGACTGCCAGGCTGTGCTGGAAAAGACTTTTTCAAGTTACAAGATTGATGGGCATTCCATGTTGGCTGCAATTAATTGCTGCATAATTAGACTTACAAGTTATTTATTGGAGCAATTTGGAGAATACAAGAGCCTGGGGATATATAAAAACCATTTGATCACGAGCCGCATAAACTTTAAAGATGTCCTCTTACAAGCATTATTTGGACAGAAATTAGCAATACAATCTCCCCCCAAAATGTTTCCCATGCTAATAAAATGATAAATGATCATAAATCTGCACTAAAGTGAGTGATGTGCTGGAAGCCTGCTGAGGTCAAGTAAAGGTGAGAGGGAGCCATGCAGATAATAAAAAATAATACGATGGAGGTGGAGATAGTGTTTAGTGCACATTTTTTGGTACATGCAGGTGTGTGAGGCTCTGAAGCAGCACGCTAAGCTCAGTCAGCCTCAGGGGTGACAGGGCTGGTCCAGGTGGTGTCCCACTGCAGACAGTTTGGTTTGAAGGAGTGCTGTTGCCGCCTGCTATTTATTATTTTTGAATGACACTTTTTATTCAAAGACTTCATTTTTTTTTCTACTTAAGCTGTAAGCTCGCTTTCTTTAATTTTTCTTTGTGGTTTTCTGTATCACATCTGTATGAATCTCTATTTTACAATTGTACACAAGACTTTCACTAGGCTTAACCTTAAATGTCTGACAAAATAAATAATAAATAGAGCTTTAGTTACCGATAGCCCAACCCTCACAATTTAGTCTCATCTTATCCAATTGATGAAAAGTAAACATAAACATTTTGTCAGGGTTTACACCAGCAACAACTTATATTTAGCTATCGGCTTACTAAAGTCATGGAAAAGTGTAGCTGAACTTAGTTTTTTTTATTTTCTAAGCTTTTCATTAAGACAGATTTCACACCGATTCTGTAGAAACATTATTCTTTATCTTTCCGTAAAATAATTAAAAAAATATATGGCATCAATAAAAAATGTACCAATAAGGGTAATTATGTTAATAAGAACATACCTACCTCCCAAAAAGCAACTACAAGTCAGTCTTTCATTCGAGATGTTCCAGTATTTTATCATTTAACTCTTCCTGGAACAATTTAAGTATTGAGAGTGCATTATGTTAGCTTGTGGGGCATGTGCCCAGGGTAATGGGGCAGCCCTTCCCACCCTTTTTGACTAGCCAAAATTTTGAAGTGCAGTCACCTATTGGCCTTGTCAGACGTGGGGCTTACATTGAAAAAGTGTAGGTTGTATCACCTCGACACACCTGATAGACAGTTGAATATATTATACATATACAAACTGACTGATTACAGTCAATGAATCAGGCTGATCCAGCTGCACTGCAACATTAGAGTTGTGTTGCAGCAGGGTTCTAATCAAGGATGTTCTCAGAAGGATATTTCAAGTCAGTCTGAGGGCATGTAGACATCTGATTTATCAAACTAGTAGTCTACTGTAATAAAGCAGTCAAAAGAGACGACGAGCTCTTAGAGAGCCTTTTCATTAAATGTCAATGTTTCTGTGCTGATTGTGGATTCTGACCCTGGCTTTACCCTAAAGTTTCCCCTGTAGTACCTTGGTATTTTCCACCTCCCCTACTCTCAACTGCCTCACAAGCCAGTAATAAAAACCTACTGCTGTGAGGTACAAGTGCAAACCAGCAGGTTGGGAACTTTTCTGCAAAAGTTACCCAAAGGTTTTTTCAGAGTCTTTAGGGTTGCTTGTATTCAAAGAACCAAGTTCAGATTTACCTGTTGTTGCTTAATACTGTTGAAAGTTAACAAATAAACACAAAATATATAACTGTTTTGCGACTTTAACATTAGTATGTAAGAGGGGATCCTTGGGGAACAAAGACTGGGTTCAAATATGCTATTGATGACACACTTACAGTGTTAATGCTGTGTTAATATTTCTGAACTTGTCTCTTTTAGTGATGTTTTTTATGGTGGCAGAGGACCTTTGTTGTCCTCTTAGGGAGAGCATGGTTGAAAGAAGATTGTTTTAAAAGATTAAATTTGACTGAAGGTAGTGAATAAAAGATCTTTTATTAACCAAAACCGGACAAAATATGCTTATTTACTTTCTGTTGTCAAAATGGTAATATGATTGAAGAATAAACATGTCCAAAAGGTGACAAAAGCTTTAGGAGATTTTTATCCGGACACTAAGACTAAACCAAAAATATCTGCTAAAGTAAACACCTTTTACACTCTTCTCTCTCTCTCACTTTCCTCCAGCTTTTTTTTCCCTCTCTACCTCTTTCTTTCTCATCTTGCCTCACTCCATGTCTCATTGCTCAAACAAATATGATGAATGAGGCTATTGGTGTCTTAAGAATGAGCTGTGATCGGAGAGCCTTTGATGTTTGACAGCTTTAATGATCTATCTTGATGAATTGATGTACAGTAATTTTCACTTCATGTGACACACTGTTTTGCAATTGTGCACATTCTTTTACCTCCATCAATGGCGCTGTTGTAGAAGTGTGTGCGCGTGTGAGAGTGGGTGCATGTAAGTGTGTGCGTCCCCATTTTTCTAGAGTTTTTGTAACTACACCCTGCATGTTTGGTGACAGTGTCAGTGCACTTAAGGCAGCAGGCTTATCTCAAGTGTTTCAAGAGACTCTTATCTGTTCTCTTTGAAATGGCGGGATAAACTGCCTTCAGTGGCACATGGACTCTGAAGGAGGCTGTAAACACACACACACGCAGTTGCTCAGCCACGTCACCAACTGTGGAAATAATTGCATGTCAAAAATTAATGTTTTTTTTTTTTTTTACCAAGCAGAGGCTGCATGATATGAATCAGAATAAACTCCTGTCACCCAGGCACAATGAAAACACAAGAAGCATACCTGCAAACCAAATAAACAGTCAGGATTGGACAAGTTACTCCAGTGCTGTAACTTGTTTATTATTACTCATGCCTCTTTGAAAGAGGCATCAGAATTACTATAGTTATTACTTTGGTTATTTTTGGTACTAAAATAGCTTTGAAGCTATTAATAACTGTCTTATTACAAATCAACTAAAAGGTACAAATCTACAGTGCGTTAAAACAAGTTGTTTTCTTATTAGTGCAAATGTGTGAAAATAAGAAAATAAGTACAAAAGATGATACATAGGACAAAACAAATTAACAAAAACATAACATAGATTTTACAGAGAGAACTTAACAGCCAGTAATATGAACCAGTGAGGAAGCTGGGGTCCAGGACATTCATAGTCAACTCTTGCATGGCTGAGTTTAGGAACAGTATTCCCCAACCCCTCCAGAGGGGGAATTGTTGTTTGCCCTACCAGCTGAGGGTGAACTCATATGAGGGAGGAGCCACCCTGAGGAGGGAACTCCCACCCCCACTTTTGTTGACTTTTATATTGATTAGAATCACTTACTTTTTGCCTAAAAGGAATATTATTACAATTTTCTAACTCATAATTCGACTCTCAATTTAACCTTGAATATGTTCATATTTGTAACCTATGTTTTCATTTTTAAAACTAAAAATGTTTTGCTTAGCATATTTATGTTTTTATGATAATGAATAATACTCGTATTTTATGTTTTTGGGTGTTTTTTGAGCTCAACATGTAGAATATATTAATAGACTTTGGTAGTGTCATAAAAGGTTTATATTATGCTGAATGAAATGATCAAACATGGGTATGGTACACACATTTATATATCACATTTAAAGGCAAAAACCAAAGTATACAAAAATAGTCAAAATAGACTGTGAGCTCTAAAGGTTAAGTAACTGCTTACACTGTATTTGTGGGCTGACACAGAACTTCACACGCTATTCTCTCTTTTCCAAAAAGCCCAAGCGATTTTTTTACTGTGTTTTGCATAATTGGTGATAACAAGCTCTGAAGCTAACAAAAAGTTATGATAATCTTAAACAAACTTACTTTTCAAGTTTTTTAAGAAATACTTGAATGTAATTAGAGTAAAAATCTTTTATTGTGCTACTATGGAGCTACAACATGGTAGTTTGACTTACATAATATTTCCAATGTATAACATGTTGTTGTGACGTCTTGTTTGAGAATTTCTGCATTATCACCTTATCAAGTTGGTATTCATGGCTACAATTTGGTGTGTTAGTTAATATTAAAAAAAACACACCATAAATGCTTGCTGTAGGATTCTCAGTTATTTTTGAAATCAATATTACCAGTTTGTCAGCAACCATCCTTTAAAAAATACAACAGCAATGTTTTAAGAGACTTCATTTAATTAATCCCCTGAAACAGTTTCTAATTCCCATATTTTCAGCCCTGGGAACACAAAGTGCTAAATACAAATTCACTTCTGATTTTGGACTGTCACTGCACTACTCTATAAGTAGTACAAAAGGAAGCAATATTGATAAGAAATCAATATGAAAAGTAAATGATGTGACAAAGTTAGCAGGTCGTCGAAGTCAGAGCTTAAAACAATTAGTTAAAATGCACTCATCTTGCACAGTTATTTTTCAGTCATCAGTCATCACGTTGCATTAAAACACAACAAATTTGCCACGATGCCACTGTGGAGTGGTTTGGGGAAAAAAAGTCTTTAACATTAAAGCACTAACAATTAAATATGTAAAATTTCTATTGAATGCACAGTTGATCTGATATACTGCCTTATGCTATATTATACAATTGGCAGATTTTTGCTTAAAAGTTAATCAGCACATATGCACATTTTTGCAAACGTTGCAATATATGTCAGTAAGACATATTAATTTGAATTTAAAGAATCAGTTCTACAAGATCTGTTTTCAGTTGGCAGGTTGTCGTGTCGCTTTTTTAGCTCTTATAAGAACATATGAAGCTTGGTTTATTGTTATTGCACCAAAATACATTTTGCATATATTCCATTATTTCAATATACTGTCGCTACTGGTTAAAATAAGTTTGGAAGTATATCCATATTACATGTTGGCAAACAATCCCTTATTGTGCATCCCTAAAGGTATTACATTAGTACAAGATATATGAATTGTGAAAACTTTTTGTGTGCATGAATTCATGCACAAAAATGATGAACTAATGAATAACTTCAAGATGAAATATCAGGAATAGGCATGAATTAACTGTATTATTCCAGGTTTTAATTGTGAATCAATAATCAATGTTAAGAAAGGTTTCTGTTATCATGAATCACGAGTTAATAAAACTGTTCATGATATTCTGTCTATATGACAGAATGTGAACATGACAAAATATCAACCAATCTGCAGAATTTAAGGGTGCTTATCATAAGCACTCCTTTGTCGTTAATCAGGTTTGTAGCACTTCAAATAAAGTGGAGCCATCTGTTTTCAAATACTGTTAAATATCATTAAAACATTTGCATCCTTGACTACTCATAAAAACACCTTAGTCAAGATTTCGATTAAGGTAAGAAGTCAGGTCTGATACAAGTCTGTTACTGATAATCTGTGTATTTAATTCAAGATGTTGGTGCACTTTGTGCAATAGTTGAGTGGGTGCTCTTTACTATTTGGATGTTGCTGTGACCTAGTTTAATAAACTTTTCATGCAAATTTATTACATTTTTCTCTTTAAAATGATACAATAGCTATGTTCTGATTTCTTTATTTTGTAGGCTGTGTGGAGCCACTCTTTATAATAATTAATACTTCATGTATGTCATGTCTTGTACTGTGTGTAATGTTTTGAGTTTGTGTGAATGCATGAGAACTTGTGCCTGCGTGTATCACCTGTAGTTTTACCACATTAGAATTTGTTTTTCATTTTCATTGTGCACAGCTGAGATAGAATAGTTAAATTTCCCTCATAATCACTTTTTTCCATCTACAACTAAATGTATTCTACTCGATTATATTCAATCAGCATATATAAATTGTGATTTTCCCACAAAATTACAGTTTTCTGAGCAAGTCTCCATTAAGGGTGAACAACCAGCAGCTTTGTTCCAACCCCCATTCACCAATTGCAGCTCACATGTCAATCTAAGTAAAAAAAAACAATAATAAAAGACAGAATCTGCCATAAATTATTTCAACCCCTGTGGCCAAAACAAGAGGGTGCACAAAAGCCAAATACTATTGAGCATGACAAACAGCATTGTTAGAACAATCTTTGATTATGGGTTTCCTGTTCTGAACAGAAATACTTATATGATTGGTGGCAGGGTAGCTTAACCCAATAGGCTTGAACTAGGGACCAGAAGGTGGCCTGTTCAAGTCGAAAGACGAATCATTAGGAAGGATGAATGGCTGACCCAGCATGTGCTACCTACCATGACCTTACAAAAATGTTTTCTGTTCAACTCTTTTATGAAGTATTTTGATGCATTTGAAAAATGAAACATAAATATAGGTAAAATGCACATCGTAAATGATTAATACTTTGTTAATCTTACATTAAAGTATCTTAAATTGGCTTTAATCCTGTGTTAAGATAACTCAAATCCGCATTACAGCTTACATTTGAGTTTAAAACTATAAATCTTAGGATGATAAACTCTCATGTAGTTACATAAAATGTTATTAAATGTACAGTAAACAGTTTCCACAAATTTGAATTAAAGTGGTCTGCTGAGAATTACCTAATAATTGATGAAGCCTTCTTGAAAAGATTTCCCATCCCTAATCTAGTCTTCGTTTT
The DNA here is from genome assembly GCA_036419115.1 of Scarus forsteni. Taxonomy (NCBI): domain Eukaryota; kingdom Metazoa; phylum Chordata; class Actinopteri; order Labriformes; family Labridae; genus Scarus; species Scarus forsteni. Next base: position 10,381,995 of record JAZDUH010000083.1, on the reverse strand, counting down.
ATTATAATTATTATAATATTTCTCCAAAGACACAGTGAATCTTCACCGAGCAGTCACAGTACACAGTGGGTGTAGAGTCAGTAATGGGGGATGTAATTTAAAAATAGAGGAGGAGGAGATTTAAATCAGAAAATGATCACAAACTAAAACAGCAAAAATGTTTAACTGTTTGAATCTATTTCGTTTGAGTCTTCAAACAAATTAATAAAAATCAGGACTACATTTTGAGAATTTTAGTTTCTCTCTAACACTGTTTGGCCCAAGTCCACAGTCACACACTTATATCCAGGAAATGATGTTAGAGAAGAAAAATGCAGGACAGTTTTGTTGATAATACAGAAACAATTATGAAAAGGGAACATAGTGAGAGAAAGCAGATTTTTCTTAGTGGTAAAGGCCTATTGTTACTTTGCTCTTGCACAATGTAGATGCATGCAATATTATTTCAGGTGTGTGTCTCAGCCGTGGTCCAACCTGTCAGGCGCTCTTGGAGTTGTCCCAGTGGCTCTTCTCCAAACACAAACTGTGAGTCACCAACATAGCCTGAGTCTGCTCATCCTGCTGTACCCTGACTTCACCAATAGGTGGAGCTATGTACATAAAACAGGCAATGAGGTTGCTGTGGTCAGATGCCCTCAAGCAGCAGGAAGAGCTAATCAAATTGCCAGTGTGTCTGTGTCAATTACTGGAGGTCAATTTCATAAGAGGAATAGGCCCAAATCATATTTGCACCTGTATTCTCCCAGCAGCTCCTGAAGCAGATGCAGAGAGGAAACATAGAGGGGCCTCTTACTTCTTAGTATAAGGTTGAGATGCTCTGGCTGATAATGATATGAAAATGCTGGTTTTCATAAGCCCACATTCTTATGAGATATTAGACCTTTTTTAAATTCTGTAGATAAAGGCTGAGTGTGGCCACCTTGAGGGATGAGCTTTGCTATTTGTAGATCTTGGCGAGATGAATAGCAGAGTAAGGCTGATACTCTTACAGTGCCCAGCCGCTATCTTATCACTTCCTTTTATCGGACTGATAAAGTAAATGACTTTGCTATAGGTGTGCAGCTCTTCAAATTCATTATGAGCCTGCTCAGCCTGGTGACTATCGACATGGCTGCGAGTGTGTGATGAATGCAGGGCTGTCTCGCTGGAGTGTGTGTGCAGTCTATGTCTGTGACACACTCCACTGGAAGACTGAGAGGAGATGAAGATGTTTTTGTAGGTGAGGAGTGGAACACAGGCAGATTTCTGTTGAGTAAATGGAAAGAAAATGCAAATTTTTGAGGCTTGTTTTGGTTATTATAATGCTCAGGGAAGCTGGGATCTTAGACCAGTAATTTACATGTTTTTAATCAAGGAAAGTAGAGGAAAATGTGCATTAATGAGCAACAGGGCTTATTTGTTTAGTATCTCTAGAGTGAGAACGTCACTTGATGTTCAGAGTTAGGTGGTTAGAACTGTCTGCAGCTTCTTTTACTCTCAATAGACTCTTAGTAGCCTCTATAAAAGTGTTTAACCTGTGCAAAGATGAAAGAAGCTTTGGTCAGTGTTGGCATGAATACGCATTCCCAAAACACTGGTTTTTAGGGGCCACTTCAGAGATTTTTTTTGTCAGGGCAAAAGAACTTGGAACTCATCTTGCAAAAAGGAAAAAAATACACAATAGACCCTGAAAATGAACTTCAGTTAAGGTGTTTTAGTGACACATGGGGAATAGAAAGTGTGGTCTGATATGCACTCCAAGTACACCTTCTTAGCATCAGTATGGTGTTTAATAAGTGCAAAGGAACAAGGCATTCCAGCCACTGTGTTTCAAACATTCACACTCAAGAAAATATTACTGAACCTCCACATATGTGTTAAAGTAAAGCAAAGGGAATACAACTTTGGTCAGTGCTTAAGCAAGAATATAAAACCAAAACATAATTTTCTGAGCTTCTGTTAAGGTGTTTCAGCACAAATACATAACCAAAACACATTTTTAAAACATTTATGAGATTACCAACAAAGTCAATATTTGCAGAATTACGCACTTTCGCAACACAGTTTTTTATATGGCTACAGGAGTGTCTTATTAGCACAAAGTGACATGGAACTCTGGCCACTCCTTTTGAAAACACACCCAAGATATTGTAAATAAACCTCCACGGAGGTGTTTTACCAATGAAAAGGTTTTTTTCCCTTTGCATCAGTAAAATACCTGGACAGTATTTAAACAGAAAACTGTGCTGAAAACCAAAATCCTCCAAATCTCAATAGAAGTGTTTCATCAGTGGAATGGGACAGGAACTAACAAAAATGCACACCAAATACTTACGCAGACTTTTATCTCAGAGTTTTATATGTGTAAAGGTCTGTGCTGGTACATATAAAAACTCCCAAAATGCTGATTTTTGCTCTTCTTTAAAATGGTGCTTTGCCAACACAAAGGGCCTGGATGTACAAAACACTCAAGACACTATTACCTTCCATTCAAGTTTTTAGCAAAGCATTAGGAAATGACCTTTTCCTCAGTATTTGCAAGTCAAAAACACAGTTTGAGCCTAATTAAAGTTTCCTTCATTGTAAGAGTAGATAGGAACAAGGAATGTACATTGTTCCCAAACTTCCTTAAGGGTGTTTTTTTAATGAAAAGGATAACAAATTCTAGTAAGTGCAGGCCATTGTTAACTCCCATTGACTATGTTATGAGCTCTAAAAAAGAAGGAAAAACACACAAAAACTTACAAAAAAAACACTGTTAATGCATTTCTTACCAATGAAATAGGGTAACTGTGGTCAATATTTGCAAATACATACATGCCTTAATTTCTTTTCATACAGGTGTCTCACCAAACTCCAGTCAATAAACAACACATTGACCTCAAGCCATTTTTTATGAGGTTGATTTATAGATTAAAAGGAAATAAACATTTAGGGAGCATTATCATGGGAAAATCATATTTGTAATTATTTTGATTGATACTAAGATCACAGTTATTAAACACAATTACCCATGCATTTGTCAACAGCTTTGTGATTTATATCACTTCTGTCTGCCTATATCCTTGTAGAAAGGACGTTTGGTGTCATAAATAATGTTACATATTTCTGTACCTCCATGATTCACTTTTCTTCATCCATGGTGTCGTGTTGCCTCTGGGATCCTCCGGGACCAACTGTTGACCTGATGCTCATGCCTCCAGTTGTGACAACATATCAAGGAAATTTACATTCAGGAGTCCATGCATTTGTAAGCAGCAGCGCTGAAAATAGTTTTGCAGCATATCATGAGTGAAACAGAGTGCACTGCTGCTTTAGCAATGCGTCGCTGCTGCACCAGAGCATGGGTAGTGAAATTTCGATTCATCCTCTATCAGCATGGATTCTCCTTCCAATGCTATGCTGATGACACTCAGTTGTACCTGAAGACCAACTCTAAATCCCCCCCTACCACCACCACCCCAGTCTCTTCATCATCATTTTAATCCTCTTTAGCACCATTTCCCTCCCTTCCTAGCTGCCTGATGGAGGAGATAAAAGTGTGAATGAGTCACAACTTCCTCCAGCTTAACAGTTAGAAAACTTCAAAGCCAGTTTCATCTGCACCCTTTTGTCAGGTCCTGTCATCACCACCATCTCCTTTTCCAGCCAGAACATCCCCCTCTCAAACACAGTAACCAATCATGTAAAGTCTGACCCACACCTGACTTTGGAAAACCACATCAAACATCCTGCGAAATCTGTTTCTTCCATCTCAATGACATTTACAAGCTCCTCCTCATCTTCACTTTGGCTGATGCTGAGAAACTCGCCGTGGCCTTTGTTTCCTCCAGGCTTGACCATTGCAACCGCCTGCTCATTGGTATCCCCCCTAAACCAACAAACAATTCAATCCATCTAGAACAGTGCTGGCCAAATTCTGATGAAAATCTGCAAACATGTAACCTTGCAGAGCAGGTGGACTTGCCCGATTCAAGGTCTGAAATAACAGTGGTCCATCTTGCCTACCTCAAATCCTCTACAACTTCACTTGACTAAAAGCTGAATGACCCAATCAGGGAAGTGGAGCTGCAGACATGATGACCATGGCAAGTGACTGCATGTTTGAAAACATCTCTGTGGATGAAGCAATATCTGCAATTTTATCAGAAATTGACTAAATTATTTCTTCAAAAGAGGAGCAAGGGATTTCTCTTAAATCTTTCCTTACCAGAAACTTTGTTTTTGCTCTGCACCCGACCAGTTTTGGTAAGAGTCTGACCTACCACTGGCTCCTCTGTTGTGAAAAAGATGGGAAGGACTCCAAACCCCATGGTGATAATCAGTTCTATGCTGATTGCCCTTATGGATGATCAAATTAGAGAAGCTGGAAAGCTAAGGATTACTGCTTGGAAACTGGAAGAGAATGTGAAAGTCATGCACAGACGATGCCGGTTAGTTAGTCTATGGATCATCATAGTCATGGTTACTCTGCGATACCTGGCAAAATGTGCTCTCCTCAGAAGTTTACTGGGAGAACTTAGTGGGTATTGTTGTTGGTGACAAGGTTCATGTCGTATTTAAGTGGTAAATGATACATCTGTGTTGTGTACTTTCATGTAGGACGATAATCTAAGGACTGAACCATAGTTTAAGCTAACAGCTAACAACAGGGTCTAGCTGCTATGTCATACAGTGGCTTGACATGGATTGGTCTGTGATGAGTGTGACTGGTAGACCTATCGTCCAGTCACCAGCTGCAGTTGTTTTGGAAGGTTCAGCCCCTGAAACATTTTTGAACAGCTCTCTCTCTGATGGACTAGCGAAATATTTCTGTGATGGACATAACTGTCAGTCTGGCATGACAGACTAGCATGCCAGACAGCCCCCATGTCTGGAACTCCCTCTCTGACCATCTGAGGAGCCACGAACCACTGGAGTCTTGAAAAAAGCTCTTGAGACTTTCCTGTGGCACACTGAGATTAATTTGATTAAAAAGGGATTTATAAATTAAATGTGTTATTATTATTATTATTATTATTATTATTATTATTATTATTATTATTATTATTATTATTATTATTATTATTACTAATAGAATAAAAATGAGAGAAGAGACCAAATATTATCAATAAAACCTAATGTTAACATAATTTAAAATCAATAGTGATTACATTCTATCTTCACCACCCTGGTGCAACATTAAAAATACTATGGTCTATGTTTTACCAAATATATAGTCCCATCACACCCCCATAAAACATTTTAGCAATCCAATGCTTTTGGTCACAGTGTGCATAAATGGACAATGAAAGGGTAGGGGTACACAATTTAAGGGGTAAATGTAATTTTAAAGTCACAATGGTGCGTATGAAAAGGAAAAGTTTTTGTATTTTTGTCTGTGGTGTGAAATGGTAAATGGTAAATGGACTTGAGCTTATATAGCGCTTTTCTAGTCTTTGACTACTCAAAGCTGCTTTACACTGCAGGTCACACCTACCCATTCATACCCATTCACACCCATTTGCACTCACATTCACTCACTGATGGTTCAGAGAATCTATGTTAGTTATCCATCAGTATCTCTAACACATTCACGCCCTTTCATGCCCATTTACACACCACTGATGCAGCAGTGGGAGCAACTTGGGGTTAAGTGTCTTGCCCAAGGACACATCACCATGTGTTGCCCGGAGCTGGGCTTGAACCTGCAACCTCCCGATCACTGACCAAGCGCACTATCCAACTGCGCCACCAACGCCCACTTTGGAACAGTCTGAATGTGGCGCTTAAGGAATGTCCAAACATCCATCAGTTCAAAAATAGGTTCAAAGAATGTATTTTTACAAGATACAGGGAGGAATAAGGTGTGGCTTTCACCAGGTGTTTAGTGTTTATTTAAATTTTTATATATTTATTTTTGGTCTATATGTTTTTTTTTTGTTGGTTGTATGTATGTGTGTGTATCTATGTATGCATATATGCATACATATATATTCATAAGGCATACTTGGTTGTTGATTACTTTGTATGAGATTTAATAATTGCTTTGATATCAAACAGGATGCGGAATAATTGACTTTTGATACTTAATGGAGAAGGGATGGGATTACATAAATTTGTACTTCTTCCCACTCCTTTTTGAGCATGTGGGTGAAATCAACTTTCCAACTGAGGGGACTTTAATTATTTTTGTATTGGTATTTTGCCACATTTGTATGCATGTAATATATGACATTTATTTCTTGCATGCTCGAAATCAACTAGTACTACTACTACACTCTCCAAACACCTTAAAGGTGTTTCGCCAATGCAGTGGGACTGGAAGCTGTGGTTAGAATTTTCACTAATCTATGTACACAAAACACTGTTTTGAAGTTTCCATAAATGTGTTTTATCAGAGCAACCTCCCTATTTTTTCACTCTTTGCACAAAAACTACTCTAAATACGATTTTCTATTTTATTCTGTTTATTAAGGACTATGTTCTGCTAACACAAATAGACTAGGGATTGTGGTTGGGGTTAATACAAATATGCACTCCCAAAACACAACGTTTGGGCCTCAGTTGAAGTGTTTTACCAGTGCAGACTGAATGGAAACTGGTCATTGTATGCCCTCCCTTGATACTGTTTTGGGCCTTCTTAAATTGTTTTACCAATGCAAAGGGACTGGGAATTGTGGTCACTGTTTGCTTGAATTTGCAGTACCAAAACACTGTTTGTCGAGTGCATTAAGCGCACACACAAACCTCAGTGTTGTGTTCAAAGGTAGTTAGATCAGCAAAACAAATGAGTCAATGAAGGAGGCTTGTCCCTGGAGGAGCATCCATCTTCGTGTTGAGTGGCAGCTCTGTCAATGAGCGCCAAGGCAAGTAATGCACTGGTATTTGGAGGGCAGACTGTGTGTGTAAGTGTTGATGTTAGTGTGTTTTTGTGGGTGCGTCCCTCACCATCCAGACATTAGACTCTCCAACCTGCAGAGTTGTCTCATGGAGGATGCTGTTAATTGTTGTTGAATGGGATCGTGTAGCACCCTGATCAGAGCTCCGTCTCGCACACTGCTCATTACTTGGAGCCTGGTCACATTCTTTATTCCTGCCCCTCCACTTTGCCCGCTCTGCATTTGCCAGAGAAGGTATGTCTGTCTCTGTCTCCACTCTGTTCATAATGGGTCCATAATCCCCACTGAGCCGACCTGGCGGTGCTGTAGAATTTACAGTAATAATGAGGACTAATAGACGCAATATCCATCCATTTGACCACTAAATCAGAAATGTTGCTGAAGTAGGTGATAAATGTAGAGTTTCCCCCCAATTTTCTGAATCATAAATGATGGAATAAGTCTCTTGGATCCAGATTAAGCCTCAGAATTCATGGCCATGTGGATTCCCTTTGGAAATAGAGTCAAGTCATTCAGTTTGCCTCACACTTTTGGCATTTTGCTGATGCTGTTAAGTGTTGCAACTAAGTAAAAGAGCAAACCGTGCCAACACACAAATGTTATTACAATGGTGAAAAAAACAAGAATGAAGCTTTGACAAACATTATGCTTTTAAAGTCACATCTGAAAATTATTATTTAAGCTCCCAGTAAGAGATTTAATGCCTTACTTGAAAACACAGAGACTGATGCTGTCTGTTGCAGCTTGAAACAACACACCTGCTGGGCACTGCAAAGAAGAAATACATTTATTCAAAGTCTGTCCCTAGTGACACTAATGATTCTTCTTATTACTGATTCATCCTTCTATTGTTTCCTTGATCTATTATCTTTTAAATATCGTACATGTGTGGACATTTCTTGATAAGTTGATAAATCACAGGTTACAAAGCTGCTTATCCTGTTAACCAACACTCCAAAATCAAACATTGCAAGTAATGAAAAAGCCATCAGGCTATCTTTAGGCATATTTGTTGAAGCACAGGCTGTAGGAAAAAGTATCCTATTAATCAAGACATTTATGGTAAAACAGCAAAAGCAAAAATACACTCCAAATATATGTACTTGATCACATGTAAGATAAACAATGATAACTACCTACATGGGAGTATATTTTTAAAATTCTGCAGCCCCTAATGTAGAAATCTCACAGACAAAAAGAAAAATCCTGCCATTGTAATACTGAAGTCAAACCTCACTGTATCAGCCCCATTCAAACAGGTTGTTTAATTGTAAATCCTTATGAGCTGTGTCTGGCATATCAGAACTTGGTATGGCTTCTACTGGCAAGGGCTGAGCTCTTATGTTTACTCTGGTCTTTTGGGTTGGAGAGGGTTTTTTTCCTTCTGTCAGTTGAGCAGGCACTGGTTGACAGGCAATAAACAATAGTTAGATTAAGTAAAAACATAGAAAGTGTACTTTACGAAGAATGGAGCTTTTTCAAAGCATTACAAGTTTAGGCATTGTTGGTTAAAAAAGAACAAGCTGTATACTAAGTCCACTTTCTTTACTTCTCCACTCATTGAATTTTATAAACTTCTGAGTTCCCCTTTCTTTCGACATACCAAATCTCAGCAAAAGTGATAGTTATTACATCTGTGAAGATGTTTTTATTACATTTGTCATCCACAAGAATAACACATGACTTATTGGTATGGGAAATAAAGCACACATAGAGAAGCTGCCAGCTAAATAACTAAAAACTTACGTTTGATTTAATTTTCCAAATACAGAACTAAACCACTACTGTCATGCAGCTGACCACAAACTAAATTTGGGAGCTTTATAAGCTTTACTCCTTTTAAAGCAAGAAAAGTGACCTGGTAAGTGTTTCAAGAGAAAACCAATGACTGGATTATAACCTCCAGCTACAACAACTTTTCTGAGGGTATGAGTAACTCTTAACCCAATCACAAACACACAAACTCTCAAAGAATCAAGATGGTCTTTTGACATGCAACAAACAACCCTAGTGACACAGAAAAGTGCTCACAATCTCTGATAGTAAGACAATGAACCAGCAACTCAAAAGTACATGCAAGCTCACCACACATGAGCCAAGTCAGACTAATCAGTCACACACATGCTGCACTGAGATGGTTTCCTCATGCTACTCCGTGAGTTACCAGTGTGATTTCCCTTACAGCTGAACATGTGCCTTCTGTAATCATGTTGGCAAACCACACATTATTATATTCGGGAGGATCCCCAACAGTTTTACCATCAAGCAAAGGTTTTCATTAATTGGGGACTTACGTATCAAGAGGCCTATAGACATGGAGAAGATTGGCATCAGATGTGAGGTTTACAACTAACAATATTTTTGATGATCAAATTGAGTTTTAAAAATGTGAAGCACCTGGATGGAATAAAACAGCACCAAAGTAAAGTTTCATAGTCCAATAATTACCCAGGAGGGAACCCTGGATCCCCTGCTTAGTTCAAGCCCCTCAGATAGTACCACTTTATCGAAATTACTGCCAGCTTGATATGTTCAAAATATCAAACCCATAACATAGAACAGATCCTTAACGAAAAAGTGATATGCTGCTGCCAAAACTTTGCAAGGGACAAAACATTCCTTCAGAAGAAGTGAGTGTTAATTAAAAAAAGGCCCCAAAAAAGGCGATCATGTGGTAATATTAGTAAAAGAAGACCTATGAAATAGATCTGATGAATCCCAAAAACCATTAAAACATTGTGTAATCATGTAAAATATCTACGAACAGGAGTACCTCAGCTGGATAACCAAAATCCAAACTTGTCTGACCTAAGGCATTCCTCTTTAACTGCTGATAGTCCTTTCAGTGGGTGAAGAGGCTTTATTCGGGGATCAGAAGCACCTGTAAAGTAAAACACTTTGAAGCCCAAAATGGTCTGAACTGTCAGTAGACAATAATTTCTCTCTGCGCAGTTCAACTTAGACTCAGTAAGGGTGTTCTCCACTCTGTGTTAGTAGAACATACATCTTTCCTTTTACTTGAGAAATTCTTCAGTTCCTTCAGAGGATTAATCCTTAGGAATAATGAGGGGGGTCATTATTCCTAAGGATTAATCCTTGAAGAAGCTCCGATAAGGGCTAAGGTACCTTTTGAATTACTTTTACCTGGAGATGATTTTTAAGCAGAAATTCTGTTTTAAAAAAATAAATATTTGGAGAACTGTCTTGCCAATTGTTCACTTGTATATTGTTTTTGCTGTCATTGCATCAATCAGAGGAAAATCTGTTCCTGAACATTTGCTGACATGTTTTTGCACAAGTTCTAAATCTTGTTTTCTGCCATTTTATCATTGTACTGCACATTTTTGTATTCATCATAACCTTGTTAATTTCAAATGTTTCCTGAGAACATCAACCCATGCAATACACAGTCATGTGATTAAACCCACAGCAGACATTGCACCCATTCATACTTCAATATCTTGCTTCACTTAAACAGGAGATTTATGTAAAACCAAAGATTAAGTAAAATGATACATAAATAAAAGAGTAATTTTGTACTAAACTTCATTTCAGTCGTTTCCTTTCTCCTTATGACTGAGCTTTACCAAGCAATCTGTATCAGGGAATCATGTGGTGTTTCTCTCAATCCTTTACAACAAATGTCCTCTAACTTAACTAGCTTTGCACAAAAAAGTTCAAAATTAATTAAATCCTCCAGAATTTCTGTCTAAGATCATATAGGAGCTATTGACAATACAGTTTCTCAGTGTCACTAGATGTCTGACTACCTCTGCATCCTTTCCCAACCTTGCAGTGCAGATGGACTTGCCTGATTCGTTGTCTAAAATCACACAGGTCCATCTTGCCAAACTTTAACCTCCTATGACTTCACAGCCCAAAGTTGGACGGCCCAATCATTAGGGATGGGTACCGAAGGTACTTTAAGAGGTACCGGCCGAATTCTGTAGGTACTACAGAGTACCGATTCACGTAAAATCAAAAGGTGCCATGTTTAGGTACCTAAACACATCCTTGTGACTGTGAGGGAGTGGAAGAAGCAGGCATACTATTTGGTAGAGTAGGTGAATTTCCATACCAGACTTAAACACAGCATGTTGTTCATGTTGAAGAAGTTTTTGGGACAACTACAGTGTTACAATACAAACAGTTGAATGTTGTTTTGATATATATCTGTCAAATTTTATGCATTGAGAAATAAATTTACATAGAAAAAAATTGAGATCTTAATGTTAAACAAATTAATATTTATTACCCCATAAACACACACAAAAGTACCGAAAATTGGTCCCGTTGAGTACCGATACTGATTCCCAGGTACCGGGCATCAGTATGGTATCAGTTCAAATGTGAAAGGTACCCATCCCTACCAATCATAGAAGAGGGGCATAAACTGAAGTCATGATGACAGCGGGAAGTGGCTGCATGTTTGAAAACAATGGCAGCTTCAGAAGCACTCTTTGTGGATCCATCAATATCTGCACTTTTATTAGAAATCACATAAAGCTCTTCTGACGGAAAATCACGTTTTTGCTCTTCTCTGCTGGGAAACTGGGAGACAATGCGAAAATCCTCCAACGATGATAGTCTGTGGTAGTCGTGGTTACTAAGCCATAACTGGCAGAAGTTTACCAGGAGGATTTGGTGAGTATTGTTGTAGACAAGGTTCATGTCACATATACACGGTAAATGATACACGTGGTATAATGTAATGTAAGATAATAGTCTATAAAGATTAAAGCACAGCTTAAGCAAACGGATAACAACAGGGTCGAGCTGCGACATCATACTGTGGCTTGATATGATTTGTCTCTGAAGAGTGTGATTGGCAGAATGATCATCCAGTCACCAGCTGCAGTTGTTTTTCAAGGTTATACCTCTGAAAACATTTTGTATCGGCTCTTGTCCAAATGGACTAGTGAAGTATTTCCGTGGCAGATAGGAACTGTCTGTCTGGTGAGTCAGGTTAATCCTTCCCCAAACAAACCTGTAATATGTGTCGAGTCCTATAGGGCTGTGTAGATTCTGACTATTCTCGTTAACCAATCAGAATAACAAGGAATGAAAACATAAATGTGGTCAGTTAATTGAAGTACCATACATGATAAAGCAATTTCTAATTGTTAAACTAAAAACTGAAAAACTAAACTAAAAAGCAATATGCTACCTAACGGCCACAATGTCCCTGCTCATACCGATGATCCAATTGGACGGATGTTACCCTTGATTTTCACAGTAATAGTGAGTCGTCCATCCATTAACCTACCTTTAGGGTTACAGGGGGCTGATGCCCGTCCCAGGGTCAACATATTGAGACCATCCACACAGACTTTCACCTTAGGGCTATTTAGAGTCCCCAGCAATCAAATGAGCTTGATTTTGGTCTATGGGAGGAAACCAGATTATTCAACAAAAACCCACACAAGCACAGGAAGAACATGCGCACTTAGTGCAGAAGGGCCCCAACTGTCTCAGGTGACAAACCATTGACCCTCTTGCAGTGAGGCACAAGCATTTACCTGTTGCATTAGGATGCAGCCCCAATAATAGCATTGCCAAGACATATTTAAGGACTGTATTTCCATCCATCCATCATCTGTATTACTTTATATCTTCACAGCCACAGAGAGATAGAGTCTGTCCCAGTTGGGCGGGAGGTGTGGTACCTGGACTGGTCACTAGCCAATCCCAGGACTAATATGCAGAGACAGACGACAATACACACGCCCCACCCAAGGACTGTGGGAGGAAAGTGGATTACTTGGAGAAAACCCTCTATGTGCAAGGAGACCATACAAAGTCCACAAAGAAAGACCCCATCAACAACTTTGATGCTGTGAGGCAACAGCTCTGGCTGCGTCCATGTTGTCTGACAGTGTTTACAGATAAAGAACGGTTTTGGATGTACAGATGATGAACTCTTTTACAATCATTTTTAAGTTTCCATATGGAATTTCTGTAGACTACAGCATAGCCACCAACAACATGAAGTGGACAGACGTTTTTTTCACTCTAACTGCACTGAGCTGTTGGTCCCAGTATTAACTGCCCACCACCTGAATTTCCTCTTGAAAACATTCCTCTCAATATTGTACTTTTGTTCTTATCAACATGTAGATGTCTTTAAATCTCACAATAATTTTAAAATACTCATTTAGATATGAGGGCGGCACAGTAGCGCTGCAGGTACTGCACATGCCTCACAAGAAGGTCCCTGGTTTGATCCCTGGGTCGGGCAGGGCCTTTCTGTGCAAAGTTTTAATGTTCTTCTCGTGCATGCGTGGGTTCTCTCTGGGCACTCCGGCTTCCTCCCACAGACCAAAATCATTCTCATTAGGTTAATTGGTGACTCTAAATTGCCCATCTGTGAGTGTGAGTATGAATGGTTGTCTGTCTCTCTATGTTGCCCTGCAATGGTCTGGAGAGCGGTTCAGGGTGTACCCTGCCTCTCACCAAATGATAGCTGGGATAGGCTCCAGCCCCCCCGTGACCCCGAAAGGGATAAGCGCTATAAAAAATGAATGAATGAATAATTTAGATATTTAAATATTTGTACACATTTCTGACCAGAAAGCCTGAAATTAGTTACTGTAACTGTGGGAGTCCATTTTTCTTCAGACTGAATCATGATTAAGACAACGTGCATCTGATTCTACAAAAATGTAATTGTGCACTTTTTAAATATAAACATTCGGTGAAAAAAGATTTATTAGGCTATTTATAATAATGTTTTCAAAATATATTTTTAAGCAGCAAAACAAGGCTCCATCTATCTTTTTCAGTGCTACAAACAGTGCTAATCTGCATCCAGGCAGTGAGTTCTGTGAAGTAAAAAATGAAAGTGTGCCACATTACTGAAGAGCTTTTACTTCAGATTTTAATGAGTTCTCCTAAATTAACAACAGGTATGAAGGGTGGTTCAAAGCACAAGCCCACTTTGAAGTAAACCCTGATTTATGCCTTTACGTGAAATCAAGGTCCAGCCAGGACCAACACAGATTCTGTGTGCATATTACTTGACATGCACTTCACCATAAATGTAACAATGCATCAAACATGCATGAACCACAAGCCCTGCTTTTGGTTTGCTGAGTTGCAAAGGGTGACTACTAGTCTCTTAGCTCATTGTAGGGGTTTTCATTGTGCACTTGCATGGAAGGGTGGCTGCAGAAGACAAATCAACACATCAAGTCTGTTGGCCGGGATATTAAAAGTGTGTTCCCTCATCTAAGTCTCTTAAAAGCCAACAAGCACCAAAAAAATCCTTGTTCTCTGCATAAACCTTTTTGGTGGCTGTGCACTCCATCTCCTCTGGAATCTTTAATGTCTTCCTCTTTACAATAACTGCACTGCAATCAACTGATCAATGTTCTACAGGTTTTTGCCCCAACATCTCTTGACACCTTTAAATTGCCATAGTTTTAGGTAAACAAAAAACATGTTGGGCCTGAATACAATCAGCACTTTAATATGTTGTGAGTATAAATGTTTGAAATGGTGCAAGACCTTGTGGGATTGGTACAACTTAAAGGGACTGTGAGGAGTTTCTAAGTAATTACAACAAAAAGTCTCACTTTTAGATATATGCCTGATCGAAATACGCACTTTAAGATGAGTTTTATAGCATCGAGGTAATCTATAAATGCTATTCCTTAGCCTTCCGGTCCGGTCGGACAGGGCTGGACTGGCCTGGATACTCAACTTCGGGAACAAGAAAATCAAAACTAGAGCAAATTTACATATTTCGGACACGTCTTAGAGCACCGGGCTGTAAATAATATATGGCTACAAAACTACGATACTGAGTTTTCCAAAATTTGCTTGTTGTCACACATCAAAAACTACCGCTACATAACTAGATAGAGATACATTACCTCGTCGCTTTGCATCCTGTAAGTTGTTGAAAAAAGAAGTTGTAAAGCTATGCAGAGTTCTGAGGAAGGTCCGAGCTGCATTTTTATTAGCATCAACAAACACACGCTTTGGCTTGAGTCACGTCTTTTGGTGCGTTTCAGTTGTCAGAAGTAGGAATTTCCGGGTTCCGAGTAGGAAACTGCAACTGGAACGTTCCCCGGAGTCGGAAGTTCCTACTGGGAACTCGGTGAAACCTCGCCAACCCCGAGTTGACAATTGAAGATGGATGCCCCCAGTGTGAACAGTTATTTAGCTCCTGTAATAATCAATGTATTTTCACTTCTGACTGGGGTGTGTCACTCTAGATCAGCTGTATACATAGTATTGTTAGACTTATATTTACAAAAATGCTGCCATAGTGATAATCACATTCTCCATGAGATATTTGTGAACAACAACACAGGGCGTGCTAACAACAGCTAACAATAGCCTGGTAGACCGGCATGTTTTTTTCCGACTTCAACTGGAACGCCAATAAGTCAGAAATGATGTCACTCCCATTTCCGAGGTTACTGGAATGCAGTATTATGACAGTTGCCGCGCCTGCTCATGGGTAGCAAAGTCTTATATACAGTATATAGCAGAAAATAGATTCTCCTCATAGCACCTTTAAGTAAGGCACAGCTTAATGCAGATGATTAAACCAAGTTTTAAAGGACTTTCATGCTGATGAAGGTCTGGTGTCTTTATTTCCACAAACATAATTCCCCCTGCAGATATGTATGGCCAATGTTTGGCTGCAGAACACATAATCAACTTTAAGTTATACTCTATGAACACCAATTTTTTTCCAAACCATTATGCATCAATCATGTGTAAACGAAGAGTTGCAGGATATCTCCACCACAAATGTGCTGTAGCAGCATCTATGGTGCCAACAAGGTCAGATACAGATGAAACCTGTGCTGAGAACCACCCTGTAATGGAAGTATGGGAGACTTTTGTCAATCTCTGCAGGAAAGTCTCTCTTGTTGATGATGGTCTTGGCCAGCTCTCAGACAGCAGAGGCCCCATGCCTGCAGCAGAATGTGCCCTGCAGAGTGGAAGTCCCAGCCAGCCTCGTGCATTAGTGATGCCCCTCCTGCCCTGCAGTTCCACTCAGGGAGACAGGGACGGAGACATTTACAGCCACGACTTCTGCACTGCTGTCTGCAGGCCGCAGCCACATGGTCGCATTGTAGACGCCAATGCTTCCTAATGAGTGAGAGAGGAGGAGACATTAGTGTACAGGCAGACACATAAATGGCACCAAGATGAGATCAATTAGACTGAGAGGAAGGTTGTTAGGCCCCTGCATGTCCAGTGGTCAGAGTGCGATGTTTGTGAGCTGCATGGTGTCAGTTGTCAGTGTAATTGGCTGTCTCTGAGTCTCTATGTTCAAAGTGTTGATATTTAAGTACAGAAAAGCAGCATTTCCTCAGGTGAGGGTGAGCTTGACAGGGTCAAACCTGCCACAACACCTTGTCGTGTTTGAGTCCCCAGGGCTGCGATGTAGGGTGGTGAGTAATCGTGCCGTGTCTGTGCATGCGTTGCCATTGATTTTGTCTCGGCTCCTAGCTCCCCCAATTACCTCCTACTCCAGGCTGCCAGTCCCTTTGCTGTCAGGGGGGAGGCTGGAGACTGGGGCCTCAGCGAGCTGTTTGTTTACACTGCTAATTGCTCCTGTTGTTTCCTTTCATTAGCCCGGGCTGAGCTATTGGGCTGCCTCACACAACTAAGTGCTCTTAGCCTTCTGGTCCCCTAGCCTACAGTAAATATTGGCAATGTATACAGCGCCTTGTAACATATGGCTGCAGAGTGGAAATGATAGGCTCTGCTGGTGCAGTCAAGTTTTATACAGAGCCCCATGGAGCTGTGGGGCTGCAGTTGTGTGTGAGTTACAGTGTGGTGTAACTGAAGTTGCCTTCATTGATAGAGAGAGGAAAAGACATCCTGGTCTGCTGCACTCTGGTTGACCCGCACACAAATTCAGTCAAGTCTATTGAACCTCCACTGCAGTAAATGATGTTAAGTCTGCGTGTGTGTTTTTGTGCCCATGTGTGTTTGCATATGTGTTCTATAACTATGTGCCTTCATGTTTGCTTGGTCCCTATGAATTATGAACCAAAGGGGCTGCATGCCGGAGTGAGTCCCTGTGTCTGCAGTGTCCCCTCCCTGCACCCACCCGCCCTCCCATACGCCCCCGGCACACACACACACATGCAAACTCCCATGCAGGAGCCCTCAGCATCTTAGTACACACAGCCATGGCTCCTTAATGACTGCCATCCCTCTCTGTGCCACGTTATTAATTAGCTCAATGATCCTTGCCGATGGGACCTGCACCGTGGATTAGAGCCCTCAGCACCCGCACCCCTGGCTTCTGCTGCTGCATGGCCAGCAAAGGTGAAGCTGAGTGGGAAAAGGGGGACTGAGATGTGTGTGCAGAAGTATGCATTCGAAGGTAGGTGAGGCTAAAATGGCATTGCTTCTGCATGCAGTGCCCTCTTGTTTGTCCCTCTCTAATGTTTATTTTTCTATAGCTGTCATCAGATGAGGTCATGTGAGGGACTGTGAATGTGCAGGCCCCCCATGGATGGATCATGCGACCCTGGAGAAGGTAGAAGGGTCAGTGCCACCTGGTCTAGCGCAGCGTGCAGCATGTTCATCTACCCAGGGAAACAAAACTCCCAGCACCTCCACGCTCAGTGGCATCCCAAGATTCATGAAGCCACTCTGGTTCCCATTGATGCTTGCAGAGTTAACACACACATTCAGCGTAATCTATCTAAAAAGCAGAAGACTCCATCTCACTCTTCAGTACTTCTTGCCATGCATAATTACCGAGGTGTTTTTCCCTCTGTGTGTTTCCAAAATCCAACTGTTCATCAAGGGCTTCGTCACTGTGGCATGCAAATCCACATTAATATTTTTTTGTCAGCAGAGGAAAAAAGGGAAGAGGTGAGGGAGGAGGAGAGAAAAAAGGGGGGAACAGCCTCTCCAGATGCCTCACAATTGCACAGAGCAAATGAACATAAATGTCACTGTCAAGCTTAAATGAAGAAAAAATGCGTCACGGCAGCAAACTGTGCTGGAGTTGGAGGACAGCAGGACATGTTTTGCATATGAAGAGGTGAATGCCCAAGGAGAGAGAGGGAGAAGCTGCACCTGTAACAAATGAGTACAGCCCCCCCTCTAAAACCTTCACCTTCAGAACACAGGAGTATAGTGCAAAGGAATACTCTTTAATATAGTCTCTCCTTGACATTGTAACACTATAATAATCCAACTTTAATGCACCAGAGTCCATGTTCACATATTTTGATCCCCAGTGGAGCAACATCAACACTCTCTCCACTCTGCATATCTCCTGTGGTGCAGCTCTAACTCTGCCCATAGCTTCTGAGAGCGTAACAAATGTGCACAGTGCTGGGTACTAAGCAGTAAAGCCAATGAGAAGCTCGGGCATCCGTGAGGATAGATATGCCGGGCATGCAGTCGCTCCAAGGTGACAGTGAGGTGTGTTGTGATTATTGACTGTGTGACCTCGCGCTGACCCCGGCTCTGAACGAGTAAAGGGCAGAGAGTTAGTGTGTGCCGCACCGCCTGTCATGCCTGTCAATACCCTGATGAATGGAGCTGGCGGTTATTAAAGCAGAATTAGAGCGGGGAGGGGTGGTGGGGAGCGGGGATAAATGATGGCGCAAATGGTTGTGCAGTGGAGACTGTGGAGCCGGATGGCACAGCATCACTGTCATCAGTCTTTATTACCCTCCAGGGAATAGAGGGGGAGAGACAGGGAGCGGTCAGCGCCATGCACCCCACCTCCCCTCCACCCTCTACCCTCAGCCTCCACCAACACCTAGGTTGCAATTCCACGTCCCTCCGCTGGCCAGGCATCCAACTAATCCTGACACATAATAACAGGATACATACCTGCATGTCAACTCGGGGCATGCACACGCTGCAGTTTATCTTCATTCCTTGCGATGGGAGCACATTTTACGTAAGCCCACTCCATACCAATAGATGGAGACACATACATGTGTGCAGACACGTACATACACAAATACGGCCTCTATTTCATTTTACCCATCATGAGCTCTACCTCTCTCTCTCCAGGCTTCTCTGCTTTGCCCATTCCCTTCTCGCCTTTTTTTCCCTCCTCCATTTTCTCTCTCACCAAGGGAGTGGAGGACCCCCACCACAATCAATCATGGTGGAGTCACAGAGCACAGCGGCACACTCAGGGCACCGTGCAGATAAGCTGGTTGAAGAAGAGAAGAGAAAAGAGAAAAGAAAAGAGAGAAGAGAAAAGAGAGAAGAGAAGAGAAGAGAAGATGCTGGGGTGATGGCACTTGGAGCTTCACGTGGATGGAGAAATAGGGGAAGGGGTGCGTTGGGTTCACTGCACAGTCACAGAGTGGGCACACTCTCCACCAGGGCAGCTCAGGGGTGGATTGGTAAGCCAATGCGATTGGTGAAGCCCCTTGTGGGGCCCGTCCCCTCAGTAGAGTGCACTGGCTGCATACAGATGTGAGCATGCCATTGATATTCTCCCCATGTGCTGCTGCTCCTGCTCCGCTCCGCTTCTTTTTTCCTAATTAGAGGTTTATTTATTGATACCCCAGTTAATGTCTCTCCTAATTTTGCAATAGTTCTGTCTCCATTACCCTGGAGAATCATTTGCCGCAGTGTTCGCAGGAGAGCCGAAACTAGTTTGTGGACACCTCCTGGCTCACCTTTCTCCTTTACCAGCTCATGATCCCACCTTTTGGGCCCTCCTCTTACAGTGGTCCAGCACCCTCCAACAACTTCAAGTGTTGAAGTTAGTGACACAAGACTCTGGCAGAATTGGTAATACTAGTAGTCTTCTAACTATATACCATTTTTGGCCAAAATATGAAAAGTTGATGTAAAATCATATTTCTAATATATGCCTGAAGGGCTATAAATTCTACTTTTCCATTGTGCACTTGAAATGTTTCTGTGCCTTTTGTCTTACTTTGCATGCATTACACGTCTCTGGGAGCACTAAATCAACCATTTATCAGGAAAACACCACTCCTATTTGTTATAAAATCTTTAACCATCAATAACTCTGAGAAAGCGTAACTGAGTCTTGAAATGTTGCCGAAAACATAAGTGCTTTAAAAATTTTAACAAAATCTTCTTGTTCCATTCACTGTAGTAAATATTGATAAATGATGTCCGGTAAGATCCACAGATGACAGTGATCCTTTTACAGACACACTGGGTGTAATGCGTTTAAGTACCGCCAACAATTTATCAAATAAGTTATTGTATTACTTACCCAGAGTCAGACAAACTCATCTGTAATAATCACATCGCTTTGCATTCTCTTGAAAAATAGCTGTTGCATCGCTGCTAACTCTCTAGCATATTAATATGCCAAGAGTAACCACTGTCTCCATGGTGAGGAAATAGTCCTTCCAGGAACTTCAAGGTTGGCTGGTCACTCATTAATTTCTATTACATGGCCTTACATGTTATGCATTAATGATGATTTCATTATTTTTTCACGAGGAGAGCTTCCTAGAGTGCATCATATTTTTGTTGTTTGTGCTTTTTTTTTCAATAATCTTCTAAGCGAGCCTATTTTATTGTGTACTATGTCTTATTCTCAGTGTCTCTTTTCAAAGGGTTCATGTTTATAGCTCTAAGAATTTGGTTAAAAGATTTTAATCATACTGAGAACACTTCTGAGATTGTGTAAGTTAGAACCTGTAAGAGTGGAAGCCTTCCCTAACACACAACACAGAGGCATTCTTCATTTACTCGATCTGATCTTAGAGTTTGAGTCCCATATAACCCATTCTATGTTCATCTGGATGTGAAAATGTTTCGGTCAGTTCTTGGAAATGCAATATCTCAAAAAGACTCTAATGGGTTTCTTTAAACTTTGAATAAATGTCAACTTTAATTCAAAGATATAGTGATCAGATATCAGAGCAAAAGGTCAAAGTCATGGTGTATCATGATCACTCATGCTTGTGTATGCAATACCTCAAGGGGGCTTTAAAGGATCTAATTCACACTTAACACAAAAGTAAACTTAGATCCAAGAATTTAGCACTCGGATTTGGATGTCAGAAGTCAGCAGTATGAACTGTGAAGCCTCCTGATTGATCTTTGCTTGTGAACACAATCCTGAGAAAGAGACATCTCTTGAACACTATGAATGATTTTCTTCAAAATTTTGCACGATATCCTTTCTGACTCTATGACAAACACTTCTTAAGTCATGGCTCAAAGGTCATGGTAAAGGATCTTCATGGTAATTTTATGTGAATGTATTTTCTTAATACAGCTTTAAGGGGTTTAAATAAAACTTTGCACAAATGCCCACTGTCACACCATCATTCAAGTATCAACTCATAAGATATAAGGATAGAATATTGAGAATAGGTCAAGTTCATGGAGCTTGGTGCAGGGGACCAAGCAGTAAGGCACAGGACATTAGATAAATGAATAGAAAAAGTCCTTTTTATGTTTATTTTGCCCAAGCAAAAATATTCAGATTTCACAAACTAAAACATAAGAACTAGGCCTAAAAAGGAGAACAGTTAAGCATAGCTCTTACTTAACTAGACAAAGGTTGAACTTGAAAACATACACAGCAAAATGAGCCAAAAGAGAACTTCTGTAATGATTTGGCCAAGCCAAATGAAACACAAGAGGCACACAAAATCACAGAAAAAATACATTTACCGAAATGCATCTCAATACTAGCTAAATTTTCTACAACCATGCATAAATGTCCACAATGACAAATCTTATCTATTCATTGTTCTGGTTCTTAGATGTCATTTAAATATTGTTTTGCATTCAAAACCACAGGTTACATATCTCACAGCATGTGAGGGGAATGAAGAGATATTGTTCAAACAAATGATTCAATGTAACATTGCAGAACGACCTGTACAAGAGAATACAACAAAATAGCTATGTCCACTGTAAATCTAAAACCCTTACTAAACCCTTTCCCACAATGCATCGCAAAATCACACAATATGATGGAGTGGCAGGATGAATATACCTTATTTACACGGCGTCAACTTCACTTCTGGGTTTACTTATAGCATGGGATCCCCATGCTAAACTGCACTGAGTTAATGTGGACCTGCATGACCTCCTGATAAATGTTCAATTTTGAAAGAAATTTTAAATATTATTATTATTTACAATTAGGCAATAGGTTACCTTGCTAATCTTATCTGAGTTTTGAACATCACTATTATGAAATTCCTAGATTAGATGAGGATGGATGCTAAGCGATGCTAGTAATGCTAGCAACCTCCCTGTATGTATGCAGCCTCACTTCATTATGTATTTCCATTTTAAAGTAATGTATAATCAATCACCATACTTCTAACTCTTGGTCAAAGAACTTAAAATAATCTAATGTAATCTAAACTAAGCTAAAATGTAAACTACTAAGCCCACTGGGTTTTTTACTGTGTTGTTGTGGATGTGCAGTTTTTTATACCCCATTTAGACCGGCCAAAAAAACAATTTAAACCCAGTAACACTTTCAAACTGCTCCTAATGGCAGCTTTTTTTTCAGCCTGCCTCGGATCAGATTCAGTGGCTGACGTCGGTGTAGCGTGCCTACAGCCTAATATGGCGCCTGTCCCCTCCATCTGTAACTTACATGACTCTTTGCCCTCTTAGCAACAAATTCCACCTGCTTTGTATCATCAGTGGCAAGTTTGCAAAGAGGGACAAAAAGGGACAGAAGTACAAGCACAAAAAAACGTGTCCATGGCCTCCATGCTCTTTTGCATTGATTACATGGTCATGTTTTGTCGCACTGATGATGTCATCAACGTGATGACATCAGCTTAATGCATCAGAGCTCGTCTGCTGCTGATTAGACCCAAGTCTGCTGGCAGTGGGAAAGGAGCCACTTGCAGATTGTTAGCGGGTTAACCCGCCTTGAGAAAAACCTGCATTGACCTGCTAATTTTAGTGTGAAAGCGGTATTACTAAGCAATAACCAAGCCAGGCACATCTATTGTTTTGTTAACATGGTAAACCACTTTAAAACTACCATGGCCAGTGGTCGTTCTCAGCTGGAAAGGTTGATCTGTTGATAAATACTTTGGATATGTCCTTAGATTGATTTGAGAAAGCAAGCAATGCTATTTATAGGCTGCTATCAGGGATGAATTTTGGTTTCATATTCCCTATAAAATATTTGAGAAATATGGTTGAATTGATTTTCTGCTAAGATGTGACTTTTGTATCTTGAAGCTACCAGTTAAGTTGTCCAAGGTTCATCAGCAGGTCTTCCTGTACTGGAAACTAATTTACAGTCATAACTTTACTCAACACTCTGTTCCTATTAGGAATAACAGATGTACCCTATCTAATAAAAATGTTTTATTTTTTAATGACCGGCTGGAGGGACATATTTGGTCGATTCTGCATCTAATGGGTTTAAAAGGGAACTTTCTTGACTTTGATGATCTTGTTAATAAATTGAATATGAAGTGTACTAAGCAACAATACTCAGTGGTAATCAAAGCAATCCCACAAAGCATGGCAAAAGTGGTAAAAGGAATGCTGCTTTATGACAATAGATTACCCATGATCCCCTCACTTTTTGTAGATTATATGAATTTTACAGATAAAAGATGTACTATGAAAACACTATGTGGGACCCCCAGGTCTAATCTCCTCTCTTTACCACAAAAAAAAAAAAAAACTGGAAAAAGATTATCCTAAAGAAATAGAGTCAGAATAAGAACAAGATGCCTCAGTCTACTGATATCACCAAAAGCTAAAGAAGCACATTTAAAAACCGTAAATGATGTCTATCCTTGTAATGAATTTCTGAGACAAAGATTCAACATCAATAAAAACAATTGTTTTTTTGTGATTCTGACTTTGAGACCTTAGGACACTTGTCCTCTAACTGCACTTATTCCGGAGTGTTTTGGGAAGCAATTCAAGACTGGATATCTGAAAAAGACACTCACTTGCCCAAGCTTAAATAAATTGACAAAAATAAGTCTGTGATACACACAGGCAGACAACAGCAGCATCATAGCATTGGTTTCTAGCATACATTCTTAGACGAGTTTAAGATAATTTCTGAATGGTAAAGTATAAAAGACCGATAACATTATCAGAAAAAAGATAGTAACATAGGAAACAGTAATAATATTAACTCCACTTTTCAAATTTATATAACTGTTGTTGGATTCTACAGCAGTGCATAGAAGAAATCCAGCAGTTGAGTCCAGGAAGTTGAGTGACATCACCTTGAATAAGGTTTATATGAAAGGAAAGGTGTTACAATGCTTTATTACAGAACAACATACAGAGGAATTTCTTTAAGTAATGGATAGTGCCTCCAAACTTTCTTCAGCCACGGCCCACTTCTGGGCAACTGCAGTAATACAGGAGGAAAACAAAACAAAAGACCAGGCCATTTTTGTTCATTTATCGTTAGCTTTACAATACATTACAATTCACCAATTCAACTATGACAATGCATTTTTTTTAATATAAATGTCAATGTTTTTAAATAGGTTTGTAGTTTTCCTTGAATTGTTTTCTAGATGTATATTTATTTCATTGTTCTGCTGTTGATATTATAAGGAAAGCATAATTCTTCAAGATTACATGAAGGTTTAAGAATTTCTTTTTAATTAATTACCTTGGTGCAAAATGGTTTGATGTAGTACAGTGTAAAATGAGTGACGAAGACCATTGTGTGATTTGGTTGGTATGTGCTGCTCTAAGTCCAAATGATCAGCATTACAATATTGATTATTTTTCCAAGAGTTCCACAACTGTCAGATTGACAGATCTATTTATAGCCTATGTCATCAAGAAGCTGCGCACGCATTGGGGCAATGGAGGTTCTGGCTTGGATCGTGTACCATGTACTGTTGTTTTGACACACAGAAATAGTTATTAAAAAAATTCAAATTCTAAATTAAGAATTGTAGTCTATTTTGCACCTACAAGCATTGAACAATGTATAAAGGAGAGGGAGTGAGAGAGTGTTGGGGCACTTGAAACTTGCCGTCTCCATTGCTAACAGAATAATAGACGTAAAAAAACCATGAATCTTACATCTTTAGTTCTGTTTGAATTATGTTATCTGATTATTTTAGTTTATTAACACTGCACCAACATTGGGGGTCTTTCTGATCTGATAGTTTTTGGGGCACAAAAAATCAATTTTTATGTTTTATTGGAATACTGAAGGAAATTCATACTGCAGGCAGCTTTTAACAGCTCCCCGTAAAAAAAACAGACAAACAATTCACAATAGTTCATACAGGTGTGTTCCTGAGGTTTTTATAATTAACAGATCACTAATGATCCACTGTGGTCATACTCATACATGTACAATAGTGCATTACCATATGTTTCTACAAGACAGCGTCAATCAGTGAAGAGTCTGCGCCTGTTTGATCTGCTCTCAGATAATACAAGAAACATCAGAACAAATGATAAAGTTTTTTGTCTCTTTTTTAACCTGTTTGGTGCAGTGGCTTACTTCATGCAGTATGGGACCAAACTTCTCCAGCATTGAGCAGTACGTTTCTGGTTTCTTCGAGTTTGTTGTTCCTCACCACATCTGCTTTAAATCTTACTCAACACAGAAGCACTTTGGTGAATCAGATGATCAGACTCAGGCCCATGTACACTACAACGTTGTCACGAGAACGGAAAGTTTTTTCCTTTGTATTTTCAAAAGTGTTGAAAGACTGAAAACACTGTAACGTGCATACAAGGCCAGTTGGTGGAGATGTAGGTTTGTATTGAAACAGCGATGTTACAACACGTACACTTTCAGGTGACAAACTTTTCATAAACAACAACACAGGAACGCGCATGAAGACACAGGAGTTTCTTGTCTCGACAACAAATGTGTCTAGATATTTTTGTCTGGATATCAAACCGAGCATGGTAAGCAGCACACATGTTGCTTGTTTACAGTCAAAGCTGTTGTTGTTGTTGTTGATGTTGTTCCTTGGATGCATGCACAACCTTTATCTGAAAGTGTCCTGGGGCCTGTACTTAGAAGCTGGATTAAGTCATCCAGGATAACTCTGCGACAACTCGCTGAACTTCACCGGATCTCCGCCATCCAGATCTGGTGTACTACGAGTCTCGTTATCAACTCGATAAGTGAATCCGGCTGGGATCTGTGCACGCACACATAAAATGGGCGTGGTTAGCGGCCCCGGAGCATTTTCCACAATGGAGAAGAGAGCAGCCTACTTCACGGTGGAGGAGCAGCAAATAATCCTGCAAAAGTATTAGGAGTACCGCAGTATTATCCAGGCCGGGAGCAACACGGTGAAAAAGACGGCCCTACATTTTCCAGAAACACAAATCGCTGAAAATGTAATAAAGAACTCATTCACATTAAACCAAAATTATTTAATTAAATAGTCTTTTAAACGATGATAAATAATTATTTTTATGTATTTTAAATGTAATTTAACTAGCCTAAATGTAATATTTAATTACACTTTTATTGTACTTTGCATCTAAAATAACATTTGTCCCACTGTCATGATTCACCGCTATTGGACAGTGTAAAACATTTCATGGACAGTGTTGATAACACTGGGATAAATCTATGAATGAAATTAAACGTAAATTAGATAGGCCTATTTAAAAATATTTGTTCCAACAAAATTCTGTCCCTCAGTGTCATGGTGTTACTACCATTTTGGAGATCATATTACATTAGACAACATTTAAGATATATGATGATTACTTATGTAATTGTAATTGAACTTTAAACCAAAATTATTGTTACTTGACTTTATCCATAATAAAGTTCAGTGCAATTATCAGCATGTGTTGTCTTTTATCAGAAGTAAACATCCTCGGATCAAACCTTATCACTGACATTGAGAAATAATGTCAATCAAGCGGATTACTTCGGTCACGATAAAAACTCTCCCGACGAAGCGCTCCTCTTACAATTCGCGCACCGACATTAACCGGTTCTGGCAGAAATGGGCAAGCCATTTTCCAAGACAGCAAATTGGTGACTGTGCGGTCTTTTATGCCCGCCCGAGAGAACCGATTGGTCAGCGAGCGGTCTGTCACACCCCCTGAGCTCTTATCCTGGAACTTAACCTGCTCCAGACCAGGTTTGGCGTTCAGCGTCAGTTACCGGGGCAACGTGTCTGGATAAAAAGAGATCCACATTCGTAGTGCGGAAAACCCGAAACTTATCCAAGAAGTTATCTCTCTAAGAGCTAATCCAGCTTCATAGTACAGGCCCCTGTGCATGCCCCACGCGTCAACACTGATTCCTGTTTACATGGATATGGATACAGAAACATTTTCAAAACTTTTAACTCTGGATCCTAGTTTAAAAAGTTTTCAGATTCAGACACTCAGGACACTGTTCCCGTGTTAATGGAGGGAAAAAACACAATGGAAACGCTCTGTTTCTGTCCATTTTCGTTGTCATGTAAACAGGGCCTCAATCTGCAGAAATAAAAGCCTCTGTCTTGCTCAGTGACTTCATCTGGTCTGAAGGCTATACTGAGTGGCTGCAGCTGGAGGAGGTGTCAGCTGATGCTGTGCCTCAGGCTTTTACGTTCACCTGCCAGTTCCCAGCTGTTTGACCTGCTACCCTCTGGCAGGCGCTACAGGTGCATCAAAGCAAGGACAAACAGAATAGAAAACAGTTTCTTTCCAAGAGCCATCACTACCCTGCACTCTCACATGCAACAACCTCAGCCTTCAATGTAATGTAAAATGTGCAATATCTTACTGTCACTGTTGCTGCTCCAATGCTTTAAATACTACCTCAGTAATTATTCATCCCATGCAATACAATCATACATAGTCATCTGGAAGTATTAAACCAACACTTTCTAGTTTTTTCTCCCAAATATAATATTTCTAGAGTCATTGTGATGGTACATCATCTTATAAGAGGTTGAATGACACCTTAGTCGTGGTCTGAGAGGGTCTGTATTGCCTTAACTGGCACGATGTAACTGCGATGTGGATGGTAAGCACTCTTCCACACTAAAAACTTAAAGTTTTTACTACTTTGACTGCTTTACAGCATATGTCACTTCCTCCTCGAGGCGAAAGCTAAATATTGGGAAAAGGAGAATATGAAACAGTATTTTAAGTTTTAAACCAGATTTAATAAACATATTTCAGTTTAAAGTAAAAATGCACTTTTTTTCTCATGGAAATAGGGACCTCTGGCTCACACTCCTGCATAGTAGGTGGGGTTAATGCACCTCTGATTTTGGATGTCACCCGCTGTTAAACAAGAAGGAAGGGAAAAAAGCTAAATTTAGACTTGTTATCATGACAGAAGCAGCAAAAAACCCAAAGAAAAGTTGTTTTGGAGGAGATGAAAAAAGAAAGTAGGAGAGGAACAATCTAAATGCCCGGACAGGGATAAAGATTGGCCTGGGATTCACTTGCTGGCTGAAAGACAAGGAGGGATGTCCAAACAATGCAGATTTGGTTATTGTTGGACTTGTAAGTACCTGATGATTTAAAAAAAAAAAAAACATGATCAGACTGTACCTTATCAATCCACATGGTTTATTTGCCTTTTGGGACATCCTGTTGGCTTCGCCTCCCTCTGTATGTCAACAAATGTACGCTGGTGCGAGGTGCTCCGTTTTACCACAGTGCAGTTACACTCAATGACCACAGAGGCTCCTAGAGAGCTGAAAGCTGGAATCTTACATAGTGGGGCTTTAATCACCATGTGCACTGTAAGTATTTAGTAAATATTCAGCTATCCTATGCAATACAATATACAATATATCAATATACGGTGCAATACATTCCCATATATAGTACTTTTATTCTTAATATGTATCCTTTCTATCTTATATTTGTATATAGAGTTCTTCAATTGCACTGTCTTAGGATTTTTCCTTGCATATATTTTGTACCAATCCTTCTTATGACTATTTTATACTTACAACTATTTGATACTTTTTTTTTACATAACAATCTATTGTACTGACAAAGTAAAAGCTCTTCAATCTCATTGTACATTTTTTGTATGATGACAATAAAAGACTTTCTGATTCGACTGATGTTAAAGTTTTGTATCTTCAAAAATCAAAGTTGGTCATGTCCTTCAAGTTGTGGCCTTTAATCTCTGAAACAGTTTTTCCATTACTTTATGCTCTGCTGTATCAACAGAAGTTTTTACAAAAGCTACTTCAGTTATAAATCTTCAAACCATTTTTAATCACTTGATTAAACTTTATAGACTCTCAGTCTTTTCTTTTGTTTCCTCTGTTGTCCATTTTACTGATTATTGTTGTTGTTTTGAGATGCTTTGTGAAGCAGTCTATGACTTTGTTTTGTGGAAGGTGTTACATCAAATAAAATGGGGTGACACCTGCAAGCAAGTTCAGACAGGCAACTTGAGCCCATTGATCTCACACCTGGTATGCAACACTATCAACCAACAAACATCCTACCATTGGATACTTTTGCTTTGAGATTTCTGCCCTTTTACTAGGCTTTGCCAGTTCTGCCCTGCATCTGTAACACACTCTTACTTCAATTCTCCATTTCTCTTCATCTACCTATAGGCTTTGAGAGGAGGTTGAACTAATGTCTCATCACTCCGTAAATTCTATGTAAAACATCTGTGAAGAAGTCTGTTTCTGGATGCTAAACTCAAGTTATATTCTGCCATAGTAAATGCTTTTAACAAATACAAAAGTGAGTTGGCGGGCTGAATTCTTTCAACTTACTACAAACACTTTTTACAGCTTGCAGGCAGCTACTAGCTGGCATGATCTGTAAATTGAAAAATCCAACACCACTTCTGGAGAGGGTCGTGGTCAGACCCAGATTATTTGGATTTACACCAAAGTGGTCTGATCTGAGCAGGGCTGAGAGGGAAGGAAGGGTTTGTAGATGGATATGCCAGAATCCCAGACCAGTGTTAACTTGTTGAGAAAGCTGAAATATATGACCTTTCAGCAATCTGTCAATCCATGGGTCAACTGTGGTTATTTTGATTTGGACTGTAGTTGTAATTGCATAGAGATTATGCTTCCATACTAAAAAAGTCATAGTCCATGGATAATTGAATTTTTCTTTCTCTTGAAATTTTGATTAATTCTGCATCAAAATACATAAAAAATAATCACTTGCAGTAATCAACAATTCCATTTCCATCTAGCACCACAGCCATAATTAGCTGGTGCTGATACTACCAACAGCATACATTAAATTTTATTCTTCTAGCTCCTCTATTCAAGGTTAAATGGTAAAAAGGATTTGAGCTCATATAGTGCTTTTTCTAGCCTGTTTACTACCATAGATCACATCTACCCATTCACACCCCGTTACTTTTACATTTTTTCACTGATGGTTCATAGTTTCTTAATCAGTTATTGATCAGTATTAGCCAACACAGGTTTGAGACTGGCTTCAGCTGACACATGTTGATGCACTCTTGGGCAAGACACTTAACCCCACATTGTTCCCACCGCTGCATCAGTTGCATGCAAATGGGTATGAAAGGGTGTGGAAGTGGTAGCAAATACTGGTGGACAACTTACGTAGAACACAAAGCACCATCAGTGAGTGAATATGAGAGTGATACCTGTAACCTGGAAGTCTTTTGAGAAGTCAGAAAGACCATAAAAATTCAGAAAAGATCTTTTTGGGATGAGGTTTGAGAAAAACTCTTTTTTTTTTTACTTTACTTGGCTTGAAGACCATAATAAAGCAGAATGATATGATGTAAATGTTCCAGGAAAGTCAGTTCCAGACAAATTTAATTGGGGTTAGGACTTTTTGCACTGGTGACACAAGTGAAGCATGACTTCATGGCATCTAGCTCCTTGTTAACCAAGGGCTGATGGTGGTTTGAGGGTATTGCCAAGGTCAGTAATAATGAAGTGGCACAAAAGTTTTATTCATTAGCTTCATAATGTTTATTTGGTGATAATAAATTTAAGTCATAGAGAAAAAAAATGTTTCCAGCATTTTTAGACAATTACAATTCAAAGTCATTCTTTTCCTATGACTTCATGATTTCACAAAATAATTTGACAGTAGGACATCAGTCAGCAACAATTCTTAATTATTTGGTTATTCAGCCTCCCTTTATTAATAATATGTTGAGTTGGCTTTTTCAACAACCAGTCCTCCAAACGCATCCTATCATGCATGTCAGTACAAATGGATTGGGTCATCCCTCACATTTTTGAACCTCTTTCTGTGTCACCCATCTCTCCCAGCTGCTGCTCTAAGCCCAGGTGCTGCTTCTCTGACTAAATCATGGATCACAATCATCCCCCTTTAGTTCAACCCGGCAACATCCCTGTCAGTCTCCGCTGCCTCCCTAGGGTTCAGTCTGATCCTATTCCAGCCGTCACATGGACTACAGCTGCCCCTGGCCCTGCACTGGAATTGGATGGTCTGATGACTTGTGCGGATGGTCGATAGCTGTGGCTGAGACAATGAAACACACCCCTGGATATGATTCTGTGGTGGCAGCATGTGGTTGTTTTTTCAAGGTGTCAATAGATTAAGAAAAGATGCTAACAAGATACAAAAAGCAGCTCGCTCAGGAATCTCTTTATCATAATGCTCTTGTGCCCTTCAAATAGGGAGAATGAGCTTTTGTGCACCAGGCATCGACACCAATGGGTTAACTAATGATGGCATTAGTGTATGTGGGTGTGTGAATGACTGCGCCTCTGCGTGCATGTGTTAGTGTCTGCGTGCCATCATTTGTGTGTACATGCGTGTATGTGCCTTTCACAGGTGATCAGTCAAGGCTATCCACTCAGCCCTTCTCTTGCAGCCCCCTCATTACAGCCCACTATCTCCTCTAAACACCTGCAGCCCCACAGCCCACCTTCAGCTCCTGGGCCCACATGCTGCCTCTTTTTGTCCCAGTGCAGAGAGAGCCTGCCCATCACATCAATCTACCACACTGTTTATATTTATGTACAGGAGAGGGGCTAAAAAAGGCCTCTCTTACTGTGGGCTTTATTGACTAAGCATTAAGCGGACATTATCAGGCGATAGCCTAGTTATTTATGAGGCGGTGATAAAGGCTGCAGGACTGAGTTATGTGAGAACCAGGAGCAGGATGAAAGCTGCTCATACAGCAGAGCTGATACCCAAACACTTGCCTCTCTCTGTCTGGGTAGAGAGGCTCTGCAAATGCACCAAACGGAGCTGAAACGTTCAAGGATTTATGGGCGGTAAATTTATACTCTCCATAGGTCAAAGCAGGGGCTGTTTATCTGGGTTTCATTGTCACTGTCCTCGTGGCATGCGCTGCAGGTACTGAAATTTTCATATTTGCTTTGGGCAAGCGGCCAAAGAGGGAGGGGGGAATTTGAAGCAAGGTATTCCATTGACCTTCTGAACTTAGTTTTGAATTTTCAGAGCAACACTGTGCTTGTGCTTTTGAGATGTTGACATAAATTATGCGTGACAGAACACACCCTCCTGAACCATGCATGCTGAATACTTGTGTATTCCAGTAGTAACCTTGTACATGAGGACTGGGGCTGCCTTCAAACTTGATAATGGGGGCATCATGTCACTTTATTTCCTGACATTTTCTTTTAGATTTTCTGTTATAAATCCTCATTTAATTAGTTACTCATAAGTTAGCAAGGATATTATCACTACAGTTTTGGTATTAGCAGATAGTAAAATTACTTACAATATTTACAGCTGATAAATTGGCCTTATATATTGACCATGTACAGTCTATTTCATAACTGACTGTAATACTTGTAAAATAAACAAACCATAATGCTTCACCTTCACTATCAGTAAGTGTCTACATCCAACAGACAATGCAGTGTGATTATCAGAGATGCAAATATTTCTTAAAAATTACCACCATCAATAAGGGCACCCCACCCCCATATTGGTGTTGGTATCTACAATACTATGTTTGGAAGTATCAGCATACCAGATATTGACAACAATCCAATATTGTGCATCCATACAAAATAACCTTATAACAGTAATCTATTACAGGTAGCTAGTCACTGCCCTACACTGCTTATGGATTACTAGTAAAGCACCTGCAGCGCTTTGACATCCCTTTTATCTCTTGTCCGCACACATACACCCTCTCATGCAGATTCCTCTAAATTTTTAACATAACTCACATACTCACACCTTCACCTCTGTATAGTGTACCCGGCTCCATCTCACCCAGCCAAAGCCATCTTTCTCCTCAATAAACCAGGTCAACAAACAAAAAGCAATTATGTTGGGCAGCTGCCGCCTGGGAGTGGGTAATTACAGTGTGGTGTGGACAGCTTCATTCTAAACAGGTACTAAAAGCATCATTAATCATCCTCCCTCTGACGCCTCACCCTGGTCATGTGACACAGGCTGCTGATGAGCCGGGGAAGAGGATCCGCCTTAGGGGGGGAAGGATCAGAACATGATTGGCTTCTTGCAGAAGTCTTTTTAGAGGTCAGCCAGTCAGCTGAGATGACCTGCCAATGACCTTGTATCACTTGACCTCTAAGAGCCTGAGGGTCACTCTCTCATATCAGTTGGAGAGCAGGCAGCAGCAGAGAGGCAGGGGGGAAGAGTGATGACACAGAGAGAGGGAAGAAGGGGAAGAATGGTGCACAGTTGAAGGAAAGACACACAGAAGGTTTGTGTAAGGAGAACAACCCTGAGGAAGGATGCAGATGAAAAAAAAAACAGTTGGTGTTAGATTTGACCGAGCACATGATCTCCCACTTTTTTGCATAAAATGTCTGACAAAAGAAACATTTTTAAAGCAGTGAGGCGGGTCCTGTTGGTAGCTTAACCTTAATCCCCTCTCCTGCAGTCTGTACGCTCACATGCAAATATTTGTGTTAGTGTGACTGGAATTATACTTAACTGGATCTTTAAAGTTGAACAAACACAATTAAACTAATTAAATTGAACACAAATTCACACAATTTAACCAGACTTGACTAGGCGTAATGCTCATGCTCCACAGCCTCTGCCCAGGCAGGGGAACCACAAAATGTTGATTTTGGGCCCTATATAAAGATACTGCTGTGGGCCCCACAGTCACAGTCAAAACTAACCCTGGACATTTGCTAAAACACATACATATTCTGGCATTAACAGAAAACCGAAAAGGAATATAAGACAGACTTTTAATGAGTATGACATAAGATTCAGACACATTTTGTGTCCTCAAGATAGGAGCCACTCCCTGGGTGCCAGGTGCTTGTTTAGCCCACAGGCTCCAGTGAAAAAAAAAACATGTCTAGGCATGTCGATGTAGCTACAGTAAACTTTAGAGCATAAAACTAAATCTACTTCTTGAGAGGGACAGAGTCAGACACAGCTAAATAGGATTTTCACAAAGGGCCTGTGTTTACAGAGCACATTTTAGCAGTGCCTGATGTTGGAAGGTCACAACAGATGACCTTCACATCCCTAGGTACTATTTTATCTTTATTTATTTGATTTAATATGTAAGTCTAAAATTTAAGGCTGTTCACTTTCTTTTCTGCCATGTTTACAAAGTAAATATCAGAATTCCCACCCCTTCTTGATTTTGATTGGTCAGTGAGGACGGACTGCCATTCACCAGCCATGAGGTTTTCCAAATGTTACAAATGTTTACATTTGTGGGAAGATTAGTACATTTGTGGGATTATTGCATAAAAACCTGCAAATTTGAATAAGATTTGTGTAGAATAAATTGTGTGCTATTATTTTGGCAGGTCGAGTTTACATTGTTGAAAAAGCCACAAAATGTTACATTGCTGTAAAGGTCAAAGCTTCCATTTCTATACATTGAGCTCAGCCTATGCATGCAGATGCCTTTTCACTCCTTTTCTCTAGTGGTTGTTTTTTTCCTTCTTTGTAAGACAATATTTATAAGCATTAGTTAATCATTAAGTGACATTTATAAAGGATTTACTAATGATTTAATAATAAACTCAGTTATGAGTGCTGCATTGATGTATTAGCAGTGTGAACAGTAAAGAAGAAAATGTATCCAAGTTCTGTACTTAAGTATGCAAGTATCTGTACTTTCATTAGAAAGAAAAACATATTCTACTTTTTACTTTTGAAATTGAATCGTGGTAGGTTTTGTGATAATATACAGTATGTCTTCCAGTATTTTAAGAAACAATAAAAATGTAAAAAGAAGCTGTGATAGGGGCCCTTATCTTTCTTTGTTTTACATGTGGTGGGTCAGACACAACTGCAAAGAGGGGGAACGTAAGAAAAATAAGGAACTGTGAATAAGAATATTCTGCACTACTGCAGAGTTTAAAGGGCCTCAAATTTTCCTTATGTTCTCGAAAAACATTTCCACTATGTAAAGCCTAGCTGGCATTTTTTGTTATCATCTGATCCTTTGTTCTGATTATTGTTCCTATTATTTTGGGCTGCAAATCTGATATTTCTTTGTTGGGATGGGAATTGGTGAGTCTTTCTTGTTATCAAAGCCATTACTGATTCTGCCCATTGGCCCTATTCTTTATTAATGCGAGGAAATGGATTTTCAGTGTGGGAAAAAATATCCAGTTATCCTTACAACCCCTTTCAGTGGCAAGAGTGTCAGACACATGGCACTCCTAATATTCAATGTGTTACATTAACAAAGGCCTCAGCTGTTGCTGGGCTCCATTTTTTCTTTACCAAAAATCACTCTGACACGAGATGTTGTGCAAGCAGCATCAAAATTATGTAAAAGTAAGCCACAGTTTTGACTGCTTTTGTTTCCTGTCTAAAATGGTCACATCTTTGACCACTTTGTCATAACCTTCGTCTCTGATGAGAGTGTGGTGTGCATTTGATTAGAGGTGCGTGCAAAGTACAGTCAAAGGAACTCAAAAAGATTTTTTTTAGAATAAAGATAAGTAATCATCATGAAGTAATTGTTGTTTTAGATTCTGAACTGGAACATTGTTTTGATTCCCATCCTATGGTGGCCCACAATGGCAAACTGCTCAGTGAAGGTCATTAAAAGGAGAGCAACTTCAAGAACAGGCCAAGAGCAGCATCACCCAGTGCAACAACAGAAGCGCTCCAGGCCTGCAGGGGGCGCTGTGGCAGGGAAAATGAATGGCAGAGATGGATGAGAGAAACAGGATAGCTGATCCATAATTGCTGGTTTTATGAATACACAGCAGGCTTGACTTGGACTGAATTTACAGCTTTATGAGGTGATGCAGTGTTTTTAAAAAGGTATTTCAGTATTTGTAACTGGAGCACACTTGTTGTTGTCCATGGTTATGCTGTGTGTATGCTCTTGTGTGTGTTTTCTGTGTTTGGATTGTTTTAGGCTTTGTCTCGTGTCTAACTTGCAGCATGTTATTTCAATTGCTGTTGCTGAACTGCATCAAGTTGCTGCAGGTCATTTACCCTCATCGGTAATCGTACCATCCCTCAGCAGTGAGTTGAAAAAAAGCAAATGAAATATCCTTTTGGTAAAACAACATTCACGTTTCTTTTAAATCACTAAGTACTTTAAATATCTACATTTTTCAGAATGTGAGTGCTCCCACTACATTTACCCAATTAAGAATTTGACAAATTTTCCTTGTAGTGGAGTAATGCTGGGGGATCTGTACTCAAGTATTGAAGTTGTGTTCTGTGTCCATGCACCTTTTTGCAGAAGTAAAACCTTCTTTGGCATTAGATAATACTTAAATTTCATAAACAAAATATCATAAGGAAATTGTCATCTGTCTTTTATAGGCTGCATGGTGGTACAGCAGGTAGTGTAGATGCCTCTAAGCAAGAAGGTTGTTGGTTTGGTCCCTGTGTCAGCCAGGGTCTCTCTGTGTGGATTTTGCATATTCTCCTTGTGTATGTGTGCATTCTCTCTGGGCACCCCAGATTCCTCCCACAGACCAAGAACATGCTCTTTAGGCTGATTGGTGACTCCAAATTGCCTTTAGGTATTACTGTGAGAGTGAACACTTTCTTTTACCCAAACTGATGCTCCACTGATAAGAAATTTTAATAAAGCATTTATAACTGTATTTATAGAGAGCAAATCAATTCATCAAAATGCTTCACAGACAATGAGGTGAGCGTTTATCAATTCTCAGCTACTGCTTATCTGATGCTTTACTGACATATCATTAGGGCATTTCTTTTTGTATTTGTAAATTCTTAATAAATAACTAATGATTGTGTTATAGACATTACTAACCCATTTACTAATGCTTAACTGTTAACTGTTTCTCTTTTCCCAGCACTAATTGATCATTTATTCATTGTAACATGTACACAATTTTTTCCATGTCAGTCTATGTTACTGATCTGGTCTGCATTTTCTCCCACAGCACCTCTGCACAAACTGTATTTTTTGGGCAGCGCAAGAATCAATCCTCTCCTCATGAAATAAAGTCAAGACGGCGGCTGACAGAGGCTTGATTGAGAAAAGTTCATGAACTGTTCCCTCGCTGAGCACAGACTGACACGGATGGCTGATTGACAGATGAAACACAAAGAGACACCTGAAAGACAAAGTGCCAACGTCCTCAAACACCGGTACCCATCCCCTTCTCCCGTGTCTTCCCCTACAACCCCCCCCCCCCCCCCTCTCTCTCTCTCTCTTCCTTATGTCTCTGAATCTGTCACTATGGCAACCTCACCCCAGGGGCAGAGGAGGAGGGGGATGCCTGCTTTTAGACAAATAAGCATTGCAGGGCTCATTTATGATGGTTTGTTTAGGAATGATAACACACTGATTGGAGGTCAAAATGTCTGCTTGATGTCATGTTTGGGAACAAGATTGTGTGTGTCGGAGTTTAAGCCATTTAAAAAAGAGAGCAGCAGCAACTTCCGTAACAAATTTGGCTTGTTGCATTCATTGTTGTTATCAATGATAAAAACTACCCAAATCAAAAAACTGTATTTAATGTAATACAATTAGATGATATTGTAGTGTGTGTTTATGAAAAGTGTATAGTTTAAAGAGGTGGATTAAAGGTCTTTGCCCTTTGGAGCTCACTGACTGGCTTGATGCATACCTTCAACCTGTCTTATGGTTGTCAGTTTAATTTTAGACTAGCATGTTGACAGCAGAGGCTAAAACTTGGTCCCTTTTATATAGTTTTTCAAAGCCAACGCTTTAAGTCTTCTAAACCTTTCACATTTTTGAGATGAACAAAAAAGAAAAACCAAGACTAAAGCCAACAGGGGCAGACATGTGGGACTTGGCCAAAACCACAGGGGTCCAGGTATATGAAATCTTTATCATTTTTATCTTTATAAGGCAGTTATGCACACTTTTACAAGCCATTAAAACTGACATAGATACAAACTTGTGAAAAGAAATCTATATATATGTTTGGAGAAAGGTAGTCCAACCTTTAGAAACAAATTATTTGTGATAACATTATTATTATATTTATTGTTCTCAAATTTCTCAACAAAATAAGCTGAAAATTAAAGCTTTTCTTTCTCTATATGAAAAAGTAAGTTCTGTAACCATTCTTAAGTTAAACTTGTTTTTTGATTAAGGAGTTGGAAAGCAAATGTGTGGCTGCAGGTATATTTATAAATCCATAGGCAAAGAGTGATGATTTGTATTTGTTTGCATTTGTGAGACATAAGAAAGCTTGTTTTGCCAATCTGACAACAAAATGAAAGTTTCTAACCTGATACACCAGATGGACTGTTCCACATATATATGGAATATATTTTACTTCCATCTGGGATCCTAACCGTCCCCCATGGTCAGATTTCAGGAATGGCACAAGCTTTTAGAAAAAAACGTGTAATTTAACAAGTTGTCTGTCAGATTCATCATGGGCCAACCAGAGTCTTAAATTCCCTTCTTGCTGTCAGCTCAACTAAACTGCATTTGTAGCTTCTGCCTCTTTCTCCACAGTCATTTTATTACTGGGATAGTATGTAGCAACATTATTCTTTGCATAATGAGTCTGCCTGGAGACAGACAGGTAATCTGGTGCTGCTTTGCAGAATTATAAACTGCCATTCATTTTTAAAACATTCTATGTTTTCTCATTGTTCAGTCAGGGTGAGTGTCTGTGGATCTCCTGGAATCATAGTTTTGGGAACTTTGAAAAAACATTGGTGACTTAAGCCATATAAGTCACTTTCTAGCTCTACTCATGAATATCTCCAAAACAAATACATTCTGAACTAGAAAAGCACTCGGAGAGTGCAGACCTCCGCCAGCGCCACAGTCCTCAGCCATATTGTGATTTTGACCATAAATATTAGTCCCACCTTTATTTCATCTAAATATTTAGATTCCTTGACCATGAAAACATACCATTAGCAATTGGATTCATAATGATATCAAATTTATTTCAGTAGTTATTCACAAAAATCACATTTTTCGTCATGGCGGATCCAGACGCTGATTCGGATCAACACCAAAATTGAATCACTTCTTCCTTTTCCCATGCTGAACATTTTCTGAAAATTTCATCAAAATCCATCCATTGCTTTATGAGTTATTTTGTTCACAGACAGACAAACTATCCCAAAAACATAACCTCCTTGGCGGAGGTGATAAATTGAAGCAACAAATATAAAATCAACATTTTTATATTTTAGCACTTCTTCTTGCATGAAAATCTGCTCTGATATTTGACTTTAGCGTGCTTTTAAACCCCTCTGTTTACATCCTGCACAGAACGGGCTGTTTCAGAGTAAATCCTGATGTGCTATGCCTTATGATCTTTTTCTCTCTTAAGAAATGGATGAGGTCTTGGCTTCCCAGCACTGCTCTCTGATGGTGAGGGATTTTCTTTTTAAAGATTTAATGCATGGCATATCATATACTACTCCGTGTGCACAAGAAATACTTCAATTGACTCACAATGATATTTTGAAAATGTCCTCTTCATATTTCAATCACACAGCAAGAGTCATGGAATAACTGATTTATTCAATTTCAAAAACATTCTCAGCACTAGGTTTGTTTTGAAAATTGTTTTTCTTTGTGAAGTGTTGTTTGTTTCCCCCCCCAAAAAAATTCCGAGCAAGTAAATAGAGATGGACAAGACCACAAAACCTCTTAAACACAAAAACCTGCACAGCATTTCAAAGAAAAAAAAATTAAAAAATCTGATGTTAAAAAGCTTTTCTGACATTGAATAAATCTTTTAATTTCATTGTATTTGGTCCTTAGTTCAAATAAATAGAGAAGGTAATTTTCTGTCTCCTGTTACTCGCAGAGACAAATAATTGCCTTAAGGTAGAATTACAGTTACAGCATTTTGAGCCACACATTACATCCCCTTTAAATATCACTTTAGCAGTAGCTGCACAGACGTGCTAAGGCATGTTTCCTCTACTGGAGCCATTTTAGGGCCAAACTAACATCTGGATCAGAGTGTCTCTCTTCTGGAGGAGGTGACATATCCCTTAATGACATCATGATTTTTTTTCCGAATGTAATGTTTAAGCAAACATTTTTAGACAGACAATGGACACTTACTGCATGTTTACATAAACAATTGACAAGACTATTTTGCATTACATGTGACCTTAAACTTGACCAAAAAAAGAATACAAAAATCAATTCCAATAAGAAAATTAAAAAAACTAATGACATTCGCTGAATTGAATTGTTTTAGAGGGACTGTTTTTTCTTTGAACATTTTGACTTAAAAAGTATAAAGGTACAAAAAATGCAACAGCAAAATCCTTTCAGCCAAAGGCATATTTGAAAAATAAATAAATACACAGATAATTAAAACAACATATAATTTTTTTTCTCAGGGCACAAACATGCAGAACACAACCACAGGACCAGTCCCATTAAATCCCTGAATTCTAACAACGGCATCATTAGCATAGCTGCTCTGAGGTTATAGCTAGTGTCTCATGTGCTGTACCAGCAAATTCTGTAAAGGCTCATTCTCTTGTTTTGCCTCTTTCCCCTCACTTTATGCTTGTCTGCAACTTTTGAAAGGGCAATCCAAACTAGAGAGAAGACAGAGCAGCTCAGGAGAGGTCAGAGAGACCTCACACAAACAGACATGTAGCAGGAGCCACTGAGTCTGATTTTCACTGATGCTGCATGATGCCACAGTAAGACACTGTATGTACTGTACATGATGCTGCTACAGAGCGCTAACAGGAAACAGATAATTAGCCTATGCAACAGCCTTGCAACCTTGACACACTTTCACCTCTGTGTGCTCCCCCCTTCACCCCTTCCCCCCCCTCCAATCCCCACGATACCTTACGTTGACTGAAAGCCACCCCCCCACCCTTCCCCTAACCCCTCCCTCACTTCCAAGAGCAAATTTCCCTTTGCAACCAGAAGTGCTGAGTGCGCCTGTTTGCTTTGTACACAGAAATTCGCTGAGGCTGTAAGCTGTCCCCAAACATCTGCTCCCTGGAGTGGAGCAGGAGAGGAGAGAGGCAAGGACTGGGATTGGTGCGCATGCTGTTGTCAGAATGTGTTATGTATGGATTTGGATTTGTGTGCGTGTGTGAGAGTGCATGCATGTACAATTATTCAAATCAGTGCTTTGTATCTTTTTGAGCGCTTTATTAGTAGCACCTAGGAAACAAAACACATATTTGTGTAATTGTACACACAAGGCATCCAAATGTACATAGGCACAGCGGGTGGCACAAAAAACAGGTGCACTTCATTTCGACTTTCTTGATGTTCAAATTGTTTGGTAGTCAAATTTGTGAACGAGCCCAGTGAAAAAGACTAATAGTGCATGAAAGTCTGTGCAAATAAAGAAAAACAGTAAAATCAGACGAGCAGAAAGCTAAAATGGAACATTCAAATGATGTGTAATTACAACAACAACTTGGCTATCTGTAAGTGCCTCACGTCGAGTTAGAAAGAGCTTAACTTGATCCATTGGGTTCATTCCCCTGAGCACCGGTGAGGATATTACATGCATATTATGCATTAAGTTAATTTTAGGTCAACTAAGCATTAATTACAATGAGCTAAATGGAAAGTCGCTTATATATGTTCATGTTAATGTAAGTTGTTCTGTGAGGCGCATGTGTTCTGTCATTGTTCATGGCAGGCAGTGCTCCTCTAGAACAGCTGTCCACATCAGCTCACACACTGAAGCACAAGACTAGAACAGGGACCATCAATTGGCTCATTTATCAAAAAACTAATACATCACTGCTTTTAGTTTGACATCTCTATTTTATATGGTTTAACTTTAAAAATGAGGCAGGTAATTTCACTTTTACAAATTATGTTTAGTTTTTTTCAGCTTTGTCAGAAAAATGTTTCATATTGATTAAAATAAAGCAGCTAAAACGGATTCTGGAGCACATTTTCTCATGAGGAATTATGGCCATAAAAAGAAGAGGAAAAATAAAGGTGAAGAAAACTTGTTTGATGAGTTACTTTGCTTTCATTTCCTTTTCATTCACCTTATGTGTATGAGAGCAGCACAGCTGTCAGTCTTGTGAACAAACCGTACATCTTCAGAAAGGAATTACAGAAGAGCACAAATTCATCAGAGCACAGTCACACTCAAATGCTTTGGAGCTAAATGTCAGGTCTGAACAAACA
This sequence comes from Scarus forsteni, assembly GCA_036419115.1. Classification (NCBI taxonomy): domain Eukaryota; kingdom Metazoa; phylum Chordata; class Actinopteri; order Labriformes; family Labridae; genus Scarus; species Scarus forsteni. The sequence goes on along the minus strand of JAZDUH010000083.1, from coordinate 10,339,719 downwards.
ATGCGGTTTTGCCTTCCATCAATTGAGAAGCAAATGCTGGAGCTGCCACGGGATGAAATTAAAGTGATAGTTCACCCAATATAAATCAACTCTTCTTTCACCTTCACCCTATGCCTATAATTCAATCTAAGCTTTTTTTTTCTTTGCACATTTTACTGCAACTGTTTTAAATCGATCTGTATTTCTTAATATATCTATAATACTGAGAGTTTGAAGCAAGTTTTCATTTTTTAAATGCACACATCCTGCAAACTAGGAATGCACACAATTATCACCAATGTATGAATATCTCCTTAGCTTTAAATGTTGATTGACCATAACACCATATAAGGCTGAATCTTTAGAGTAACAAAAGGATCCATGTATTTTGAAGAAAAAAACACTCAGAGAAATCTGAGTTTTGTCAAAGTCTGGATGCATATTGCAATATGATGATTCTGGCTTAAAACCATAAGTATTTCCTGATCACTAAGTCAAAGTAAAAAGGATGATCTGATCAGCCGATTAAGGAAGGCACAATACAAAACAAGTGACACCAACTGGTAAGGTTTTAGTCCACTAGGATATATGACACCCAGAAATCAACAAACCTTAATACAGAAATAAATGAGTTTTTTTCACATGCAATTAAGAATTCTGAACTCAGAAATTCTGAGTTTGGTGTCTTTTAAATTGACCTCCTAGTACTCTCAGGAAATTGGCATTTTTGAAAATAAATGGATCTTTTATTTTGTCTTAGTGCAGCACTGCGTGCAATAGTAATTACCTGTATTGTCAGCAATGACAATACACACATTTAAATTAGCAGCTAAACAGCAGACTGTTCAGGTAAAGACCCATCTTAGGGACTGAAGATTCAGGTCAGCTTTGGCTGTTTCCAGTTTTTTGCTCTGACTTTTCATTGTATTTTTTAAGCACCATCAGAATTGTCTCAGGGATTCACCCATCAAACCTGCGGTTTAATTAGAGATGTATTTTATTTTGAAAGAATGGGACTAACGCAAAAAGGGGAACTTTTGTGCGCTTCAGAGCTACCATTTTATACTTTCAAGAAATTAGTGTTTCCTTTAAAAAATTAATGGATTTGTTTTTATGTCTTAGAGTAGCATTACATACTGTAATTACCTGTACTGCCTGCCAAGACAATTTTACACATTTACAGTAGCACCTGAATGGCAGAATGTTCAGATATCTCCGCAACTGAAGTTCAGGGTCAGCCAAATATTTCAGCAGAATGTTCAAAAACAGACCGATCTCAGCCAAAGATTGTTTTCTTACATATTAGATTGATGCTGAAGCTTTATCTACTGACTTAAGTTTCAGTTCTGCTTCGCTGGTTCCATTACTTTGCCCATTGTATTTTTAAAGCACTTTCAGGAGCAACCCAGAAAACCTGTCATTTATTTGGAAAATTGATTTTCTTTTGAAAGAATGTGATTAATAAAAGAGTAGCACTTTTTTTACACTTCATAGCACAGTATCTCATACAAGGTTGCCGCATAAAAGAGCTGTTACTGTTAAAATACATCTGAAATGTTTTTGTTTAATGTCACAGAACATCAACCTTTAAAGGAAACCATTAACCTCTTGTGATATGTTAAATATTTTTTTCTTATTTTATGTCTGTTTCTTAAACAAACCAACCCTCAGAATAAGAATAGCAGTTAAATAGCACAGCAGAGACATGGTGCTCTCTACATAAAAGTGTCTTTGTATCAGTATCTGTATTGGCTAAAATTATTTTGGAAATATTGGCATAAGATGGCGTCAAGTATCAAACATGATTTCTACTAATTGCACTGAGTCCTACAACAGAAAAACTTATTTCCTAAACATGACATAGGAGTTCATAATAAGTCTGAAGGAACACACTCTTCAGGAGGATAAGAACCTGTTTTCAGACTTGCAGGCTTGTCATTACATTTCATCATCACTGCCCTCCTCCTCATCATCCTCATAACCTTCAGAGGGCACTCTGATTTGCATTCAAAAGAAGGACACATTGGATGGTTTTGTTAAACATTCCACTTTGTAATATTTTGTTTGGAGAAAGTTGGCCTTAATGGGATCACATTTGTTTAAATGCAAATTTAAAATAAATTGGGCTTACAGTTTTTACCCTGGCTCGCATGTAAAGTCATTTGTATCAATTACTTTAAAAACTCTGTTGTTTGCACAGTCAGGAACTCCTCTGCAGACCTGCAGTTTAAAACTTTACTCCTGCTTAGCTTTAGTTTAATATTAAAATATACTGTTTGAAAAGGATTAATGTGTGAATTATTTCTTTTTTAAATGATTATAGTAAATATGCATGAAGTTTATAAGAAGAATATGTGTAATAGATAGCTGCTCTAATTTCTGTTTTTGCTACCTCTGACATGGAATTACATTAAATGTTAAGTATGCACTGGTAACTTTAATTTTTCAACTTTGCTATTAAAAATAGTCCTGCAGTTTATTTCCAAAGAACCTATTGTGTGAAAAGACTCTTTCATCCACTTTATACAGCGAGCCGGTAGCACTTTTTTGACTTATTAAAACAAGAGACAGGGCGAAAATTAGGTTAGCTCTGGAAGGAAAAAAAACACATTATGCAGGCCTGGTATAGAATTATAATATGAACAATTATCATATGGCCTGGTCGCCCCTCTATTCAGCTTGGTGAAATATTGTTGTGTGGACATAGGGAGCCAGAAAGAGGAACAAAAGCGCCATGAGTTGTTGGTGGAAGAGAAAATGAGGGAAAGAAATTAAAGGAAGAGAAAAAGCTGGAGATTTTGGAGGTCACGCAAATGAATGGTGTATGTACCTCATTGTGAGCCACTGACCGGGTCATTGGTGTCTCCAGGCAAGACTTGGGTCAAGAGGTGAGGGGTGAACTCTGGTGTAAGTGCATATATTAGCTTTGGCCTGCAGCCTGCACGTCCAGAGGTGCAAGTGTCTAATCATTATTTTATTAGCAATGTTTTATGTGCACAGGGACACCTGTTTAAGATTTCAAAGGGACCTAATTAATTCATTTTGTTGTAGCTTTTTATTTTTTTAAATCCCCAGCTGCTTCGTGGTAAATCCTTTGCTGTCATTAATACCCCTTCATATCAGTGCAAACAGCCCTAATTGAAAGTCAAACAACAATATCCCCCTTCATAGAATTTACATGTGTGATGGCTCATTAACGGATATGAGATCAGACATCACCAGGACAGAAATACACTGTCATACCGGGAGCAGAATAGTGTTTAAGGGTCGGTGTCTACAATCATTTACTTTATATGAGGCTAAATTTTCAATGTGCTGCACGAGCTTGTGCTGCATGGGGCCACGCGCGAAATTTATTGGTGGATGCGCGAAACAGCACAGACAGCGTTTTATTGTCTGCCCTCCCGCGTGAGTGTTCAGGCTTTAAATGATCATTTTCTGATGCATGTATCGCGGTAATAAAAGACGCAACAGCTCCCAATCGAGACGTTTCTACATCCCATTAACGTGCAGTTACACATGCATGCAAAAGACCCACAGTTTTTCTGTGTGCCTCAAAATGGAGGGATCACCACGGATCAATCCTCCTAATACAGAGAAGTCGATAAATCTATCGGTCAATTACGGCATCTTAATCTTTTCTGGGAGAGAGGGTGATGGGGAAGCTCGAGACACAGGACAAAGAAGTGGGTTTCAAAATAAAAGCACGTTAGAGTCCGCGTAAATCACATTTTCTGTTTAGGTGCTTTTAAACTTTTTAAATTGTGCGCGTAAAGTTACAAACTTATCTTCAAATGAGGAGGAGGGATAGAAATAACAAAATTAATACGTGATTTATAAATTAATAGAAGAGCTTGAAGGTAAAATGCAACATAGTTTTAATGTTTCAATAAAGGTATCAAACTCTGGCTAAAGGGGAGACAACACTGTTCTCTAATGTCTATTTTCTACTCAGCTATCTGTTTTACTTGTATTGTATTTAGTCTTAGATCTATAACTTAATGGTATTTATTGTTTTATTATAGTCTTCATGTTTTTTCTGTATCCAGTAATACTGTAGCCTATTCTTGGTCAATTTCCTTTAATTATTTCTCTCATTAACTTCTACCCCCCGTGAGGTGTTGCAAATATCATTCTGCTACAGTCACTTAAAGCAGTGAATCTGGGACATGTACATTGTCAAATGATACTGCAACAATGCAACTGAAAGTCCATGTAAAATAAACGAATAGATAAATAAATAAATAGATAAATAGACTTCGGTCACAATATCGTCAAACTGAAAAAAAAAACATTTTAAATATTTAATAAATCGCATTCAATATAATTCTCCAATAAAAAAAATGCCTATATTTCTTTTAACAAAAAATAATAGAAAGCACGCGCTCTGCAAAATATATGCATCCATATTAAAAGTCACTTCCTGCTTCCTAAATAAACAAAATAAATAAACGAGTCCGTCGCCGTTTCTCGAGACAATTACAGTCATTTTGTCTCAAAGTTTACATTGTGAAGATGTGGGATGGCTTGATTTTAATATTCAAATCAGAGCTCCAGTCTGAATCCCGCTCACGATGACGGATTGTTGTGAGCAGCTCGTGCATGAAGAAACTTGCCATCGCGCCTCTCGCGATAAGCATCCATCCATCGTAGTAAGCAAATAAAGGTGCAGCCTGATTGAATCCAATGCAAGCACAAAAAAGAGGTCAAACAAAAACATCTGCAGCAGGCTCAGGAGTTCAGAGGCAGGTGTTTCGGGGAGGTTAGCCCGGGAGAGGGGCAGCTGTCTGCGGGTCCCGGTGTCTTCGGGACCAGCAGTCCGTCTTTTTGTAATTTCTTTTGCTTCATGCGTCTGTTCTGAAACCAAACTTTCACCTGCGTCTCGCTCAGCTGCAGGGCTCCGGCCACCTCCACTCGCCGGGCCCGGGTCAGGTACTTGTTGAAGTGAAACTCCTTCTCCAGCTCGGTCAGCTGCCTGGTGCTGAAGCTGGTCCTCGGGGTTCCGTTCACCAAGGGGTGAGAGGGGCTTTCCGAGCCGAGGCGGCCGTCTTCAGCCCGCACTGTGCCGAGGCCAGGGCCAACGATACTGCACCCAAAGGTCATGTGCACCCTGGCTGAGGACAGAGGAAACAGAAAAGAGCAAAGTGTTTAAAAAACGGCAAAACACGAGGAAGCAAACTGTGAATACCTGCTTTAATAACAAGAATAAGATACGAAACTTGATAATTTTGTTACTATAACTCTTTAATCCATAGAATTAATCGAATATTGACTTAAATCCATCTGTTGACAACACAACTCTTCAATTGGTCATAATAATTTATATCACATCATTCGATCAATTCGTTTTATTTTAAACAGCATCATACAGGCTCTCACATTATGCTGGCTTACATGTGATAATTTTGAAATTCTTATGTTTGTATTTATATATAGGTTAAAATTTGTCTTATTGATCCATATTGATCTCCAGTTTTGCACTGCACATAGAGAGCAAAGTTGAACAGATCCATATTCCTGTTCTTGCAAGTAAATACATTTGATCCTGACTTACATGTAACAGATCTGATCCTCTGTGCTTCACAGTATGCACAGAGGAGGACAAGAAGTGAACAAATGAAAATACTGATGATCCAAGGACAGGTTTTGTAATTAAAAATCACCTATAATGACAGATCTTAGAAACCTTGGGTTTTTACTGATATCAGATAGCCTATGCCAATATTAAAAAATCACCCAGCCAATACCATTTTCTACTTCACTGATACACACCTTTTATATTCAAGTTATTTCTGTGCTGTTTAGAAACAGACAGATATTAAAATGTTGATTTTTTTAGCCCCCAGAAATGAAAATCTGAAAGATTTTTCTTTGGACTACATCTACATGGTGGGCAAATGGCAGCCCAGAGACCACATGCTGCACCCTCCTCCATGTGTTTACATGAGAAGAAGAAATTCTGCAAGGATAGATCACACATTCTGTGTAAAGTATATTAATTAAGTAGGACAACTTCAATTTGAGCATGAATAGATTAATGTTGATTAAGCATTTCCTGATGGCAATTCTATATGTGTTACTTTCATTGAATTTTAGGTCATTGTAACAGTAAAGTAAATATATATATATATATATATATATATATATATATATATATATATATATATATATATATATATATATATATATATATATATATATATATATATATATACTCTAGGCAACGAGGACAATATTAAGGTCGCCCTCTTGGTAAAAAAAAAAAAAAAAAAAAGGGGGGGGGGGGCATATCCCTGATCTACAAAATATAAAAATTGTATTTTCATCAGTTACATTTTAGTGGCTACAAGCAGAACTGTACCAACCTGCTGGCAGATGGTGAGCTCTGTGCCTTTTTTTATGGAGCTTTATTTTCAAATTAAATTAATTATGCTAATTAAAAGACAGCTTTGAATTGTAGTTCCCTCACAAACCCTAAAACATGATAGCTGCACAAGATTTAAGCATGCATTTAAGACTCTTCAAAGCAACCAATTGAAATTTGATACAATTTCATCTCTAAGTAGCATTTTAAACGCCCCCCCCAACATTATATTTTTGTCTTGCATCATATTCTCTTAACTGAACATTCTGAGTCTTTCCCTTACACTTTATTACTCGTTTCAAAATATTACAATTATGAGTTGACACCCCCCATGTACTGCCTAAAAAAGACAGTGTATATCTGATTGTAAATTCAAGTGTGTCAGTATAAGTGCCATAAGAAAAGTGCAAACAAATTAACAAAATACAAAAAGACTTTTCAAGACATTTGAAAATCTCATAAGACTTTTTAGGATATATTGGATCTACAGGAATCATGTCATACATCATGAAAAATATATTCTTGGAGCAAAATGCTAAACTAGCTGCCGCTCAGACCCAAAACCTCACTCTTTTGAACACATTAACAGTTAAAGAATTAAGGAGGAGAAAAAACTCCAGCAAGTAGGTCTGATGATTCAGTTCTGACTCAAAAAACAAATTTGCAGTTTCGTCTGGTACTCTCCTGATATCTAACATTATAAGCTTTTATCTGCTGATGTCTATATCTAATACTAATCAACTATTTAGACCAGTGATTCTCAAGTAGCCTCAGGACCAACCACCACGTTCTTGAGGAGATTTTACCAACATGTTTTATTTAACTCCATTTTCCTTAAAAAAAACTAAAATTTTGGCAAACAAAGTTGTCATGGAAAACCATATTTTGTGGGTAAATAAGTTAAATCTCAAGAGAACAACAACAGTTTTCTCATTATCACTGAAGGCAAAAAAACATACAAAATGGGAATCTCAGTTTTTTGTGATTCCTCTCATTTGGCTCAGCTCAGAAACAAGAGTTGGCACATCTGGCTCCGAGATGACTGCTAATTTGGTAGCCATTTTAGATTTTATGTTCTTAATTCTTTCTGTTGAGTAAGAACAAAAATTAAAGTAAAAATGGAAGAGAACAGCTTTCAAACTTGAGCCCACTCAACTTCCACGTACGTGAATCTGCTCTCATAACCAGCTCAGTTTCAAACAAACCATCTACAGCTTCAAAAACGCAGGTGTAAATTGGCTTTAGGCTTCCATCATTGTATTTCTGCTAGATTTTTCACTCAGGCACATGCTCATGACCCACTGATAGAAGCTTTGGACCCAATTTTGAGTCCAGACCCACCAGTTGAGGACCACTGGTTTAAACTACTGTCAATATTAATGCATAGATATATAGATGGGTAAGTTGACAGTTAAAGTTAATTAAAAAGTCAGGAAATCCAGTAAATGATTTCCCTAAAATATGGCCCTGAAGCAGTTTGTTGATTTAAAGTCTTCACCTGGAAGCCATTTTTCTGTCTGAATATCAAATAGATGTAGCAGACGTCTTCCACCACTGCATCACCTTTTGCATTAGCCCACAGGGACCTTGCAAACCTTTCAGTGCTGTAAAAACAGGTGCATGGGGAATAGAATAACAACTACTGGGGTGGACATAATAACAGAAACACCTGTGTGGTATAACGCAATCTCGTGCAACAACATCACAAACTGCGGCCTGAAGAATCAATTCAGATTACAAGCAACACCTCTGACCTTAAAGATTCAAGCATTTCGCCCTGTAATGTAAAGGTGCTGCTTTCAAAATGTTAAAGAGGAAAAATGTGCTTTGATGTTTGAAATATGCAGAAAAATCTTGTCAGGGGAGTGTTCGGCGATGCATGCAAACTTTTTACAGTCCATTAAGTGCATCAGATTCATTAATAATTTCCCTTCAGGCCTCTGTGTGTCAGTAGCAGTCTAACAGTTTACAAATCCTTCAAGACTCTGCATTAAAGACAAATGTCTCCTTTGTTTTTCCTCTGAGGTTTCTGGGTCACACATTAAAGTATCATCTGTGACAGGGGCTGCAGCTAGATCCTGATTTTTCACGGCTTACATTGTGGGCAAGTCGTCAGTGAGTGTTTGCCTCTGAGAAAATGTGCTGCTGCTCCATAATGGAGTCAGTGTGCCAGGTGTAGTGCGAGCTCTCCCACCACAATTCATTGAGAGGAAGGTTAACAGGCCTCTAGCCACTTGGAAAAGCATAGCAGATGGAAAGGTCACTTATAGGATAAATGTCGACATCTGTGTTTTAAGAAAATAAATGTCAAGGTGGGCGAGCAGGAGAATTAGAGGGTGGCGGGGAAGGAGAACCAATACAGAGGAGCTGTACGCAATTATGAAGTTCAGCTTTCAGGAGTGCAAATCACATGCACATTCTGACAAATGGCCGCAAAGATAATAGAATTGATGCCAGCCAGAAGGCATAAAAGAATCAAACTAAATATTTGAGGAATGACTTGCACGCTTAAAAATAGCCAGCCAGCAGAGGGAATGGAAGAGGGCCTCCAACGCCAAAGAGAGGAGAAGAAGAAAAGGGATGGATCGATACACATTGCCTCAGTCATCTGGGCATCCAGCCCACAGTAATTCAGGTGCTGTCAAAGCATAATTGAAGAATGACGCACTGGGAGTATATACACTGAGCCAGGAGATCAGGTTACTGCAGGTCTGTGGAGGCCTTTCAACCAGGAAGAATACGCTAGACTTTGTTCTGTGCCAAAACCAATAGAAGCTCCAGAGGAAAGCATACTTTCACTAATGACTCTTTTACAAGTTACACAGTAGCGCTAATGAGTTACTCCTACAGATGATCCCCTTCAGAGAGATGCAGAGAGAGGTTACAGAGATGTTAGCAGTGGTGAGGGGAGAAGTTTTTGTGTGAGTGGGAGGCTTGAAGCAAATGGCTTTCTCAAGAGCACAGATTCAGATCAGATGAGTGGCTAATGTGTTTTGTGAATAAAATCACTCAGAGCTCGGTCAAAGGTGTTTTTGTAACCTTTACCACCCTCAGAGTGGAATCATAACACAAATGTTCTTCTTCTGATCTGAACTCTGTATCAGGGCGCATGTAGGGAATGTAAAGCTATTCTCTGTGGTCGTTGTTTGTTTCTTTTTTTGCCATTAGTTTATGACAAATTAAATATGTAAATGACTCTTTTTGTGCCTCTTGCAGCAGCAACCAGTGAATAATGTGCCAGTTTCCCTAAGAGCACATTATCTTATTTTTTGGAGTGTTTTGTGGGTCAGTTACCCAAAAGCTTTTGAAATGAAAGAAACCTTCAAAATAAAGTCGTGTTAGTGATAGTATTAACAACATCATTAGAGAGGTTTATGTTTCTAATTGCTGTCTTATATAGCATCATGATGAGCTCAAAAAAGTGTTTGAATGCACCACACCACGGGTGGGCAACGAGCAGCCGAGCAGGAACACACGGCCCTCCTCTTACTGAATGTTGCCCAGAAGTCCATTTTAAATATTTAAAAAATTAAGGAGCATCGTAAGTCTGCTATAACAATGTCAACCCAAGTTGCAATAAGACTCATGAATAATTGAAATTAGAATAAAGTGGATGTAATCGTTGTGTAAAACTCCATGCATAGCATTAATAACTGCATAAACAGAAGGCAAACTTACAACTGATTCATTTTGTTGAAGATGTAGCACAAATTAGCTTGTATTCTATTTTGAAAGGTGTTCCTATCATTATGTAGAAGAAATGATGGTCTTATTTAAATTATCCTTAGTTTGTCAAACTGTGGCACTCAGTGCTGATAACAATAATATGTAACTCTTTGTAACTCAGTTTGCCTATCCCTACCCATGTGTCTCATGTGATATTCAAAGTTTTCAGTGCTTTTGTCAAAGTTCTTGAGTCAAATAATAAAATGTGCATGACATATGCAAAGGCAAATCTAAGATGCAAAAGTCTTTTTAACCTCTTTGATTACAGCAATGTGAGTATAAGACTAAGACCTGAATCCATATGACAGCCTATATAGCAATGTCAGTGTTTTCAATATGTAAATGCCATTTTATTGTGCGCCATTTGACATTGTAATATGCCAAAGATAGCACAAATTACAAAGGAAAATTTTGTTATGTTTGATGCATCTTTTAATCCATTTAAGATATCTTACAGTAATGACAAATGTTCCCTAATGCTTTACTGCATAATCATGAGCATAATGCAATTGAGGATGCATTTAACTAATCAGATTTCTCTGAGTGTTGTGCTCCTGCATCATGACATTTAAATATTACAAGCCACTTCAACAGTGTTGTTTTGGACAATGGAGGGAATTGTATTTTCATGTGTACCAGCCAACCAAAGGAGTGCACTGTTCAGCATACATAATCGTATTACATGCTAGAGTGCATTTTGCAGCATGTTTGTGTTTGTACTTCTTGCAGAGGCCTTCTTTGCACCACAAGCAGCGTGTGGTTATGATGGCCGCCATGCATCTTTGGGCAGTGACCATTTGGGTCAGTGGCTCACCCACAGCAGACACAGACTGTACTGTGGAGAAGAAGAAAAAAAGGGCTGGACCACCATTGTTGTAAATCTTCATCCATGAAAAATTTATGAAACCCAACTCAAGTACAGTGGCCAGTCAGTCTACTGACACTATTGATCAAAGTGAAGGATCTATATTGGATCCTATAACTCACATAAAATTGAGGATTGATAGGCATTTTTCACATTAGGAGCCTATCTGTATTTTTTTATTTAAAGCCTCAGATGTGTATTCTTCAGTGGGCCCCGTGCCCAGGACTCATCACTCAGCCAAATGATGATCTGTGACAGCAATTATGTTAAAAAGGTGGACACATGTAAAGGTGCTGCAAACTGAAATCAATACACAAGGGCTTTCATTACAAACAGACAACTAATCAATAGTCAGGGAGCACTCTGGCTGACAGGAGTAAGTTTTACTCAACTTCCTGTGAGGCTCAACAGCCACTAGTCTGATGCATTATTCAAAGTCTACTGGTTAGGAAGGCCAGAGATAAATAATTGATTACTTTCTGCCTTGAATATACACTGTGGCTGAGCAGGCCTTTACTGTACTTTGCATTGTCTGTGTTTGTGTGTACAGTGTGAATCCTGCCTGTGACAGGAGGTGGAGCAAACCTGCTTAAAAAAGCTCTGATGCATTAACATGAAACTGTAAAGGAAACTCTAACTGATCCCTCTTGTATATTCAAATATCCCGCCCTCTGAACAGCTAGTGTTACACTTTGTATCTGCTTGAAAAAGGGAGAAAGTTTTGCTTTTTGTTGGTGGTGGCAGGGTTGGAGGAATTGCACGATGACGCAAAAAACGTCAGCATTTTCCTTTTTTCAATAAGAGAGAAGTTTTGATTAAAGTTTCCCAACTATCTATGAAAGTTTCCGAGAGCTAAAAATAAAACATAACCACATTCCCCTGATCAAATTTTGGCATCAAGGTTGCTTTCTCCCTCCTCTAATGCTCGATCTCTCGTGACCAAAAGTAAAACTCACCCGCCCGGTGCTGACTCCTCTTCACTCTCATCCACTCAAAAGTTTTTCTGTTTACATCCACAGCACAGTCAAATGTGGCACAGCTCCCCATGTCGATATCTGGGACACTCTGGGAGCAGTTTTGAAAATGATCCGTGGGTGACCCAAACCCGCTCTGTCCCGTTGCTTCGTTGTTTGACACGCAGTAGTATCCGCGTCCCGGAGAGCCCTGCCCAGGCTGTGCCTTGCGCCGCCAGGGGACAAGGGACGAGTGGGGGCAGGCCGGTGGTGCCGAAAACCCCTCGGGAGTCTCACAATGGAGTGGGAGAGGAGGAGGAGGGCTGTCCAAAGAGGAGCACCGAGTCAAACTGTTGGAGAGAGTTAAGTAGCGGGGCTGTGGAGAGTTAAATTCCCCCTCCTCGCCACCACGGAGTTCAGCCTGAGTCGTGCAGCCCGGGTCCAGGTTTATGACCTCTTTGGCTCGGCAGCAGCCCGTGAACAGAGGGCTACTGCTCTCCCTTTCGGCCGTTAACTCTTGATAGGAAGTCATTATCACCTCTCCCCTTCCTGCATAATCATTGGACGGGGTCTCGCTTCATGCCCGGCCTCTCGTGCATCCAGTAACGCGTGGTCAGGCGGCTGCACGGGCGCGGGGACATTTCTCAGAGGAGAACCAGCCGACCCTGATTGATGGAGATGACGTGCCCTACTGGTCTCGGCCAATAGCTGGACATTCCTGTCATCAGAGAGGACAAACAGTGAAGAAACTCTATTCAGGTCTTTATTTGACTGTCGTCCTGCAGAAAAGTAGCAGCCTTAAAAACTAATCAGGCCTTACTGTGCCCCTTCGCTCCATGGAAATGTACAGACAGGCAGATTACAGAGAGACAGTGACTAAACTGACAAAGATGTTCATTTTAAAGAATATTTAACAAAGAAAGGCTAAATAACACAGCAACGGACAGACTCGTCCAAAAAACTTCCGGAAAATTAAAATTAGGGGAGACCTGGTGCGACTGCAGCACTTCCAAAAATGTCCCATAATAATCAACAAAACATGAACTTAACGTTTTTTTATGTAAGGCCCAAAATTGATTGCACAAATAAATCCATTTGCATATTTCTAACTTCTGAGAACAAGACCATTTTAAACAACCATCACGTTCCATCACGTCCTTTTTCATTTTTTCTTTTAAATTTCATGGATTTCATTGTAGAAAGAATAACCTCAGCTTGTACATAAAACTGGGCAACTATTCTCGTGATCAAGTTTATTTCAGTAATCTGAACTGAGTCAAAAGTATCTGACGGGATAGGTAAATTTACAGAATTGGATTCAAATAATATTGCTATTACAACATAATGTTAACATGTAATAATAGTCATGTAATTTAAAAGCTTTTTTAACAATATAGTAATTATATTATATTTAAACATTCTCAATACTTATAAACAAGGATAAAGTAACACATGGGTAATTTATAATAAGAACCATTGCTATGATTGCCATCTGTCATAGTGTTATAGTTGCTCCCAGTCAGGAAGTCAAAGTTTCAAACTTTGTATACAACAAGCTGTTTATGCCAAATAATAAACTTTGACATGAATTAACTTAGTTTGAATTAATTGTTTCTCTAAACCTCATCTGTAAAAGAAAAAATACTGCAAACCATATTCAGAAATATACAATTTTTTATCTGTAAATTTCAACACTGATAAAGTGAGCATGCTAGATTTTTGTAAGGAGAGAGATAGCCTAAATAGCCTTTACAGACTTGGTAGAATCACTCTAGCTTGCCCAATGGAGGAGAAAGCTGAGTGTTACAATTGCCCCTGAAATCAAACATTGCTAACGTTTTAAAGGACTAAAAAGAGCATTTCAATGAATTGATATCTTGCTTCAAATGTGGATTACAACAAACATCACTCTTGAATGTCATGTTTTGCAAACAAATTAACAAGGTTAAACGAGATTGCATTAATATTCTTGGAATAGGTAAGCATTTTGTTTTTAAAGACGAACTTTTTCTGATAAAATGTTGGCCTAGATTCATGCTGTCTTCAGAGTACAGCTGCAAAATGACCGCTGTGCCTCATTTTTCCTCCAAACTTTGTTGATCCAATTTCGTTTAGGCTTCATACAATTCATGGAGCATGAAAGAAATAAAAACAAAAATGAAAACCAAACAAACACATTGCTGAAGGCATCTACATTTATCATGGCAGAGCTCATTTTCTCCCATTGCTAATATTTCATATCAATTTAGAGGCCGTAATGTCTTTTAAGCTTCTTTTTTCTTCATACTAGAAATAAAAGTTATTTGCGTCTTTTTGTTGACTGAGTGCAGAGAAGCAGGATACCCCCCTTGCCTCTCACCTTATCAAACAGGTAGGCTATAATGTCACCAAAGTTTGCCTTCAACTTTTATTTCGTCTCAAGAGAAATGTCTCATAGGTCACATTCTCCTACAATGATTATTTTTCACGCCAACAATGCGAACTTCTGTTGCCAAAGAGTAAATTAGCATAATATAAAGCTTACATTGATGCAGCTAATGGATTATGCTAATCTGGTGTTGGGCTCCTTGAGGAAAACCCGCGGCCCTCTTTAGCAGAGGGCTTAGGTCATGTGAAAGGCACACTTAATGGGTTCAGAGGTCGTGACAGCTGGTATTTAGAAGTTCAGTTGCAGCAGATTTGTAATTAGCCTCGAACAAATACTAAAAACAAGATGGCTGTGAGCTGAGATCAAGAAGTTGTAAAGTTAGCTGAGGGAGAGGTATCTGATGGGCTTCCCTCTACCGAGACAAACCAAATAGTATTCAATAGCCTATATCAACAAAGCTCTGCATTTACTCTGAGGTAGCTCAAATTCCCATTCACAGGCTAATGAAGCTATAGCTAAATAAAAATCTGAAGTTGTTGGGACTGAAAGAACTTTAAATGGAATTTTTAGCTGGATTATTTTTTATAAACGGAGGGGTTGTGGGACTTTGAGCTGTTAGACTAATCCACGGTCGTTTTCTTGAATTAGTTTTTCGTTTGTTTTTGTTGTTCATCTACAGTCATATTTTCCTTTCAAATACATGAGCTCACTGAAGCCTATTCTGTATATTTATGTGGGAATTTCCGTTCTGAATGAAAAGCGTTTGCATTTAATGTGCTTATTCCACTCAACAGCAAGCTACCTGAATACAGTAACCACTAGCCTAACTTAAGTTTCCTTATATGGCAACTTCAATAAAACAAATAAATACATTTTCCTGTAAACTACTTGATTTTAAAGTTTCACGTGGACAAAACAAACAAATCAACAGTATTTCACATTGCACCGTATAACCACAAAGGACTTTAAAATTCATACAAATGTAATTTGATTCAGTTTAATTCTGTATTTTGTGCAACATCAAAAAAGCAGTTTGCTCCTAGTCTCATCACCTTTAGTGCACAATGAAAATGTCCAGCAGCTGCCTTGATTTTCTTTTCCTCCTCAAGTCTGGTGACCTACTTAAAAAACAGAAGGGAAAAGTGTGTGCCACGTTCCTTCACTGAAAAAATGGAATATATAAAGAAGATCAGGTAAGGACAGTAATGCTGCCATCAGAGTCTCCAGCTTTCAAGTCTAACATCTTAATTACACAGTGTTTTTTAGCAGTAGTGGAATCATTTCCCCATCTACAGAACTAAAAACTCGGGCTTTGATCAGTTTTGTTTTCAGGCTTCAGTCATGTGTCAGGATGCTCAGTCTGCATACAAATGAATCCTGTAGACGAGAAATGATGTTGGCATGATTTGAAAATTATTTTTACTCCATTTAATTATTTATCATTTGGAATTAATTTCAATGATTTATTTTTCTGTGCCTGCATGCTCAAATCAATCCATGGAAAATATAATAATTAATACATTCAACATGTTGATCGAAAACCATAACATGCATTGCAATTATTTTTTATTATTAGCCTATTATGATTATGTTATTGATATTTCATTTTCAGATAACTGCACAAAAGCACCATCTGTAACATTTGATAAAAACCCTAAACTCCCTGTTACTGCTCTTATCGTTTTATTCCAACAATCTTTCCTATGTCTTTTAAGTCTGCAGTAATTACAAAATAATTCAGCGTAATGAACAACTTCTAACTGCATTCTTACAACACAGAAATATGGTCCCAGCTGTGGGAGTTAATGGGATTCTACAGGCAGCGATGTGCTGAATGACTGAGTGCAATATATCCCCTCTCTTCATGCATTTGCAGCGCGCGCACATCCATCTTCATGTCAGCTCGGAGGTTACTCAGGGTTCACGCGCTCGCTTGTTTCTCTCCTCCACACTCAATAAATAAATCTCTGCAGCTTTCTGTTTACCGCCTGAATATAAATTTGTTTGCAGTCGATCGAAGACCTGTGCGGAGGTATTAGAAATTGTATTTCTGTAATGGCTTTCAGCAGAGGGAGGGAGGGGAGGGGAGGTTAGGGGAAGGGGTTGCAGAGAGGGGAAGAGTAGAGGAAGAAGAAAAAACAGGTGTGAGCAATCTCTGCTTTCCCCCCTCTCTCTCTATGCAAAAGGATTTTCAGAAACACACAGCCCTGGGACATCTAAAAACCAAGCAACCTTTTTTTTTATTATTTTGTGGGACAAAAACAAGCAATCAGTGTTTGTTCCTGGAAGTGCCATATGTCTGATTAGCATATTTGAAGACTTGTTCCACATCACTTACAGGCACTTTTATGCAACAGAAGTTATATTATCACATAAAACACAAAACACACTTCAGTTGGGGACAGCTTGTTCCCTGCTCAACCACAAATATCTACATCAGATAGCTGCAGCAGTAAGACAAAGGATAATACCACAATTTTGATTTCCCTTAAACCAAATTCTGCATCCCATTAAAAACAGCAGAAATTCTTCTGGTTATGTCTTTTTTCCTGTGGACCAATGTAGGTATTACACAATTTGGAGTGAGACCGGGCTACTTTTTTCACAACTCAAAAAAATATGGCAAAAATCATACTTGCTTTTATTTAGACAGATAGTTGCATCACATGCACATATTGAATTTAAACAATCTTTACACAATCATTCCAAACAATGATAGCGCATCTTTTGGCATTGTTTGTTTTTAATCTTGACACTGTTTTTAGAATTGAAATTTGAATCAGATTTGGTTAATTGCCATACTTCAAAATATACATTCTTTTATGATTTGAATAACAACAATCATCCCCCCAAACTACAAAATGAAATTGCTGCAGAAATAAGTTAGGAATAGAACCACAATAAAGTCATTTTTATTTTGTTGCTTTTCTCGTTTGAAAGTCCAAGGAATTTCTAAAACTGGGTTTTGGGTAGATATCTGAACTAATGTCTGTGGTAAACACAAGCAAGGACCTTTGATATTTTTTAAGACATATATTATACTTGAAATTCCCAAAAATGATGTCTGCTAACAAGCTAATAAGTGGGAGATTGTTAGGGACACTGAGCATCATAATCATCTTAAAAAATTGGTAGACAGATGTTTGACAAAGTCACGTGAACTAAGTTGATCAGGTCACTCTATAAGAGTCTTTAATAGAAGAGATGAAAAGGAATATAAAGATAATGCTTATAGTTAGCAATGTTGAAGCCAGTCTGATTTGCTTAATCATTGGCTGATATAAGCTATTTATACTGGTTTCAGATGTAAAAATTATTTTGATAGGATTTATTTGTAAAGATTAACATGGTGAACATAACATGCATGCTGTACAGATTTTCTTGCCTCAGATATTATTATCAGCATTATTTTAAAGAAACAATAAAAGGAAAACATGTCTCTATGCTGAGATAACCTGTGGGATGCCAATTTCCTGGAATACAAAATTATGTAAACTCTGTAGTACTCTGTCAGGGTGGAATATCTGACTTCCTTCAAATCAATTGCTGTACTCCATTTACAAAACAAACAAAAATAACATCTCCAGAGCTCATCCGACTCCATCCCTTTTCTACTCTTTAATCCTATTTTATATTCATTCATAGATGTCTTCACATTTGGGTCAGTTTTTGATCAGCACAGGAAGTTCTTCACAGTGTTATTACTGCTCTTAAATAAAATTCCTAGGACATTTTATAGTTTAGAGAGTCCTTTAAACCATCACACTGACAAAAAGACCCCACATATAGGCAAAGGTTGCTTGGAAGTCCAGATTAATATCACATTTTAAGAAAGCCGAAGCCAAAGATATGGCATGCATTGCTGTTAGTAAATCAACATTCCTAAAAGACAGACAATACATTTTCGCTGGGTGTCCAGTGTTTACAACAAAATCTTGCTGTATCTTGGACCCAGAAACGACAGGTCTTGTAGCCAGATGAAAGTTCAAAGAGTAAGGACCAAAATCCAAGCGAATGCTAACATTGGTCTTTTGGTTCATCCTAAATTCCCACAAATTAATGCCAGCTATGGTACTTTTTTGTCTATGGGGTGACACCTGCAAGCTAATTCGGGAAGAAAACTGGAGCTGCAATGATTTTACACCAGAAATGTTTCATTATTCAGTGATCTGACAAACATCCTACCAATTAGAAGTATATTTAAGCTGCAAAATCTTCATTTCATTTTCTCTGCTTTGCCACCAGCTCTGCCTTGCTTCAGTACTATACTCTTGCTTTCAACCCTCCACCAACCAAGCATCCACTTGAGGGCTTTGGGTAAGGAACTTAGGATCTCATACTTCCTCAAACTCTGCATGAAGAATAAATCTATTAGAAATGGTGAGTACAGAGCCAAAACATGAAACTCAAACTATGATCTGCTGCTGCAACACATATTGTACACATAAATTGTATAATACAAACATGAGCAGTAGGTATATTTTGAGGCTCTTGTGCACTGATACTAATATTCTACCAGAAATAGCAGTTATCAATAATGCTGTAATTTGGTGATTTTATTCTTCAGATTGTGGTGTTCATGGGTCAAATCGAAAGAGAACAATGTCAGCGTACAAGAATGTCTCATTGGGGAAAAAGGTATAAAGTTTGATTTTATTTTTGTGTAATTTGGTTTCAGAAAAGTCTTCAAACATTTGGTTAAAACTGTTTACTTAAGGTTGTTTTCACTCTGTCACTTCTTAAAACTGATCAGATTTCACTTGAAAGGTCCGTGAGGGTTAAAGTGGGTGCAGACATAGCCACACTTGATCCGCCTTCTCTGTGCTGTTGTGACTGGAGGTGAAGAAAAACATGGCAGCTCTTGTGTGGCTCTGTCAGGAGGCAGGAGACGATATTGACTGATGCTAATTTGTTTTGCGTCCGTGCTCTGATATGTGTCAATAGGTGGTCGAGGCCCTGGGATCAGCATTATCCGTGCTCAGACTACCTTAGTGGTTTTTGAATTGGACCCTCGTCCATGCTCCCCCTGCTGACATCAGACCCTCCAATGCTGTCAGGGCTCATTTAGTGTTCAGCTCTTGACCCTCATATGACTAGGAATTAAGCGCCACTGACAGACGAGTGTCACCAACAAGCCCGGAGGTCAGAGCTGTTAATGTAGTTCCAGGACGAGGAAAATGACAACCATCTATGCCATGTTTATGGAGCTCAGGCTCATCAACGTGGTTTCATTATACAGCTGTAATGTGATAAAGGGACAAGGAGGGAGAGGGGGGTAGACAGAGAAAGAGAGCGATAGTAAGAGAGGGTAAGAGCAGACATTCAAGTGTGGCACATTGACCGGCTGAAAGATGGCTATCTTTATGATTGATAGAGCATGCCTCTGTTTTTCAGGTATTGACATTTTTGAAAAATTATGATGTCAGAGATAAGGTGTAGCCCACACACAAGCCGGTGATACAACCTGAACACTGAAATGTCCTCTTTTTATACTTTAAAATCGAAATAACATTAAATGCAAGATAATATAATATTTAGGTCAAGTACATTTGTGATTAAAAAACTATGTTTGATGGTATTTTTGCCTAACTATAGCTACAAAATATTGCTATATTACTATATTTCCTAATCATTTCAGCCAACATGAACAATGAAATATTATTTAAACCGTTCAAAGCAACTGCTTCAGTCAGTTTCCATGCCTGTGATCAGGCAGACCCATCTTGCAAATCCTCAAGCTGGTGCATTTGTTCCTGATCAGAAAAATGACCGGTCCAACTGGCATCTTTCTGAGAAAAAGGAAGTGGAAGCTTTGGGCTTTGGTTTGATTGTGCTGAAAGCGAAGACTAATTGCATGCCTCTGATTGGCTCACAATAAATGTAACAGACAGAACACACAAGTTCTATGTAACCACATTTTATTTGACCAAGATAAGGATACCACATACATAGACATGTATTAACAATCTGCCTGATATATACAAAATCACTAAGACTTTAGAGTAAATACAAGTTTTACTTTCATTTTTTTGCTCAAATGTAAATTTCAAAATGTGACCAACCCTCGGGGACTTTCAGTTTCTGATCCACAAGGTATAGAGTACAGAACTAGTACCATTATAGCTCAACATATTGTTTTTAGTTCAGCATTGAGACACTTTACTTGCTATTTGTATGCCTGGAATGGAGGCAACAGTATTTAATGGAAGGTTCTGATTGATTTAGCATATTTTCTTTTCTTTATTTTATAACTAACTACTCAGATGTCATGACATGAGTTACTAAAATCAGTAGCCTACTTTCTATGTACTTGACACACATCTATAATTGAGCACAAAAATATATATGTATACATACATATATGTGTTCATCCCACACATGTATCCAAAATAACATCACATGGGAGTGACCTTATATTGGTGACCAATATCCGGTGTTTATCTAGACACTGTGATGTCAGCCTGGTATGTTGCTGTTGTCTTTATTTCTTATTTCAAAATAATAACTTACAAGATCAAAATGAATATTAAAAAATCTTTCCTCAAACAGGAGAAATTGTTTTAGTTGTCCTTTATTTTCTGGTTAAATGCATTGAAACCTGTCACAGCTCATGAATTTTAATCATAAATCCAGAATAACAACTGTGCAAATGGCTTGGGACATTATAGCTAAGTGCATTCGGCAAAGGCTCAACAGTGTGACAATAAAGCAATACTGTGCTAATACCAGGTCTTTTCAACAATAGCCTGTAGTATGTAACTGCAGCTTCTCACAGCTTCACTGAGCCAGGAGGCTCCGTGTCGGCACAATCCCAAACATCATGACAACAAGCCATCAGTCATCTTCCCCCCGAGCTGCTGCGCACACTTGTGTGTTTCCGGAGTTCTTACTGTGGGAAATGAGCAGGGTTAAACATGAAACAGGAGGAAATGTTCATCACTGCAGCACACTCGCTAATATTCTCCCTCATACAGCATTGTTTTCTCTGCAGGGAAAGAGGAGCAGTGGTTTTTAATTTTTTAACTGCCTTAACATCCCCTGCTTGTTTACAGACAGATCAGCACTGCATGCATGCTAACATTGAAAAACTACACAGTGTTAATACAGCACCACTTTTCTGACAAGATTCAGGAAGAAGTATTTCTACTGGGTAAAATGAGACATGTGACCCCAAAAATCTCAGGCTTTAAAGTGTACAGAAAGTATTTGATATCTACATATATTAATCAGATATATATTATTTCCTTACTAAGCATCAAGAGGTCAAGTAGAATGGGAAATAAACTTTTGTAAGCGATTTAAAAAAGAAATGTTTCATGACCTGTATACAATAGATACCATCCCTAAAATTGGCTTTCTTCCTCCCGCTTGTTTGACATGAGGAAAGGCAAATTCCTGTAGTGCCATCGTTCTGGATGTGAGCTGTTCAGACAGTGCTCCTCCTCTTCTTTGGTTAAAGAGGCTATGAGGAGTTTCTAAGTAATTACAAAAAAGTCTCACTTTTAGAAATATGCCTGATCGAAATACACACTTTAAGATGAGTTTTATAGTATCAAAATAGGTTATCTATAAATGCTATTTCTTAGCTTCGCGGTCGGGTCGGACAGGGCTGGACTGGCCTGGATACTCAACTTTGGGAACAAGACAATTAAAACGAGAGCAAATTTATATTATTCGGACACGTCTTAGAGCACCGGGCTGTAAGTAGAGATATATAGCCAGCTACAAAACTGCGATAATAAGTGTTCCAAAAATTGCTGGTTGTCACACATCAAAAACTACCGCTTCGTACCTTGGGTCATGTCTTTTGGTGCGTTCCAGTTGTAGTCAGAAGTAGGAATTTCCGAGTTCCGAGAAGGAAACTGCAACTGGAACGTCCCCCGAAGTCTGAATTTCCTACTGGGAACTCGGTGAAACCTCACCACCCCCGAGTTGACAATGGAAGATGGATGCCCCCAGTGTGAACAGTTATTTAGCTCCTGCAATAATCAATTAATTTTTGCACTTCTGACTGGGGTGTGTCGCTCTAGCTCAGCTGTATACATAGCATTGTTAGACTTATATTTACAAAAATGCTGCCATAGTGATAATCACATTCTTCATACAACGATGCAGGGTATGCTAACAACGGCTAACATTAGCCTGGTAGATCGGCATGTTTTTTTACGACTCCAACTGGAACGCCGATAAGTTGGAGATGATGTCACTCCCAGTTCCGAGGTTACTGGAACACAGCATTACGACAGTCACTGCGCATGCTCATAGGTAGCAGAGTCTTTATGTCACCGGAAATACATTCTCCTCATAGCACCTTTAAAACCAGGACTGAAAACCAACAAATTCGGAGCCACCTCAAAAATCCTGAAAAGTCTTCATATCTATCTGATTTTGGTTAAGGAGCTAAACATGGGCAAGAGCCTTGTGTATATATTTGCTTGGGGCCTAAATAACCATCCGTGGTTATCACAGTCATTTTGGTTGACAACTTTAAAATGCTAATTTGCGTTTGTATTGGATCAGTTACTGCATGAACTATGGCTTCATAGTCTATCAAATTGAAATATTCAAGATGTCTTGTGCATCAACTAACTCAGATTTGGTTTGCATGTTGTGCACCCTGCAAAGCTTTTTTTCTCTGCAGTAGATTTCAAAATAAGCTTGTCTGACTTAGAACAACATTGGATTGTGCAGTATGAGTTATTGCTGCTTCAGAAACTTAGTTTTAACATTTGAGGTTCAACAAAGATTCCTCTAGCAGCAAAAACAAAGCCTTGTAACAAATATCCAAGAGATGTCATGCTTTGTTGGTGTTAGCTTAACACTGTTGTTGATGTGGCCTAACTGAGCAAATGACAGTTAAATAATCAAAATAGTTGGAAATCCAACCACTTGTTGGTTCATTTGAATACTTGCATGGCTCTTCTTAGCAATGTTTGAAACTCAACATGCACAACACTAAAGTTGTTAATTTGCCAAACACTTCAGACTGTGTAACAGAATAAAACACAGAAGAGCAGTCGTAGTGTTAAAAGAAATGTTCCATGTGTTATTTGTTGTATAAGACAAAAAGACATAACAAATTTCTGCTCAGGCGAGTCTTGCGTAATGATTAAGAAATGTTTCAAGTTTGTAAAGCTTTAAGTAATGTTAATATGTTTTTAAGTGTATACATAAAAAAATCTAAGAAAATGGGAAATAGTTTATTATGCATTATTTGAACAACAAATCATACCGTGCTGCATAAAGAAATTCCAACACCAATCACAATCATGGACGTCTGGTGACACATTAGGTTTACTAAATGCTATTATGCATTAAAAAATCCATAAAGAAAGGATGTAAGAACTTAAGTCTTCCTCCATAAAGCTTCATTAATCTATCATGTGCCATTCATGATCACATTTATAAATGCTTCTTTGCTACATTAATAAATCGAAAATATAGCACTTTCATCAAAATTATTGGTTTACATTGAGTGCAATTTCAAATGGGACCATTTAATTCAATGAATCCAGCATTAAGTTAAAGTCAAACTACACTACTGTTAAGTAAATAAACAAAGAATAAACCAATAATGAAGTTAATTTTGAGCTGCAACTGTTTTTTCCTCAGTTATGTATAAAGCCTCATTGATGATGCAGAGTCACAGCCATCATCCACACTGTAAAAATGTAAGTTGATTTCACAGTAAAAACTGCAAAACTGTGAAGGTGAAAGACCATAAGTAAAAAAAAAATGGAAATGTGAAACTCAGTGAAACGGAGGAATTCATGATTAGCTCTATGGGTTCATGTTGGGTGTTAGATTTATATATTTGTATTTATACGTTTATGTGTATCTTTTTATGTATAAATGTATCTATGCATATACTGTGCGTGTATCCATAAATTAAGAGTATTATGCTCTATTGTTAAGTGTCTTGAGAAAACACTTGTTATGAATTGGCACTGATTCAATGATTGATTGATTGATTGAAACAGTAAAACACCATAAAAACATTTACAGGTCAAACCAGATTTTTTACAGATCTTTAAAGGAGACATATGCTTGTTTCTCCTTTTCACTATGCCAGACTAAGATGCCTGTAAAGCATTTCTGCCCTCAGTACAAGTCATTTAGTTTCTTCATTGCCCCACAATTGCGTTCTCAAAATCCTCATTTTAGGCCATTATGAAGCTCTTGTTGAAACACGAGAATCTCAGGATGACCTACGGTTACCTCGCAACGTCTCAGCCCTTTGTGCTCTGATTGGTCAGTTCTATCGGGGGTAGAGCCAGCCTGTCCTTCTTCTTCTACTGTATCTTCTGGCAGGCTCAAAGCAGCAACCGCGTATTGAGTCCCCCTACAGGCCAGAGCTGGTAATGAGTGAGTGTGAGCCAGGGATCTATATACTGCTGCTGGACGAATGTGTTCCTTGGTGACGGTTTTGTGGCTAACGGTCATCACAGAGGAGGAAGTGTTCTATCAGATTACTCCAATAAAAAGAAAGGTACCTCGCGTCGTCACGACGATTTAAATCTAGCGGACATCTCGCAATGACCTATTTTCAGAGGCATCAAATCTCATTCTAGGATATCAGAAAAACTACAATATCTCAGTTTTTACAAATTAAGGGGGTGTAAGGTCTTGTTTTCAAATTTATTATTATATGTAAGTATTAAATCATGCATCAGCATGATATGTCTCCTTTAAAGAAAACATATTTCTTTTCTATTGAATACTCTTGAACTGTTTTTGAATTAATATTTTCTGTTATACTTAAAAAAAAACTACTGTACTGTAAGCATAGGTGTACGTGTATTAACGATAAACAGCTGATGTGGATAAAATTGATCATTTTAAATGATCATCGTGTACAAATAAAGACATATGTATTTTTCTATTTATCCACTCATAGTATAGAAAGTCTTAAGCTTACAGATATATCATATCCAAACAAAATGATTTATTTGACTGTCCTTTCACATGTAAGCCCTATATTTTGGGTCCTGAAACATTGTTTTTCACAACTATGGTGCCATTTTCACAATAATGTGATTAATTTCTGAAGAATAAGAACATAAATTTAAACTTTCATTAAAACATGTTTAAAGGCCCCATCTTTGTTTGGGGACCAGGGTAACAGCCACTCTTTGCCTTATGGTTAAGACTGCCTCTGCACATGTAAAGGTGCCATGTACTGCAAAATTAATTTTCAAATCAAATGTACTGTTTGCCTCTTCAAACACTCTGCTATTTATTTTTTTGTATAATAACTATACAATCTCACCTACATGTGCTGTTTCTCCTCATCACAGGCAGACATCACCATTTTAAATTTCCATTCCTTCACTGTAACCCCACCTGTTCCCTCTGATTAGACATGGTTTGGGTGCAGTGCAGACTTCATCATCATAGCCTCCTTCAGCCTACCCATCCCCTCAAGAATGAGCATTTCCAAAGGTGAGAGGAAAAGAGCTGCACCTTAAACTCTGCAGATTTTTTTTTTCTTGAATCAAATCATTGCGTATTAGAAACCCAAGACATGATGTAAATGGCCAACCAAAGCAGGACAAAGGACCTTTAAGACATTTTTCAGCAACTTTGAAGAGAGACAAGTATAGGGTTGCATTTTATAGTCACAATATATCTATTTTCTTTAAGGAAACCCTTCATATTAAGACATGTTGTTCTAATGAGGAAATACAAGTTTTTATTTAAATGTTTCGTGGGGAAAAAACACTCAAATACTGATTTATACACTTAAAGAACATTTTACATGTGCACAGTCCTTGCTGTACAATGCATTTTGAGTAGTAATGTCAGATTTTTGCACTGTCCTTGTCCTTTATTTCTTTTGACCCTTCTCACCGTAGTCTACATTAAAGACGCTTCTTCCATGTGTCCTCTTTAACAATAATGCACTCTGGCTAAAAATAGCTTGAAAGATAAAACTCCACTGGGGCAACTGTTGGAGAGGGAACCATTTAATTTTTAACATATACCCAGAATGAAGAAAAAAATAGCAGCTTAAATTCATACTTTACGTTAAATTTTCCAGTTATTGTAATTGAATCTAGAGTTTTTTTTGTTTATTGGCTTTAATAAAAAGCCTCTAGTGTTATCTGACATAGTTAACATGTCCAAATGTGCATGCTCTAATGACCCATTCATGGCTGGACATGTTATTTTTCATTGAAACCTTTTTTTTCTGTCATATATTTCCACAGTTTTTTAGGTAAGGCCAACCCAAAGAAAGCGACCATTGATTTGACTTGATGTGATGAAGCCATTGGCTGTTAAATACTTGCTGAGTGTTCGATAATGGTCAACATGTGACATTTAGCAGGGTGACTGTTGTGATTACAAGTTCATTCATTTCAGTGCAGCGGCTCTCCTACAGGTGACTCCCTCACAGCGCACAGAGGAGACACTTTCATCACCAACTTACCTTTTTATTGTCACCGATCATCCTTAACTGGGAAGCATTTAAAATGTCATTGATCTTGATAATGCCGGCCCGTAATATGACAGTAACAGTTGTAGGAGATTCAGGAAGTCAAATTTCAGAGATTGATGAGTCGTAGCTGTTGAGTTATAATCCATCTTGCTGACTAATGCTCGGGCTCTGTTCCACACCGAGGAGCAGACAAATAAATAAAAGCCATAAAGGTGACACTGGAAATTGATACTTAACAATCATCTTGAGCAACAAGCACCTGGAGAGACTGGTGGGCAGCACTTACTGCTGTGGAAGGTGATGCTGAGAAGGTTAACAGGTCATTAAGAGAACAAAAGCTTCGAAAGGCCATACATAAAGTTCAGGCTTTGACTCAACAATGAACTTAAGTGTGACATGTGACAGTCACAGTGCCAGAAGATTTCAAACCAAGATCAGTTTTATCGGTCAACTCCAAATTCTCATGATTGGGAAGGATTTTTTTTTTTTGAAATTCTGACCTGATTCTGATCTTGCAATCTGTGTTCAACCAAATCTTTTACCAGAGCAAAAGATAGTGACAGAAAAATAACAAAATTTGCAGGCAGTCACAGCAAATGTTTAAGATTATTCTATCTTGTACTAATTCATGCCATTGGATTTTTATGATATCCGACATGATGGCATTTCCAAGTTTACCTTTGAGATACTGATCCATACTCTGTTTAAGTGTGTGTTGGGTCTCTTTTGTGCTGAAGTTGGCCTGTCATTCTCTCATTCATGCTGTGAGTCTATTCTTGAAGCATGCATAAAATGAGCCGGACAAGGTTCTCATGACATACATTTTTAAATATAGACGTTTTAAAATTTAAAGGTGAGAATAATGTCATTGGATTACAAATTTACTAAAAAGCCTTTTAACAGAGAAATAAAGTAAATCCACAAAACACATCATAGTGGTTCTATGTCTTTGCACAGATATGTGTTGCCAGAGAGTCACAGCAGAGTGATTGGCCTCTGACCCTATACCTTCCAAATTTGTTAGGACATTTGTGTAAAGTTTGACTGAAATCCCTCTAAGAATTCTTGACGAATCAAGTTCAGCCCAAAGGCGTGGCCGTGTGCCCCAAGGACACTTGACTTTGTCCCCCAAAAATCTTGGCATTTGTCCATGAGTCAAAGTGGCATTTAAAATGTCATTTATCTTGATAAAGCCTTGATAAAGTGACCATTCGAGCAGAATTTTATGGAAATCCTTCACAGCATTTTTTAGATATTGTGTTTACAAGCAGGCAGTGTCCATAATGTCCCATAACCTTCAGCCTTTAACCTCCAAAATCTATCAAGGTGATCTTCTACAGCAAGGGGAACAAATATGCAAAGTTTTAAAGGAAATCCTAAATGCTTTCTTGAGATATAACATTCACGAGCAAAGGATGACCAGAAAAAGTTATGAAATTTGACCACTGGCCTTCAAAATGTATTTGCCCTATACAGTTTTGATGTTTGAGTAGAGTTTAAAGAAAGTTCCTTAAATCATGTTTCTGATATTGGGTTTCCAGCTTGGCTTTTACAAGCAAAGGTTGATAATGAAAGCAAAAGCGAGCCGCTGGACCCCATACTCTTCACCTTTGTCTTATGGCCTTTAAAATCAAAAAGACTTATCCAGAAGTGTATGTCAGCATTTGACCAGAGTAAAGAAAATATCTGTTTGAGTTTAAATATATTTCATTTACGAACAAAAGATAACTGCAAAGCTTTCTCACCATGACCTTTCTCCTCTGACATTAAACATGGAATAGGTTTGTGTTTTAATCAGAAGTGCAAACTTTGAGAGGGGGAGAGGGGTCCAGTTGCAGACCTCCACTCTCAGCCGGCTTATGTGAGACGGACCTGATGTAAATATAAACAACTACTGGTGCGTTCCAGTTGTAGTCAGAAGTAGGAATTTCCAAGTTCTGAGAAAGTTTTTTCTAAGCAAACAATTTGAGTACAGACCACTTGTATATATTAGTTCTGATAAGTTTTGTAGCATTACTTAAACAATATGAGTGTACAAATAGGGTTTGAGACGGTTGTTGAATGTACTCATTTTTTTCAGTTCAAAAAACGTAGACTTTTAAGTTTTAGATCAGGCTGCAGTGCTGGCCTGCGTTGATTGGCTGAAAATTCAAGACAGGTCTGGGCTTGTCTGTCAGAGGATACAGACTCCATTTTCTTTTTCACAGAGAGGAGAAATTTTCTTTCTGAAGCATAGACCGTGGAAGCGGGGGGGCCAGGCGGGCCGTGGCCCGGGTAACTTTTTGGGTCGAAATACGCACTTATCGATGAGTTTTATAGCATCTAAATAGGTTATCTATAAATGCTATTCTTTAGCCTCCTGGTCGGGTCGTACAGGGCTGGACTGGCCTGGATACTCAACTTCAGGAACAAGACAATTAAAACTAGAGCAAATTTATGTTATTTTATTATTTATATTACACGTCTGAGAGCGCCGGGCTGTAAGTAGCGATATATAGCCGTCTACAACTACGATACTAAGTTTTCCCTGCATTGCTTGTCATCACACATCAAAAACTACAGCTACGTAACTAGAAAGAGATACATTACCTAGTGGCTGTGCATCCTGTAAGTTGTTGAAAAAGAACTTGTAAAGCAATGTAGAGTTCCGACAAAGATCCATGCTGCAGCCATTCACCACAACAAACAAACACATTTGGCTTCACGTCTCCGGTGCGTTCAAGTTGTAGTCAGAAGTAGGAATTTTGAGCTCCGAGTGGGAAACTGCGACTGGAACGTCCCCCGAAGTCTGAATTTCCTGCTGGGAACTCGGTGAAACCTCGCCACCCCGAGGTGTCAATCGAAGATGGATGCCCCCAGTGTGAACAGTTATTTAGCTCCTGTAATAATCAATTTATTTGCACTTCTGACTGGGGTGTGTCGCTCTAGATCAGCTGTATACATAGTATTGTTAGATTTATATTTACAAAAATGCTGCCATAGTGATAATCACATTCTTCATACAACAACGCAGACACAGCGTGCTAACAACAGCTAACAATAGTCTGGTAGATGATGGCATTACGTGTGTGTCCGTGTATAGTGTAGTCTATAGCCTTGGCTACGCATCATGTCTGACCAAAAATTTCGGTGACCCCCCCTTGCGATTGTGGCCCCCCCTTGTTCAAACACGTTCTGCGGTCTATGTACTGAAGCACTTTTTCAGCCGGCATTTTTTATTTTTTCACAAGTTTGTCGTCGAGTAAGAAGGATGCCATGAATGAGGTGAGCTATTTTTCATTAACTATTAGAAACTGCTTAACTTTTTTGTCTTAAACATGTATATTTAAATGTGCAGAAATTTGAGCTTGACTTATGTCAGCACTCCAGTTTAGTTTGTTCTCTGCAAGTGTTACCTTTAGTTTTCTATATGACGTGTCAAAGTGGAATTATTGCAATGTAGTTTTTGTTGAGACATCACATTCGCCCTTAGAAGAAGAGAGGTGGTGAAGGATGAACCTGACATCAGCCAGATCGTCCAGCGATGGCCAGCACTTTTTACTAAAAGCCAGGTTTGTGAAATTGTCCTTTAATTTTATTTATTTAGTTATATTTTCTCATGTATTCTAACATATTCAGAGGTGTCTATTAGTGAGTATGGCTGAAAATCAATATTGAGCTTCAGATTTTTCAGGTTTACTTGGAGTTTAACCAGGTTTTTGGAAGAAACCTCAAAGAAGAATTCTTCCATGTCCTTGATGGTCTGTGCCCAGGCCTGATGGAACCCTTCAAGAAAAAGACAGGCCGGATTGGCAAGCAGTTAACTGACCTGCTACAACAGACAACGGTGGGTTGATAGTTTTTTTTTTTTCTGTGAATTAGATGAATGGTGGTTTCATTCATATTACAGAAACATTTATTTTTTTCTACATTTAAATCTGTGATATCTCTTTGCAGAGCACTGAGCCAACAGCTGTTAGATGCCTTGCCCTGAGAGGACTTCCAATCATTCTCTTCCAATGTGATTATCCTTTTACTTGATGTGTCAGGACACAATTGGTTTTCATTGCCAACTCTGGTCCTGACTGGATATTGATGCTGCTGTTCAACTGTTGAAGATCTACTGTTGAAAACATTGTTTTTCAATAAAGTAAATGAAAGGTCCTGCACTGCGTGGTCATTGACAAAAGATTTTAATTGGAACTCTCCAAATATTTAAATTATAATCCAGTCATTTTTTCTTAATTACCTAGGATTTTAAGTGTATTGCACTCACATTACTGAGTTTTGACTATTGTACTTTTAAGTAGATTCCCCAGTGTTTTTTTATTGCTGATAACTTAAACAATTTAAGTATACATAACTCTAAAATTTTACATTCTGCATGTTCCACATTCAATTAGACTGTACTTAAAAAAAATAATTTTTCTAAATGTCAATAACTCAAAAAAAAGTGAGGCAATCACTTGAGGCAAATGTTTTAAGTACAATCAACTTATTCGGGTTTTCAGTGTAGGACACTGCAATTGGAACGTCTTCCAAGGTCGGAATTTCCTACTGGGAACTCAGGGAAACCTCGCCACTCCCGTGTTGACAATCAAAGATGGCTGCACCCAGTGTAAACAGTTATTAAGCTCCTGTAATAATCAATTTATTAGCACTTCTGACTTGTGTGTGTAACTCTAAATCAGCTGTATACATAGTATTGTTCAAGTTATATTTACAAAAATGTTGCCATAGAGATATTTACATCCTTCATGTTATATTTGTGAACAACAACGCAGAGCGTGCTAACAACGGCTAACAATAGCCTGGGAGATCGGCATGTTTTTTTTCCGACTTCAACTGCAGCGCAGATAAATTGGAGATGATGTCACTCCCAGTTCCCGTTTCCTAGTTTCGAGGTTAATGGAACGCAGCATATATAGCACCCTTCACACCGTCGCGAGGCAACGTGCCACCAGTCATTTTAACGAGGCGGCAGACGGGAAGCAGTTTTAACCGCAGCGGTAGGACAGAGAAGTGGTTGCTGCTCACATGAAGGTGCACAGATTTTACCATAGAAATTATATATGTATACTATATTATGTATATATTTAAAATACGTATTATATACATATATGTAGCCTATATAAATGTGTGTTTTGCCATGCTGAACCGAAACTTCTAGCGGCAGCCGCCTGGCAGCAGCCAATCACATCGAAGGAGAGAGAGACCCCAGAAATAGCAGGCTTCACGGGTCTAAGCAAACATTAAATGAGCTCTACCAAACGGCTCTACCTTCGTACAGAGATAATCAGGAGAAAAACTTGGCATGAGACAGCATTTCACTTCAGAATGTTTGGGGAGAGAGGGTTGTGAAGGACTTCTGGGCTCTTCTGTGACGTTCACCAAATCACCTCTACGTCACCACCGCCACAGACTCTCATACCGCGGTGGCAGCAGACACTTTTAAACGCACTTTGCATCTGGCTGGGAGGCTGTTTTTGGGGCAGTTGCCACGCGGCGGTGTGAAGGGGTCTTAATTAATAAAACCTTGAATTGATGCTGCCTTCCCTGTTTTACGGTTAAAACAGCTGTGACTGTAAACACAGAGGTTGTGATAGGACTGTCAAGCAAATAAAGCAATTGTGTCTCTCTCTCTCTCTCTAGGAAATGAAAACTCTCAAGATCATTACACCAAACAGAGGTGCCCACACACTTATGTTGCTCTACGGATGATCTGCATTTTCAACTTTGTGTTTTTTAATGTAATACAACTGCGGAATCAAGTTAACCAAGGTAATCAAAATGCTGAAAAACTGAAGTGCCTGCCAAACATAGCTTTGGAGACAATGATCTCGATTTTATTTTGTAGTATTTTACTTCGACGACATGACACCATTCGCTTCTGACTTTGGAGTTGATCATGACGTCACTTCCTTCTGACGTTGGAGGCGTAGAGTCTCCAAGACGGTCGGCTGAGAGTGGAGGTCTGCAGCTGGACTGTTTTGTGGGGGGAACTCTTTCAATTTCGTGGATCTTGCGCTCACAAGATTGCATTAAAAGCAAAAGGGGATCCAAAGACTGTGACCTTGACTTTTGGACCTCTGATCTCCCTGTGTCATGTTTGACATTCATTTCAAATTTAGGGGGGAGAGAAAGACAACCTTGTAGATGATTTTGCAATCACAATATTACATTCAAAGGTAAAGAATGCTTATGGAATTAAGGACCCATGACCCTCAGAACCTAATCAGTCGTTTTCTCAGACAAAGTAGACATTTGTGAAAAAGTTAATAAAAAGAATCCCTTGAAGAATTGTTGAGACATTTTATTGACAAAGAGAGGATGACCAAGAAGCTACATAACCTTATCCTTTGCCCATGACATTTGGCATCTTGTCAGTTCATCCCTGGGTCGTTGCTGACATTTTTCAGTGGTTCATTTCCTCAAAAATTCCTCAAAGCATTCCTGTAATATTCTGTTCACAAAATAGTATTTCCCAGCAAAAGGTAAAAATGAGGCACTGTGAATTTGAGCTTTGACCGGTCACCCCCCAAAATCTGACCAGAACATTTCTGAGTCCATATGATATTTGGTCAAAATTTGATAGAAACCCCTTGAAGCTAGTCCCTTAGACAAGAGTAACAATCCATTAAAAAAACAGTCTTCCCTGTTGCAATAAATCACTAAACCAGCTGTTGTTTATGAACTTGAGTCCACTTCAGTGTTTAAGGAATACATTTGAGAAAAGAAAACCTAAAGCTGAGGTAAGTCTGTCCCTTTTGCTTTGAAATCCCCGACCAGGACATCATCAGGAAATGAGGCCTCAATGACAGTACCGTAAATCACTGTGAGCTCCACCAGTACAGCACAACTGGACTTCAAATACCGGATTGAATGCCCCATATACCAAATATGTGCCCATGGCCTGTTAACATACTGCTCACCAACATGGGAAAAATCCTTCGCCGGTTTGTTTATAAGATTTTTCCTCGTGGTACAAAAGAGAGGAATGCCACCTCCTTCGGATGGGATATGCTTCCTGAGGTAGGTGTTCGTTCAGTGCTTAAGAGAAGAAATAAAGACATAAATCCAGGGAACCATAAAATGTGTATAAACTGTTGGGTCAAACAGAGAAATTCCCAAACAAACAAGAGGGCAGGAACAAAATGCAAACACAGAGGGTCAAGGATATTTAGGCAGATAACGGGAATGAATACGGTAAACTGGAAACATTTGAAGTACTGCATGAATTTATTTCATTACAATGATTAAAATGTCAGGATAAGAGTTTTATTAAAAACAAATATTTTGAAAAATGATGATAATAGGAAGATAATAACACAAACAATAGATAAATAGATGATAACATCACATCAGGAGGATTGGAAGATTACAGTGAATGAAGGAAAAAGGGTGGAAATTGAAACACGAAAAGATGGTAAAAACTGGACCAAGAAAGATGAGAAACCAGTGAAGGGAACAAGAGCAAAAGAGATTAAAAGTAAATTACTTAACAACTGTGAAATAAATAAACAGATAAGATAGGATAATATTTTTTAAAAAGCTATCAAAATGAATAAATACATATACAAGTAAATCCATTATCTTGTGACAGCAAGTCTGTAAAAGTGAGTTTAAAATTAAAGTAATCTAAAGATACCTGATTCAGCACGCCTTATTTCCTCAGGCAGGTTGTACTTAAATTGAGGAGCTTTCATTTAGAAGGCTCAATTACCTTTAGTCATAACCCTTTAAGTAATAAATATGACTTAAACATAAAAATAATAATTTTAACAATCATGACGACTTAACTGCCAGACTATATTCTCTCTCTGTCTCTCTTTAAACACACACACATACACACCCATACATATGTATGTGTATAGATAGATAGATAGATAGATAGATAGATAGATAGATAGATAGATAGATAGATAGATAGATAGATAGATAGATAGATGCATTGAGGCATTGTTAAAGAATGACTAAAACTTTGGTGCATGCCAAACTTATAATGATGCTTAATTAATCATTTCATATTCCACTCATAAAAAGGGCATCAAATGCTTTATTTTGTATAAGAACCCAACTCACTTCCATTAAAACACTGATGACTGTAGATTGTTTAATCATTATCAATGCTGTATTGATAATTATAACTATCATCACAGCCACTACCCTATGATGATTCCAAACCATTAACTAATGCTTTCCTGATGTAATATTTTTAACTGTGTTAATAAATGATCAAAATTATGATGAATGCTCTTTTCATTTGCTGAGCATGTAGTAGTGCTTAATTAAAGTTCAATTGTCAGTGGTAATATAAAATATTTTTGAATTTTGTTGCTTGCATGAATTAGCTGACATACTTGGCTGTATTTTCCTGTACTTTCCTCTGTTGTCTGCATTGAGAATCAGACAAAGTCTGTTAAATTCATTAAATTCATTTAAGCAGCCACTGGTAGCCAGAGTATCCTCCCCCCAGATCTTCACCGTTCATATACTAAGTTGATCCATTAGGTATTCTTTAAGGGTTTCATTTTAATGTTTGATCTGTAGGATGAGCCACATATACACCTGGGGTTGATTTCTTAATCACTTTATAATGATGGGGTTCTCACTCTTTTGCTCTAATGATGCTTTTGCAGTGCTTTTATCATACTTTATGTATGTTAAGTGCTTTAGTCATTATTAATTATGTGAATGTATGTGCATGTATGGACTGTGATGGAAGATACAATATCAAATACTTGCTCAGGAGAGGAGAGTCCTCATAGGGGTTAAGTTGTATCCATAAACATCTGAGCTTGCTTGTCAACCATCCATTCATAAGACAGCAGTGAACACGTTTATCAGAAATCAACAGCCCATGAACATTTATTATCATAAGCATTCCTCTAATTGTAATCTGCAAACAATACATGGAATTGCAGCATCATAAAGCAGGACTAGGTGGAAAGCAACTAATTGCATACACTTATATTTCAGCTAGTAGCTAATATTTGAGAGCTTTTGCCTGTCTGAGTAGTTTTTAAAGTCTTAACCTTTTAACTACCAGCTCAACTGTTTGGCAGAGGTCAAAATTAACTCAGGGATATTTAATGTTATAGAAAACAGAATGGATCAAATATTTGTTTGATTCCTTTAACATTTCAGGGATCAGATAAAAATACAGACAAACAAAGAAACAGATATTTTTATGGTGTGGGATTCAAAGGTTTAAAAAGTAAAAAGTTGATTACCTGATGACTAAAAATGCACAAATATTTGGGACAAAAACAATTAGAAAGGCATAAATGTTTGGGAATGAAATAGCAATAAAAATGACTTAAGATAGATGATACTGACTGAGTTTGACAAACACACCAAAAATGATTTTGATGAATAACTATATTATCTGATTAAAGGATAGGTATTTAAAATAATAATGAGGGAGATAATATTAAAAGCTTTAAGCTTTTTAAATCTTTAAATCCCACACAAAGGAAATTTCTGTTCTTTTGGTTTGTTTTCTGTTTGGTTTGTTTATAATTATTATTATTATTATTGATGTTTTTGTTGTTGTTGTTGTTACTATTAATAGAATTATTATTATTATTATTATTATTATTATTATTATTATGATTGATGTTCTTGTTGTTGTTGTGGTTGCTGTTGTTGTTGCTGTCTCTTTTCTCTAAAATGTCTCCTAATTGAAATAAAATGTGTCTTCTCAGATTTAAGCGTTGGTTGCTGGATATATTTCATTGAACAAATTCTCAAATAGCGTCTACAATACGTATTAACATCTATTAGTAGTACAGTTGCAGCAGTGTGGCACAGCAGGTAGTGCCTGGCCTTACAGCAAGAAGATTTCTGTTTTGATACCTGTGTTGTTCAGTTTGTGGAGTATGCATGTTCTCCCTGTGCATGTGTGGGTTCTTTCCAGACACTCTGGCTTCGACATCCCAAAAACATGCTCAAGATTGCTGAATGTTTGATTGTGTGAGCATATTTGGTTGTCTGCCTCTCTATGTGGCCCTTCCGATTGGCTGGTGACCAGTTTAGGGCTTACTCCGCCTCTTGCCCAATGTCAGATAGGGTAGACTCCACAGCACAGCATCAAAATAGGTTATCTATAAATGCTATTCCTTAGTTTCGCGCTCAGGTCAGACAGGGCTGGACTGTCCTGGATACTCAATTTCGAGAACAAGACAATTAAAACTAGAGCAAATTTATATTATTCAGACACGTCTTAGAGCATCGGGCTGTAAGTAGCGATACATCGCCAGCTACAAAACTACGATACTAAGTTTTCTAAAAATTGCTTGTTGTCACACATCAAAACTACTGCTACGTAACTAGAAAGAAATTCATTACCTCGTCACTTTGCATCCTGTAAGTTGTGGAAAAAAGAAGTTGTAAAGCAATGCAGAGTTCTGAGGAAGGTCCGAGCTGCATTATCATTAACATCACAACAAACACACGCTTTGGCTTGGGTCATGTCTTTACGGCAGTCGGCACGCGTGCTCATGGGTAGCAGAGTCTTTATATTGCTGGAAATAGATTCTCCTCATAGCACCTTTAACATCAAATTCCACGTGAAATGAGGTACAGTACTTCCAATACACATTATTTTAGTGAAAGCACTGATTTAAAAAAAAAAGGTACACATAAAAACACATGTACTCAAAATCTACTCAGCCCCTTTAAGGTGAGTAAATGTAATCCATTACTTTTCATCCCTGCTTAGTATTAAGAGTTACGATGAACATGGGTAGAGATTTGACTATTCAGTCTACTTAAGTAAATCTTTGTTATTACTGTTCTTTTAGATGCAGTTTTGCAGTCTTTCCACTCCTGCACTAGATTCTGTGAAACAGCAGCAGCATGTTGTGTTGGTTACGTGAGGAGCTCGGGGCTTAAGGTTTGTTGAAGTTAGAGGCAAAGTCAACATCAAGTTTCTTAACTGTGAGGCAATTTTATTTTCACGGCAGCATAAAGAAAGTCTTCATGCGAAAAGCATTATTCAAATCATACTCTCAAAAACTTCAGTTGAACAACAGCTGCAGAGGGGACAGTGGCACATCAGTCACTGTAAAGAACAAAAAGGCAAAAATGTAGAAATTAATGATGGACCGTAACCAAAGCTGGTTTCATGGCAGCACTGCTGGCATCATTTATCACTGCAAAGATCCACTTAGTGCTTCATTCCAGTTTGATCAAAGCCCAGAATTTGAAAAAATAACATGTAGAGATTTTTGGCTTTGCAGATCTGCCCCCCTGAAATAACAGATGTCATCGTACATGGGGGGGTCAAGTGAGTGAAAAGGAAATAATGACTTTAGTTGCTAACTAGGAGCAAGCATAGGGTGAGAACAAGCAGCTAACTTAATGTTGTGGTGTCCTCCCCTCGCAGAGGGGCCCTTAGGGGGGTGCTTTCCTTGACCTCTGGGGATCCCCCTTGACCCCATCCTCAGAATTACTGCACTCCAGTTGTGTGCGTCAGTGTGTGTGCATCCTCCTGCTTTTAGTGTGCAGAGGAACCAGAGGTAAAGGTCCTATTGAGCCTCAGCTCCATTGACACCATAAATCACCCAGTGTATGCAAGAATCTCAGGAATCCTACACTGTCTGCCCCTTCCTCTTCCTCCTAGCAATCCCCTCCCCTCTTTTTCAGCACAGCATATTTAAAGAGAACATTTTCCAGCTTCGCTCTCTTAAATTTATTATATTTCTCTTAAATTACCCAGCTGTCAGCACCCCTTTGATGCAGATGTGCTTGTAGGCATGATTTTATTTTATTCAAATCTTCCACAGGGTTCGAGCTTCTCCACAGCTTTTCTGACTCCTACTGAGGCCTGCTGAAAATGCTGTCAAATATTTACCAAATGACAGCTGATCCACAGGCTGATTAGCCAATAAATTAGGAGCAGAGGAGTCATTC
This sequence comes from Scarus forsteni, assembly GCA_036419115.1. Classification (NCBI taxonomy): domain Eukaryota; kingdom Metazoa; phylum Chordata; class Actinopteri; order Labriformes; family Labridae; genus Scarus; species Scarus forsteni. Next base: position 10,301,130 of record JAZDUH010000083.1, on the reverse strand, counting down.
TATCCAGCACCACTAGGGGATCGGCTTCCTGGTTAGCTCCTTCATTTCAAGGCTGTCAGTAGTTCTGGGCAACAGCTCATTTACAGTAAGGACACAGATATAAAACTGTCAGCATGTCCAAAAATTGTGTGCAGCTTTGTTCGGAATATTGATACCACACGGCCAGGGGTGCTTTTAGTCATTCTGACACCCTGGGGAGAGACCATTATGAGGCCCCACCTCCTACACAAAATAGAATCCCAGCCGTGAAAAGAACATTTTTGAGCCATTTAAGGAGATTTTGAAAAGGAAAATTAACAATGATCTTGAAAATAATCTACATTGGAAGAGAAAAATCCAGGCAGTTCTCTTCATTAAGTCTGATTTGAACACGTGTTACACACAGTGTAGAACAAGTACAAACCCCTCACTTCCCAGTTTCACCTAATAGTTCAAATACTGCCAATCGCTTCGTAAAATTCAGACACTGCAAATAGAAATGCTTGTTACCAAATAAATTAGATTTTCTAAACTCTGGTTTCTCAGTATTCTTTATAAATTATTTGGCTTAAATCTAAAGCAACAAACTCACCATAACGCAAGTTTCAGAGCGGATCTCAGTACAGTGATATTTCAAAGGAAAATTATGTCTGTTCTATTCTTTTGCCTAGCTCTTAGCTCTGTCACTTATCATCACATACTCATTATCACTTCTTTTTTTCATACCCTCCACCCATACTAAAGTGTTTTGTGCTTTTTTGGCTTGAACTTAATATCACCAACCTGTATGTGCAAACCAGAAGCACTCACTTTCTCTATCCTTCAGTTTCAACTATCCAATCAATTAATTATTTAATATTTATTTGTATGGAGCCAATTCATAACAAGTATTATTTCAAGGCACTTTACAGTTGAGCACTTCATTTATAGATGCACATATTCATATTAAATATATCTATACATACATGCACACAAACATATACAAACATAAATGTATGTATATGTATGTATGTGTAGATAGATAGATAGAGAGATAGATAGATAGATAGATAGATAGATAGATAGATAGATAGATAGATAGATAGATAGATAGATAGATAGATAGATAGATAGATAGATAGATAGATAGATAGATAGATAGATAGATAGATAGATAAGAATGTATCCATCCAGGCAGAGTCAAATGACCTTACATCAAAAATCAAGAATTTATGATAACTGCAAACCCATGGATGTGCTAACCATAAATCTTTCCTCATCATATTTGTCTCTACTGAATATAGATTTATTGAAGCTAAGCCCCTTGAGATGTGATATCTCATTTTCAAGATGGTCATAGTGTCTATATGGTTGTAAATGCATTTATTATGGAGGTTTAATCAATAACAACCATGGATACAGAGGTCATTCAAATATTAATATTAATATTTAAATATGCATGATTTTTAATACAGTGACATCGAGTTAAACTGCCATTAAAATGAGCAGTGTTGATAGTTGATGCAGGATAGAGCACAAAGTGTCAAGCAGGTCCACAGCTGCAGGTCATTCATGATTGTTTGTCAAGTTCGTACTTATCCATGTGTGATGTTGGCAGGAACTACCATGTTTTTAATGTTGTTGATCTCCCCAAAGTTAAAGACATGTGTAGAGAAAGGATGGCGGGACAGTGTTAAAGTGATAGAAAGGGAGTAGCTCAGTGTGCCAAATCCCCAGGCAGTCTAAGCCTGTTGCAGCTCAACTGCAGACTGTAGACTGGTCCAGGCCTGCGCCCACCCTAACCAAAAGTTTATTAAAGAGGAATGTTCGAAGCCTAACCTTGAAGGTAGAGAGGGTTCTGCCTCCTGAACTGTGGTCGTCAAATGTTTCCTAAGAAGAGAAGCCTGTTAACTCCCATATTACTTCAAGAGACTGATAACAAGAAGGACAGCATTTTGGGAGTGTAAAATTCTAGAGGGGTTGTATACTTCAAGCTCTTTAAGATAAATTGTTGCCTGGCCACTGAGCTTTATAGGTGGGAAAAATAATCTTGAATTTCATTCTTGATGTTACAGAAAGCTAATACAGAGAAGTGAATTCAGTATGGGAGCTCTTCTAGTTCTAGTCAGTACATGTGCTGCAGCATTTTAAACCAGCAGACAAGTCTTAAGTGACTTTTTGGGTAGGGTCCTCTCTCCTTCTTTGTCACCCTCTGTCTCTCTTAAAGCTAAACATTTTACAGGCACATTCCTATGCAGGGTCTTGGCCCCATAAACAGGAGCACTGACAGGAATTATAGGCCCAAGATAAGGAGATCACATTTGGGTCCCAACACACAGGCCCAAACCAACCCCTGCACATTTGTTACAGTCCCATTTCCAACATGCATGTAACAACAACAAATGACTAAAAGACTGTTTATGTATTCTTGCAAAAATGGCCTCTAAAACATTCTTTAGTCACGAGTGACCTGTATGCAAATCCTCACGGCCATGTTGTTTGAAACAACAAAACAGCTGAAAAGGATTACAAAACACATAATCTCGACTGAAGGTAACACAATACAATAAAAACTAGAAAGCACTCGGAGAGCGCAGACCTCCGCCAGCACCACAGTCCTCAGCCATATTGTCATTTTGACCATAAATATTACTCCTACCTTTATTTCATCTAAATATTTAGATTCCTTGATCATGAAAACATACCATTAGCAATTGGATTCATAATTATATCTATTTTAGTTCAGTAGTTATTCACAGAAATCACATTTTACGCCATGGCAGCCAGACGCTGATCCGGAACAACACCAAAATCGAATCAGTTCTTCCTTTTCCCACGCTGAACATTTCCTGAAAATTTCATCCAAATCCATCCATTACTTTTTGAGTTATTTTGTTCACAGACGGACGGATTGACAGACAGACAAACTCTCCCGAAAACATAACCTCATTGGCGGAGGTAACTAGAAAAGCACTCGGAGAGCGCAGACCTCCGTCAGCGCCACAATTGTCACCCCTATTGTGATTTTCACCATAAATATTTGTCCTGCCTTTATTTAATCGAAATATTTAGATTCCTTGACCATGAAAACATACCATTAGCAGTTGGATTCATAATGATATCTATTTTAGTTCACTAGTTATTCACCAAAATCACATTTTTCGTCATGGCAGCCAGTCGCTGATCTGGATGAACACCAAAATTGAATCAGTTCTTCCTTTTCCTATGTTGAACATTTCCTGAAAATTTCATCATAATCCATCCATAACTTTTTGAGTTATTTTGTTCACAGATGGACGGACGGACGGACGGACGGACGGACGGACGGACGGACGGACGGAGAGACAGACAAACAAACTCTCCCGATAACATAACCTCCTTGTAATTAGATAACTTCTGTACTAACAACCATCTGGTTTGCAGGAGTGACTTGATAAAAGGTTTAAAATGTGTTTTTAAGTCATAGTTGTTGATTTTTGCTTTTTTTTTTTTTTTTGCTCTTTTGCTCTTAACCACTAAAATTTAAAAAAACAATCCAATCCACCATAATTTACTCTCTAAACAATTGAATTCAATGACCTGTTTTTCAAACTGTCTCTCAGAATTTTATGTATATATATAAATGAGGACCAAAAATGTCCTAGGGTGCAACTCTTTTGGTCTAAATTTATATTAGCATTGCAGAGGTTGTCTTAATGTTTTGCCAGGAAAGAAATGTCAAGTGAGACACTGAGATAATACATATTATCAAGGTTGATTAGAAGTGTTCTCAGTGGACCATCTTTGCCAAGACATCCCTGACATTGTCAGGCAAGTACAGAAAATATGGGATACTGCCCAGCTCCAATGTGCTGACAAATTCCTTTTAAAAATCCTGGATCTACATCCAGATTTTGATTGTCATCAAACACCGAATCATGGCCTCCTTTTTCCATGACCAATATTCTCTGAAAATGTTATCAAATCTCTCAAGAACTTTTTGAGTTATTTGCAAACATGTTGAAATCTGCCCTGTCTTGCAATAAAGATTTTTTTTAATTCATGAAATTGCACCCAGATCTGGACCACTACCAACATCTAATGACAGCCTTTTTTGCCATGATCAACATTCCCTGGAAATTCCATTAAAATCAACTCACCACTTTTCAAGTTATCTAGCCTACAGACAGACAGACTGACAAACCACTGTGGCAGTGGTATTAAATAAAAAAAGGAATAAAATTAGTGTTTCTAATATTTTAGTTTATTTAAGGACCCCTGTCACCATTCTCGCTTTTCTCACCAAATGGCATCCCTGTCCACAAATAAGCTGGTGGTGTTTAGACAAGAGAGTGAAACAGACTTGGGCTGAGTTCAAATTTGTTGAAGAGATTGTAGACCATTATTTTTCTATTTACTAAATTAATAAGATGAATTTGAATGGTGATAAAGTAATTATGCAATTTAGACACTGCTCTCTGCTTTGTTAAAAGTAGTACAACCGAATTCCTGCATGCTGTCTTGACTGCTTGTCTTAACTATTAAAGAAATTATCTCAGCCACAAAAGTTATGTTTTTGCCACATGCGTTGTTTTATTGTCTGTGAGCAACTCAAAAATTTGGGGACAGACTTTGATGAAATTCAGTTCAGGTGATGTTGATCATGTCACATGGAAACAGTGATTAGATTTTGATGGTGATCTGAACACAGATGATGATCCGGAAACTTCATAAAGGGTTCTTGATGGAAGTTTGTGGGCATGTTGGTCATGGCACAAAGAAGAAGTAAATAGGTTTTAGTGGGGATCTGAATCCAGAACCAGATCCACAGGTTTTAAATGTTTGTAAACATTGTGTGATAGGCAGATTTCATATCTTTGCTTATAATCCTGCAAACAATTTTAAGAGATGTCTTGGTGGGGGTTTTTGCTCTTGGTTCTTCTAGTTGTGGATCTATTCCAGGACTGTAAGCACCTACACACAGACACAACGAGGTTATTAACTTACTCGACTATGAGCTTCCATTTTGATTTTAGTGCAGCCTGTGTTTTTTAACATTTCTTTTGAATGTGATGTGAACAATGTGTCTGGTTGGAATTGATGAGCCTGTAAGCATGTTGCATTTCTGTGCATCTGGACAATTAAGTATTTTCTTATTTGATATTCCCCTGCAATTACTGTATTTTAAACCCCTTGGAAACATAGGACCCTGTAGGTAATTATCTATCTTAACCTGATGGTAACCCTGTTCAAGGATAGGGCTCACACAGGGATAGGATTTACTCCTCCATCATGAGAATTATTGTCTGTTTTTGACGTGCATTTCAGCACAAACCCAGGAGAACCTGTCTGTGACCCACTTCTGTCAAATAACCTCCCATGTGCCTAATTTAGCTCTGAAATTTTGACATCAAAATGTTTCAAAGACATTGTTTACATTAGAGAATCCTTGTGTCACAAAGGCACAGTTGTTGCTCAAAGGAAACACAGTCTCCTCATTGTCCTTTCAGATAATCTGTTGTCATTAGCGACTGAACCTCATTGGTTTGTTGTGGCCTGAAAGCGCTTAGCGCTAAGCTAACATGCCCTCCGAGAGGGAGGCCAGCCCCGGCTTGCAGATCTACAATTTGGCTATTGAAAAGGCAAGGGGCTGGGTAGGAGGAGGCAGGAGATCTTGTCATGGTGCCCAGTGGGTTCAGAGCTTGTGGTTGGAGTGCTGGAAATACCGCCTTGTCTGTGTGATTAATGGTGGGGAACTCAGAGGCAGGAGCCAGGGAGAGGTTTGTGTGGCAGGGCTGTGCAACCTGAATGCACAATACTGGAGTTTTCAATGAATCTGAGGCAGGCTTTAATTTGATTACAGAGCAGCTCTCATTTTTTCCACCTGGGATCTAATCCAGGAATCCTTTATAATGAAATATCACTGGATAAAAATGTAATTCCAATCAGCCATAAACAGCGCACAAAAGCTGCAGATTTCCCAAATGCATTTATTAAGCATCTACAGTTCGTGACATCTCAATTAATCAAGAAACTGTATCAAAGACTCAGTGTCAATAAATGGCTGTAAAAACAATTTAAAAAAATCTTTAAATGTGAATATCATACTGCTCATTTCACAGTTTAAAAATCTGACACAAATGGTCCACTGTTAGAAGTAGATGAGATCTTATGTAACCTGTGACAGATCAAATAAGTTCCAGCCGTTACACAATAGAAAACTAACTTTTCTGTGATCCCCACATGCACTAAACATGCAACATCATTACAGGTGTAAAAAGCTGCAACATTACAGCAAAACATGTCAATAAAAATTGATTAAACATCTTGTGCATGCCTTTTGTGTACAATATGTACAGGCAGATGGAAGACCTGCGGTTTCCAGTTTCTGTGCACGAGAAGCACAAATGATATCACTGCAGCTCTCCTCAAATTAGCATACATTCACATAGTTTAATTAAAATGCTTCATGAAGGCTGAACATGTGTGTATGGGGGATTTCAGCCCGGAGAGGCTAATCAGACGTCCTCCAGTCTTTCATAAGTCAGTGAAAGTGGACGTATCATTGAGATTTTGATGAGCATGGAAGGGCAGCCAGGATGGGGCTCTAGGGCCAGTTTGAAATGCCGGCATAGTGATGACTATCTACACCCGAACAGGAGGATGGCGGACCAGCAGATGGAGGTATGCAGCTCAGATGGATCAGATCTGCAGGGGGGAAATACTGACCACTGCTGCTGGGAGCAGAACAGTAATCCAAAGTTCTTAGAACACAGGCGTCTGGAAACCTCAGGAGGTCTGCACATGAGCTAGAGGGGGCAAACTGGGACAAACCTGCTACTTTTGTGTTCTTATTCTCCTTCTTGTATCTCATGCGACGGTTTTGGAACCAGATCTTGACCTGGCGATCAGTGAGCTGCAGCCCTGCAGCCATCTCCTTCCTGCGGGGGCGACACAGGTATGGGCTGAAGTGGAACTCCTTCTCGAGCTCCAGCAGCTGGCTGTTAGTGAACGCTGTCCTCTCTCTCCTGGCACCTCCTCTTCCTGACAGACCCACTGCCGCCACACCTCCACTGACTGACGCAGGAGGGAAGCACATAAAGAAGAGAGGATGTTAGAAGCAGCATATCCAACAAGCCTACCCTAAAACTTCCACGGATGTACTTCAGTGTTAATCCTCCACCAAATCAGCCAAGGACAAAGTAGAGCCCTGAGCTCTTCCTGTGTATTCACTCAAGCTTGAGACACTCCATAAGACCGGCTGTCTACTGTGTAGTGTTCAGGGAAAGTTACCTCCTGAAGAAACAGTCTGGGGGAAACATCTGACGCCACTACGGCAGCCTGACAGGCCACATTAATCACAGCTCCATGCGGAAGCAGACCTGTCAAATCCCCATCTCAGTCACTTAAAAGGTACCATGGGAGCAGCACTGAAAATAACCACCATTAGAGGTTCACTTTGACATGTATATGAGCGATACAGGGGCCCTGTTGATAACAACATGACATGAAGGGGTTAATGGACACTTAATAAGGCCTGCAGTGACCTGAGAGGAAACTGTTTAACAACACTCAGCCAGACTGGAGCTTCCTGCTTGTATGGTAGCTTAGCTGTAGCTCAAACAGTGATTTCAGGGGGAAATTACAAAAGCTTATTTCATTTTCTCTATCGCTTATCCCTTTCAGAGTCACGGGGGGGCTGGAGCCTATCACAGCTATAATTGGGTGAGAGGCGAGGTACACCCTGTACCAGTCGCCTGCCAATCACAAATAAGAGCTCACACTGAGTCAAAAAAGAAATCTGAAAGATGTTGTTCCATATCTCCTGTATTAAAATCCTCTCCACCAAAGAAGTCATCCATACATCATAAAAGGCCATTTTCATGAACCAAATTCAATCAATCAATCAATCTTTGTTTGTGGCAATGCATAGTATCAATTCAGTGTGATCTCTAGGCACTTTATATTAGAACAATAAAGCTTTCCAAAAAAACAATGGATGCCCCAACAGTAAATCCTTCCTCATCATATTTGTCTCTACTGAATACAAATTTATTTGAGGTTAGTCCCTTGAGATGGGGCATCTTCTTTGAAAGGTCTTCATGTCTACATGGTTGAGAAGGTATTTATTATTGAGGTATAATCAATAACAACCACGCATGGAAAGGTCAGTCTAATATGAACACACATTAGCTACAGTGACAGATGTTTTACAATGTGTCCAATGCTTGTGTTAAAGCTCCTGTGCAGGTTTGTTAACTGAATATGGAACAGACTGAAGTTAATGCTAATGCATTAAAATGAGCTACCAAAGCAAACCATGATCTTGAAGAAGATTCTTGATGTCTTTAGTTATTTTAATACTTTAAACTGCTGCCGAGAGTGGCTGTTGGAAGAGAATATGAGAACACAGTCAATTGAATGAAGTTAAACATTCAGATGTCTGTGTAGATTCTCAACTGTACTGTGTTAAGCTTTGGGAAGACGCTTCGCTTTCATCTAAGAAGCTTCTTCAGTTCCTTTGGTTCCAAAAGTTATCATAGTCCAGTTGCCTCGATTTGAATCTTCCAGATAAACACTCAGATGCCTTTTTAAAATACTGTGCAAGGTTCCTGCAGATCTACGTAAAGGCAATGTGTTGTCCAAAAAGTGTTATTTTTACCTGACAGAGGTTTTTGAGTCTTAAATTGTATTAATACTCAGCACAATTAAAGCCCTCATAGCTGCTGCCTGTCTCTCCTCAAAAGATGTGTCCTATCAGTTTCTGAACGGAAACAAATCCCTTTTCAAGATGGACCACTTGATGAAAGGCAATCTAGCAAAGTATGCTGCATTTACTGTGGGCCTAAAAATAATAACAGACCAAAATAATTAGGCCCACAATGTGATTGGGAGGTTCAAATTGTAGGTGCCTATATTTGAGCCAACAGGGACTCACTACATGTATCTGTAAAAACCTTCCTTTATTTCCTTTTTTCATCACAGTTGATATCGCTGAAAGAAAAAACTGCAGTGTCACTTTTCTCCAACCCTCCAATCTCCTGTGTAGTGTGAGAAGTTTCCATGTAGCCTCTTCAGTGTAACTTTTCTAATATTTTGGGGGACCTAAATAACAGACAGCCATGATCAAAACACTAACTTTAATCTGTATTGAATTGTGCTACATTAACACTCACACTCATACAAGTCTTATTAGTCTGATAAAGAGTAACAGCTTTCACATCTGGTGAACCCACATGTGTGCATAATAAATGATGCAGGTGACACATTAAACTACTAACCAGTGACACTTCAACTGGCCATAAATTTGTGATCAGGTATAAAAGACAAGGTCTGTGTGTTGTTGTCTTCATGCAACAAAAAGTCTGACTAATAAAGTCAGATCAGGATGAATGGATCCTCCACATCAGAGCACCTGTATGGGTGATTGTGATTCAGTTTTTGTCTCATTAGTTACAGCTGCAGAAAGTTAATAAACAAAGCCAGGAGTTACCAGATTGTTGAGAGTCAGTGGTCCGTGGATTCATCCAGGGGAAAATGGCTCCTGAGTGGCAGATGGTGAGCACACTGCAGTCTCTGCTCTTCATGTCCAGCTTGTCCTTGGCGTGGCGGTGACCCAGTGGCTCCAGCGGGCTCTCAAACTGTTCACCTGGGCTCAACCTAGAACTGAGAGGAGCAGAGGAGGTCATGTTTTGCTGATTAAGTTCTGCTGCTTGGCCTCTTCTTCCTCCTCCTTCTCCCTTATTGTATCCAGGGCTCAGTTCTGGCACTTGTCCAGAGCTCATAGCTAAACTGTTGCCATGCAGCTGCAGTGGGAGGGCACACTGTTGGGGGTCCATGAACTCATCAAAGTGTCTCAAATCAAACCAGAAGTCCCACAACAGCACTCACAATCAGGACTTCAGCTTGTCTAATATCGGATCAAAATTAGCCCGCATGGAGAAAGGCATGCAGGGAAGAGCACTTGGAGTAACCATGTGGAGCGTTTGAATAATATTTACCAGAAGGGTGCCGTGGTCACGTGGGTTCCTCCTCCAATAGCTGGGCTCTGTACTTGCAAAGTAATCCGCCGGCAACTTGGGACGCCTGAAGACGCTTCTGCGATATTTCTTCAGACAGCATTTCTATGAGCTGCGTCCTGCCAGGCTTTACCTAGGGATAAAAAACCACACATATAACGGAATATGAACAGACGCCAAAATGTGTGTAATGAGAGGGAGACACAGAGAGAGGTTCTTACGGAGGGGGAGATAAAATGGAGGAGAAGGGGGAGATTGCGATGAGTGGTGAGAAAACGTATTATTACTGAGTGAGTATTTATTTCTCGCGATATTGTAAATCTCCTGACAGGACGCGGTTATTAATCGGAGCTGCGCGTGCTGAACTTTTCGTGGTAGGTTTTTGTTTTTCCCGGAATTAAAGCGAGAAGGGCCCCGTCTATGTTCTGGAAAAAAAGACAAAAGGCTGCGAGGAATCCGAATTACGGCAAAACTTGTGGATATTTTGTTTTTTTTTCTCTTTCTAAAAATTTGACCAAAAATCGGTTCCCTGGTAATTTAAAACTAAAAGTTAAAAAATGTATGTTAATTGTTATGCTGCATTTCTGTGCATTTGTCTGTTCTTGCTGTCGAATTTGTGCAAAAGTGCTTCTTCGCCTGTTAAAAAAATATTGCGATTTTTTTTGTCACTGAATTAACCGCTTATTTGCCTTTCAACTAAAATCAGGCGGGCTTTTTTAAATAACAGCATATGCTTTAACTGTCGGAGTGGAGGTGCAGCTTTGCCATAATAAGATTCACTGGGAGTGGTCAAACAAAGGCTTGACAGTCATTGCCACACAAAGACAAAGGAGGCAATCATTAAGAGTTTTTTCCATAGGAGGATACAACGTATTTGCATTAATAAAGCATCAACTGGAGTACAGTAAAGTGTCCCTGTACATCAGAGGGACGTTTGATGGTAAACATCCCTCCTGCTGTTGCACAAAGACGAGATGAGAGCCAGTCAGTGTCAATTAATTAAGGTTTTTGAGATAGAAAAGAAAAAAAAATGCTCCTCAGTGCAGTCACATTTTAGTCATTTTCACCCTTTCTTATGGTATTTAATTATGACTAAACCCAAAACTTTTTCGTCTATTTTTGGTCAAAAAGTCACTCAATTTGAGACTATTTCCCCCAAAGGTCTCTGTTTTGGACTAAGTCAGCAATATTTAAATTTAATAATTAAATTCCCTTTACGTCAATGCGCTACAAATAATTCATTATAAAAATGATAATAAAAACACATTTTACTAGGAGTGGAGTACTCTTTTATTTAGTTAGTTTCCACTGACATCAACATCCCTTATTAAAACTCCTTCAAGTCCGATTCCTTAATAATAGCCTACCACAGTCATTACTTGTCTATTTTTGGTGAAAAGACAAGACAATAGGTTCTCAAGAGAACTATTCTGTTACACTGACAGGGAAAACAACATCTTTATAAACAAAACAAAAAACAGATAAATGATGATTTTTATATATTTAGATATAGAGCCTATACGAAACAACCCTACTCTGAAATTTCAGTGTCGTCTTGTCTGGTTGACGTAACGTGAACCTAACGTTTTGTCCAATATTTTGTCTTCAATTATTTCTTTTTGGCACGAGATATTTTTAGCCATATTTTGTCGTTAAGAAATTTACACTTCAGTTCGCGCAGCCTATGCCTTAGTCCACCAGGAGCTTGGTAATAAAGTCACACAGAATCAAAAAATAATGTTGACGATGATATTAATACACAACTAAAACACAATAAAGAGTTCTTGGCGGAGTTATTTTGGATTTAAATATGGCCTAGGTGCACTTATAACACAGCCTTTTTAACCAAAGCGCAAATGTGCGTAAAATGGATAAATAAAGCACGTAATGAAGCTCTCTGAAAATCAGACAGTGCAGCCAAAAAGCGAGTGCTCTTGTGGCTGAATTAGCATGTAGACCCTGTAATAGTATCAATCTTTACGCAGTCTTTCGATAGAAGTTCCTTCTGGTGTTACAACAAAGCTGTCGAGAGAAGAAGACCCTCTTTAGATGTCTCTCTGCTGTGATGGATTATGCACTCAGGCTGAAGGAGAGGAGCCGCCCCCCTTTTTTTTTTGTTTCACCCCTGCTGCCACCCTCACCGAGACTTCACCTGAACCTCCACACAGGAGGGGAAACGTCCTTGGATTTGATTTTCAATAAATTTGATTTAGCCTCATTATTTTTTTTTCTCGGTCAGTCTGAGCAAAGACACAAAAAACTGCCATTGCGCATATGCATTGTACTTTTTCATAACATTTAAATGACTTCTAGCTGTCTAAAATGTTATTTAAGGTGGTTTTGTAAGATCATAAAAACTTGTTTATTTTTGTTTACTCTCTAATAACTGACCAAGTGCCAGTTCTACACTTCATTTCTACATCTCCTATTATTATTATTATTACTATTATTATTATTATTATTATTATTATTATTATTCAGTGTTGGAATTACTCAGCATAGATCATCGGTGAGGGAAATGACCAAAGTAATTAAATTGCTTTTGTTTTGCTTGCCTCACACCCTTGAACACACTCTGTGAATGTGAGATAGAATCTATGATATAGTAGCTCAGCGCGCCCATCATTTAGCTCCTCCGCGCCTCCACCACAATTCTCCGTGAACTCTGTTTGAACCGCCTCGGCGGCAATAAATCATTTTTCTCTCTCACACAAAAGCGCGCCGGTCGCTCTGGGTGTCAACCCTTTTACAATTCCTCCTTACCTTCCGCGCTCTCTCGCCTGCTGACACAAACAAGCGAGGAAACTGTCGATAAACTTTTATTTTTTCATACCAATAACGCGCAGTGGGGAGAAGGTGGAGGGTATATGCAACATGCCGGGGGAGGAATCGTCAGAATGCCACGCAACCCTGACTTTTTTTTCTTTATTTCATGATTTAAATATTCCCTAATCTTGGAAATAAACATAATTGGTTTCCAGAGCTGCTTGCACGGATCAGTGGCTGTATTTGCAGGGGACAGAGCAGTGCAGATAAGAGAAGAGCCGAGGAGGAGACGTTAATGGGCAGAGGATGCTGTCGGTTAAAACGGTGCATACAAATGGCGCTGTCTCTGCAGAGCACGCCGAAGATTTATGGGCCTGCTGCCCTATATTGCTGTAAACAATGCAGAGTGAAATGAAAGGACTAGAGTTTGCACACTGTACTTCATAAGTGAGCCAAAGACACACACTGTCAATTCCACAAACAAGTCCTGACTTGTACATGAGCACGTGCATTAACATAGGGTATTAATTTGGGTGAAGCTTACGGCAGAGGCGGAGGGTCGCCTACAGCAGGGCCTCTGAGTGTGGCAAGGGCAGAGGGCTGAAACCCACAGATCTGACGACTTCATTTAAGACATGTTTCATTTGTAAATAACTTTCTGTTTTATAACAAAGAAACACACTGTTGATGAACATCTTCAAATAATTCATTACAGGGCATGCCAGTCCCATGACAGTCAGGGGCCACAGAAATAGTAGTTTCAGTGATATTTTACTAAAGGTGGTTTAAGCTTTCCTTGCTTGTCATTTACAAAACCGAGTTTTCCTTTTTTCAATGCAAAAACATTGTATTCTTGCATTGCTCAACTGGCATAAAATACATTAATAAAAAAGAGGCCATTTAAAACACTGATGAGGGGATTTGTATTGTAGCTTTTTGTTGTGTAAGCGATTGGGTCCTCAAAATATTTGGGTCTTCAAACATTTTAGATCTTTGTAAAGGCTAAAAGAACAGACATAGTCAAGACTGATCACACCGCAAAGGTAGAAAATATACAAAAATAGGATGAATGCTTGAAATGGTCCAAAGCCATTGAGTTGCTTACACTGTGACAATTTACAACACCATAGTTTGAGTAAGCGTTTCTTCAGTGCTTGAATCTTATTTGTGTCTTATAACATCAGAACTTGTCAATCATGATAAGTGTAAGAAACTGTGAAGGGCAGAGTTGGGATGGGGCCCTATGTGATAGCTTTCAATGGGGCCCAAAATGTCTGGCAGTGCCGCAGGTGTTAACAGCAGTGAGAGTTTGGGGAGGGTAGAGGATAAAGCCTGCAGATCTGACAGCATGATTCAAGAAATACTTCATTTGGAAATAACTTTCTGTTTCCTAACTAATGAAGCACACTGTTATGATATCAGCAGTTTTAAATAATGCATGATAAGACATCAGATCACATGTTAAACACACTTAAGTGTGATGGGTTTGAATTCACAATCATATATTAAAACATCTTTATTGCATATTTCTGTCATACAGAGGTATGCAATAACTCACACCACCACCACCCGAAGCCAACCAAACTCTGAACAGTTCCTTTAACCACATCTTCATCACTCAGAACACATGGATAAACTTTTTATATTTAATTAAGAAAGTAGGGAGATCAAGGTTGAAACTTTCTTTTGTTTTCTAAGTTTCTAATTGGTTGGTTATTTTATGATAAAACAATTTGTGATGAATGTATGACCTTGTGAAGTAATTGTTCTCTGGTTAAGCTTAGATACACTTGGCAGCTCCAATAAAACTTTTGTCCAGAGGTCAGGTGGTGATGATCACACATAACCTATTGAGACAAAGGACAGGGACAGTTTAAACAGACAACCATGATTCTAATAACACTTTAAAAGAACTTATCTTGTGCCTTTTGCTCAAACAGTGGAGCTGCAATTTCTATTTTTTGATATATTTCTTTATGTTCACTGAATCTGGAATGTCATGGCTATTGGGTTAACCAACCCCATACACAGTGGCAACATATCCTGTGTTGAGGCTTGTTGGCACAGTCAGAGCAGCTTCGATGGTCAATATTTAACTCTTAGTCATTTACAAGTCCTGGTTCATGACAAGACCTTAGAAGGTTATCACTTTAGTTATGATTATCGTAGGTTTTGGTGATTTTGAGTTAAGTGCATGAGAATAGAAAATGTAACAGTCAACCCCAGTCCTTCCTAAAATAAAACATTATAAAATAGAATAAGCATTATTAGTTTAAAGAACAATAATTCTGTTCCCAAGGACAAATTCATATGTCCAGTGTAAGGACAGTCAAAAAGTTAGGTGAACTTTTCGCATCCCTTTTTACATTAAAAGCAAACAAATACAACTTAAAGACAAGTTTAAAAATGAAAACAGATCAATTCTACTGCAATTTGAATTGAGAGATAATTAAATGGGTGGCCTTGAGGGACATCTTAAACATCTAAGATCTTCGGACTTTTACTCCTTTTTTGTAGCAAAAGAAAATAGTACAAAGACAAAGTATTGGGTATTTATCACTGAATACATTTTCTTTGGAAAAGTAAATCACTATTTAGTTGAAAAAACGTACAGTCTTAATATTTTAGGGCCTGTTAGTCATTGGCCCTTAAAATCATCGGAACTTTCTCCTTACAGCACCCAAATTGTAACTGTAAGCACTTTGGTCAACCTGTGTTTTTAATAAATATGTGACATAAATAAAGAAAAGCCAAGCTTTATTTGCAATGTTCATTTTATCAACACAACATGCTTCACATTCAATCAATCAGTCTCTATAATTATGGTTTGAATTTACAAAAAATGTTATGGAGAGTGACTTGTCTTACAAAAGGATGAAGAGTGTGCTATTATGTTCCATTAGTAATTGACAGGCCAAAGCCTGATTATAAGCAAAAAAACAGCTCTTAAATAAAGTCAAACCAGTTAAGCAATAAATCTTGTGATTAAGTCTTTGTGTGAAACTTAATTTTTCACTGAATCACACATAATATTGTTTAAAGATGTTGGAAGAAATGTAAAATTACTTTTTAAAAAGCAACACATCTAAAATTCCTCTTGAGGTCAAACCACAGTCATCCCTTGCTTGATACTTTGGCACACTACTGGAATTTTTATATTTATTTTGCACTGGTATAGGAGTTTTGCATTTATGTTGATTTGAATTTAGATTTTGCTCATTTCTTTTATGCTCTTTTTCTACTCCATAATCATTTGTTGCATCCATTGTCGCATCTATAGCACTAAAGTAAAAATATCACTCTAGCATCTGTCCTCGTGGGATAACTGCTGCATAAGTGCAACATGTGGCCACACAAATCCTACAGAGAATCATCTCCAGAGGGAAAAAGCGCAATAAAAAAGAGCGCGATTCCACTTAACCTGTGCGTAATTGTGGATCTATAGTCTCCGGATCCCATATTCAGATCACTTGTGCTAATGAAAAGTGAATCACATAATCATAACTCAATCTAGCGCTTGTCTGGGCCCCATGTGACACCTTGAACTGAGAAAATGGCTGTCATCTCGGAGGTCCTCAACGATGCAGCAAATAGGCTAATGAAAAATATCTCAGCGAAGCGTTATGGTGACATAAAGTTTACGCACGCCATCATGCCCTGCGTCACGAAGCTGCTCTGAAATGTTTGCAATCTCTGACAGTAAATCACTCCAATGTGTCTGATGGAGTTTTAAAATCTAGTTTTATGTAAATTCATTAAACCCTGCCTCCATCCGGCGCGCGCGCACACACAAGTGCACGCACATACAATGAGGAGACGTGGTGCATCTGCTCCCAGGAAAGATTTACGGATTTATGACACACCCACTGCTGGTCAATGCGCGAGAGCCTGTGTGTCCCTGGAAAATAGCAGCGTGACCCCTGTTTCAACTCTCAGCCTTTATGCATCTGCCATGGCTGCCGCTTCAACACTACAGTCTGACAATACAGCAGACAGGACCAGAGGCGGGTTTATCATTAGGACAGAGTGGGCTGCTGACAGGGGTCTCGTGCTCCGAGGAGCCTCAAGGTGTAGTGATTACAGGTGAGAATCAAATATGAGACGATGTTTCAATTTATTGATAAAAAAGTGTGCTTCTGCCCGGCTTCAACCAAACATGTCCGTTTTTTTTGCTCTGATTTGATGTTTCCGACCTTTTCAAAAATTTGATGTCCCCCCTCCCTTCCTTCAAAAGTTAAAGGGAAACTCTGCACACTGTCTAAATTTTAAAAAAATATGGTGGTGGCTTAAAGCAAATGTTCTTTTCAGTTTCACCCACTTTTATTGTTGAGATTTTTTTAAAAAACTAGTTGATTATAAGCTTTATTAGGACACTTGACTTGACTGTTTTGTATGCAACCATACTTGCACAACATAACCACTATATTAAACACATTATTGCAAAAAAAATATGACAGTCATCCCAAAGCCCCTGACACTTTGTATGCACGTGATACCAAATATGTTTGTGCATATAAGAAAGTGTCCAGAGAATTCAAGGTCGTTTTATCATTTTTCAGTGTTAAAATAAATTATTCCCAACTTGCTAATCAAATGCTACCAAACATATTGTTCAGCATATACTCCTGTCTGTCTAAGATTATTAAAAAAAACATTGTAATGGGAATTCCCCAGTACTAAATTACACAAAGATCGTTACAACATTTGGAGGTGGAGTGCCATGGAGCAAGAGTCCTCACCAGTTCTTTTTCCCTGTAAAGCACACTAGTCGACTCCAGTTGTTTCCATGTGCTGGATTAATAAATGTTACTTGGCTTTTTGCCAACATATTTTTGTAATTGCACTATTAATTATAGAAAACATTGACAACGTGCACACATTAAAAACAAATTTGTTTAGACTTTTTAGTTAATAATATTGCAGGAAAACACCTACAATCTAATATGTTAGCATTAACTGGAAAAGCGGGTGGAACTGCCAGTGATGTAGCCAAACTTTGCCTCAAGTGTGCAATGCACAAGCACACACTCACTCACATAAAAAACAAAATTAAACTTTCCTCTTTTTATCCTAATATTATCTAAAACTTAGAATGCAGAATTATTTCAGGTATGTTATATGGCTGTGTTTAAATGTTATTCAATTTTTAAAAAGATAATAATTATAATAATAAATCTCTAGTTATATTCATTAAATTACACGTTGTTTACATATAGAAAAAATGGGGGAAAAATGATATCAGCAAAGATGAAAAGCAAAGAGGGCTTTAAGATGCCTGTTGTAACAAAAACTCTTTGTTTTAAGTCCCCCCTTTAACAAGCAAACAGCTAATTATAGTTCAGGATTTTAAGGCTACAGGGACTTCTTGTGAACTGTAATCAGGGAATTAAAAGCAAGAGCTCTCCCCAGTTTTATACGTGTTTACATAAGCCCAGGTTTTTATTTGTGTGTTTTTAATATAGGCTACAGGAATAATTTAACTTTTAATTTATTTAACATTTAACTTGTCTATTACAAATGTCCTGAGCAACTTTGTGCAAATACGTTAAAGCAGTCTAGTTTAAAAAATATCATTTTCTGAAGAAAATGTAAAACTCCTCACATAATCTAAATTCCATAAATGATTTGGCGAGTCCAGAAACATTGTAAAGCACTGCTAATGCTGCTAACTGCTAATACTTGTATTCAAACTGGGCTCTCTATTTTGGGTTAAATTATAACCAGAGAGCATTATGGTTCTGTTCACTTTTTATAAAACTAATGGAGACCTTTGTCAACCTTACATTCACGGGATTTAGACGAAAATGTTTCTACTTTTGTGGGAGTAAGTCACTGATCTCTGTTTCTTTTGGTTAAGCATACGTTTCCACACTACCGAGCCTTTCAATAAGCCCCTGAACGTTACATGCCACTGTGTGCTCTTAGCTAAATGGAAAGGGGCCTTTTAATGGTGTTTGCCTGGGGGCCCCAGATTACTGATACCGCCCCTGGTTAGGAGCTCTTGCAAGAGAGACAAAACGCAGACAAAGCAAAAAAGTGAGAAAAGAAGAAGATAGCTGGTCATAATAAGGCAAAAACTCAGTTACACTAGCTGATCACTTTGGTCTCGTTTTCTTGTTCGATGTCGATGGCTGCTGTTTGTGTAAAGTTTTTATCTCCTCAAAGAGAGAGCCTTGGCCCGGGGTGCTCATAAATCACAGTCTGCAGCGGAGCACTGTGAGCTGAAATCATGTGCGTGATTCAACAGTGTGCAGTCTCAAAGTGAAGCAGTTAGAGGATGAGTAAGAGAGGAGGAATTTAAACAGTGAACTTCAAACACTGAAAACACACCGAGCCACTGCGAGAACCTGAGAATGACTACACACACTTTGAGGAATCTTACTACTTCAAGAGGGCAGAATCTTCAAAGTAAATGGACCAATAATGACTAAGAGTTTGTTTTAAACTTGAAGTATGACGTTCATTGGTTAAAACAGTGTGGCATTAAGTTAGTTCATGTGTCGCTTCTTTAATTTATGTTCATCTTCTGACAGGTACGACTTTTAAACCTTGAAATTAGTACAATTAAGATATTTCTGCTCTCTCATTTTAGGGGTAAGAAAACATCCTTCAAGATATTTAGGGATGAACACTTTAGCAAATTTAGAGAATATTTCAAGTTTGTACGCAAATTTATAACCGAAAAAACGCCCGAGTCTTTCTTTTCCCTCCAACAAAACCACAAAATACTTCATAATTAAATCCTTAAATCAAGAAAATGACTGCAGATCATCCATAATCCGTTCTCCCTACTTTACGCAAATCCTCAATTACAAGACCTCAAACAAAAAGGACATGTTGTTTTTGTTCAGAGTGTAATCTGAGCTCCTCTTGTGAGGTGATCCGTCAGCTGTTTATCTTTGGAGACATGCTGCTGTCAAATATTTAGTCCTTGACACACAAGAAAAGCCGAGCGTGTTGCCAGGCGTGTAAAAAATGAGAGGAATATCTTGAAATGTCTCCATTATACAAACTGAAACCAAATATGCATTAGAATGAGTTTAAATATCTTGAAAATAAATGTCAAACCTCAAACTTAACCCCCAATATTACCGGATGTCACCATGGAGGACTAGTGATGAATGGATTTCCCTCATATCTCACGGAAATTTGCATCCGGTTTCAAGATAGAAGTTATGCGGAGGAGTTTGTCTGCAGAAGTTTGAAGGTGTTTTGGGCTGAGCTTGAAGGTCCCTGTCCACAAACTAATCACACTGACCAAACTGTCCCAGTACTGTCACAAACCTCGGGCTATAATTGGCAGCTTAGTTTTGAGCTGAATAACTGACCTGAGGCCAGTTATTCTCCCGAGTCACACACAAGTCATGTGACCGCAGTGGCTATTTTTACTGCCTCCTGTTTTTGGACACTTTGGGGAATGTAATTAACCTCTGGAAGTGTGACATTTTTAAAGGCTAATGCTAATTTTAGAGATTTAAAAAAACTGATCAATTACGCCCTGTGTGCTGGGAAATTTATAACACTGTGGAAATAAATGCCAAATGCTGCTCTTTGAAATAGACGCACTCACAGTCATGTCTGGGTTGTTCAGACAGTTTACTGGAAAAAAAAAACAATTTTAAACTAATAAAAAAACAAACACTAAGTACCAAAGGGCGTGGTAAATTAGCCCTCATTATAGATGCACACGCGTTAAAGTATGATTTCCATTGGACAAAGACATATCTAGTCAGAGTGATACATGTTTATCCAATAATGGCCCACCGAGGTAATGATGAGTGCGCATGTGTTTGGACAGAGACGATGGCAGATGAAGGTGGTCTAAGGCCCCTAGGCTATTGGTTTTGTTAGGCCCACCCATCAAGTTTTACAAGGAGATAGTAGCATTGTTTGTTTAAGCATATTAGGACGCCTTTGGTGTAAACAGCATCACTACTGGAAAAAAAAAAAAAGAACCTTCAGAGTCCTTCTGCTGACTAGCGTTTGGTTACTTTTCTCTCAAACATTTAAACAATGTTGGAGCAATGATGTCACACAAGCACAGAAATGTCTCTGTGACATGGGCACTGGGGAAAGTCTTTTGAAGGCTGGATGTGGACCATTACCATGGGAACTGTAAGGGGACAAATCTAAGCCAATGGCTGACAGGGGCCTATAGAAAGTATATTTTAAAAGTATATTTTTTTAAATATGATGTTAAATCATTGAGAAATGACTTCAACCCATGTTCTTGTAAAGAAAAACCCTGATCCACAGACCAGAAAAGAGTTCAAATTGCAAATTGAGATTGTCATTTTAATTCCAAAAGTGTTTGTCTACACTATTTTAACTTTAGTTTTGAATACAGGGTGTTTTAGAGGTGGATTCAATGCGAAATTAAAGCTAAATAAAGTTTTGTGCATAATTATGGTGAAACGTGTGCAGTTGTGTGTGGTAAGTTTAGACTATGCTGCTGATATCTTTTCAGTTGGCCCGTTTTTTAGTAAAGCAACTCAAAATAAATCAAACTCTGGCCAATCCAGGGGACATTAAGCACGTGTGACTCTCGGGTTGCAGCCTAGGCGAAGTTTGTGCGTTTATCCAGTAAAAATAAAGATTTTTTAGATACTTGATGGGAAGCGTCACATCACTGACGCTCTTTTCTTTTGATCAGCTCATCAAGTTGCCCAAAACATGTTTGATAGGGTGGGTGTCAATCCAAGAATATTACCTCAAAAGTAAAATTAAGACTCTGTTAGATCTTTTGTGACATTTCAAGGATCTGCAGGAACCTTGCAAAAAGTAGACGCACGTTTAGGTTCAACATCTTCAGGTCTGTCCGCGGGTTCAACACTGTCCCAAGTCAGTCTGAGAAACAAAAGGAGAGAAACACATTGCGTGCTGCCCCGCCACAGGCCTCTCTACGTACAACGAGGAGAAAAAGATCCACAAAAGAAAGCAGGGGCCAAGGGGGGACCAGCGCGCGCACGCACAGAAGGTACACGTACAGAGAGGGAGTCAGGTCACAGGGTGGGAGAGGTCGACTATCCAGACTGAAATGAGCCTAATGGGACAGAAAATGTGTCCTCGAGCTGAACTCGGCCTATTCCCTCTTCGCCCCCAATATACAATAAAGTACCTTTTCAGCCTCGCGACATGGAGGCGACAGGACCGAGAAAGGGAGCGGAGGGATGCTGCGACTGTGGCGCGCACATTAATTTCTCCAATCTGTCCGGCTACATAAAGGCTCGTGGATTCATTTTTCAGCGCCGTCTCAACACCATTCTAGTGGCTTCTCAAAGCCTCGGTCCAAAAAGGCAGATTGTGCACGCGCTCCTCCGGATAAAGTGACTTGTTTTAGAGCCCGTTTAAAGGCTCACATTCGGGAGTAATGTTACATGATGTACGGCCTGCTACATAATATTTGGATGGATCCGCGCTGCTGTAGTCAGAGCTGTTTTCCCCAGCATAACACAAAGCTGTGTAGTGAAAGATTGATGAAGGAGAATACCTCTTCCTTTTGTGCTCGCGAGCTCCCCCACTACGAGAGCATTTTATATAAGGCCTATTCATGTCACTATTTCAATAATCTATCAAATTCTTGCGTCTTTGGCTTGATCCTTCTGCACACGTTTGACCAGAAAAACACAAAAAGAAAGCTAAGATAGTGAGATGGAAAAAAAAGCTCAAGTTGGGTGAATTTTATGCGATAATTTGCCATATTTGGGGTAAGTCCAGCAGATTTACAGCCGTAAACAGTCCTTTAGTGTGCTGGTCTTCCTGCCTTGAAAAACAAACGATGACGTTGCAATGAGCTCCTGTTTTCTAAATGTAGGTCTCGCAAGTTGCAACACACTCTGGTACGATAGGGGGGCAGCAGGTAGATGGAAAAGAGAAAAAAAAAAAAAAAGAGTAAACAACTCAAGAAAATATCAGCATCCTTGCAGAACCTGATACAAGAATTAACTCGGTCTCCATCCCAAACGAACAACACGACGCAGCACATTCATCTATCTGCAATCCACGACTTTATTTTTTATTGGATTTATTTTATTTTTTACATTGAAAAACTTGAGTCGCATGACGCAGTGGATTCTAGAAAAAGCAGAGCAGCTACTTACAAAATGATCCAGATGGATTTTCACAACAATCTAGAAGGTCTAACACATTGCAAATATCCTCTAAATAAATGAAGAAAATGGCATGCAGCAGCTTTGTGTTGAGTTCAGGACGCACAGAGGCAGAGCAGTGTTGCGTTCAGGGCCCTCGCTGGCTTCACGTCTTTAGCTCTAATTGAATGCCCTTCAGAGTGATGAGGTTGCACATAATGCCCAGCGCAAACTATTTTTTTCATATTTTAGAACTAAGTTCAGTCCATTATGAGGCAGGCATAAACACACATTCACATCCTCAAACACACACGCACGCTCCCAGGCTGCTAATTTCAAGACGCCAGAATGAGCTGCAGGACTCACACAGACTGAAAACACAGTGGTTCTTGTTTCCCTTTGTGAAATGTTCCAATATTCACACATGTACAATTTTAAATATGATCTTCTGAAAATTTACCAAAATAAAAGCAGACCTCATCTTGCCTGAAAAAATGAATTTTTAGACCAAACGGATTTAAAACTAGACACTCACTGTTTTATTGACCAATATGATTAGCACAAGTACACTACACTCCGTTTATTGCATTTCACAATAATCTGCTTTTAACGGTCTAAAACACAACATCAACACCACAAAAACTAACCTGTAAATCAAGATTCCTGTATTTTTTTCTTCTGAAATACACGAGGTAATTTTCACACATTATCCAAAACAAACAAGTTCAAGATCAATGGTGTGTTCCAGCTTTTTTATATACCAAAAATAACTATTATTATTATTATATGGATTTCCTTCCAGTGTTGTTTGAAATAAATAGATTGTGCATTTCACCTTATTGGGCAGCAGGGCAAAAGAATGGCCCACAATAACATTTTTGATAAAATGTATATTTTTTTCTACTTTTTTGTTCCTTCATTTTTAATAAAAACATTTTAATTGAGCATCAAATAAATTAAACCCTGTGTCACGTAAAAATAATTCAACGGTGTTCGCAGTAATCCATGCTATATAACATGCAATTTATATAACTTTGGACTTAAAGGAAACCGCACAAGATAGCTACCAAAACAAAATATAGAATTGTTCTATAAATAAGCAGTTCTTTTCCTGGCTCCAGCCTTTATAACCTGGTAATATCCTCGGCATGCTGCGCTCCACTCAGTTCTTCGGGGGCCCCAGTGTTTGTGGCCGAGGCAGCGGCCACAGCGCCGGCTGCAGAGCCTGTGTTGGAGCCGGAGGAGGAAGACGACGATCTCACTTTGGTGTTGGGCAGCCTGTGATCCTTTTTCCATTTCATCCTGCGGTTTTGAAACCAGATTTTTATCTGTCGCTCAGAGAGAACCAGGGTGTGGGCGATCTCGATGCGCCTCCGCCGAGTTAAATATCGGTTATAGTGGAATTCCTTCTCCAATTCTAAGACCTGCTGCCGGGTGTAAGCTGTCCTAGACCGCTTGGGCTCCGTCCCATTGTACGCCGAGTTCACTGGAAAGAGGAGAAGTGGAGAGACAGAGAAGAAGGGAGGAAAGGAGGGGTAAACAAGAATGGCCTCAACTGAGATATGGCTTTTAAGATTTATTGGATATGAATGTTTGGCTGTTTGAGGGATTTAAATGGGAAGTTAAGAACTTCTCGGCGTAATGAGAGGACACTCACATCCAACTATGAGCTAAATTATTAATGCAAGATTACAAAGCTCAATTTTTTTCTCTTATTCATTTCTCCCCCTCTCTCTCTCCATCGCGCAATACATAACAGCAGAAGCCACATGGTGATACGGCTGCCCTGAGTATACCTCGGCTATAAAATTTATGGTGGGTGTAATTACCAATGCCGAGTCGTAAATCCGCCTCAATTGTGCCATTTCAAAGGCTTCCCTGCTATCGGAGCAGGGGCTGGCAACGAGCTGGGAGTCAGAGGGGCTGATAAAGGGAGGGAAAAAGAAGGGAGAGAGGAGCAGGAGGAGTGCAGGGAACATAAACACACAAGTTGCCTACCAGTGCTGACGTGAATTTTCTTCATCCACGGGTACACCACGGGCTGCTTGGAGGAGGCTGTGCTGTTGGGATGCTCCGGGGTGGCTTGGTTGCAGGCGGAGGTGGCGGCCGGTGGGGTGGCGGGGGACATGGACAACTGTGGGGTTTCACATGAAGCAGGCTGCCCCTTCCCTGTCAGCAGGTGCGCAGACGTGGGTATTCCATGTCCCCGTGGCGTGTCAGGTTCAGGGATGCTTGCACAGTTATACTGGCGCTCTTGGTAGCTCGCCCGCGGAGGATATAACTCCTGGTGGTGATGCTGGTAGCCAGTGTCCCTCGCGCGGCTGTAATATTCTGGACTATGCTCGGGGATGTAGTTATTTTGCGAATATTCCTCGCATGGAGGAAATTTCGGATCAATGTAGTTAGACTCCATCAAATACGAGCTCATGATCATTAATTTCTGGAGTGGAAAATAATTTTTCTAGCTTTGTCGTTTTTCTGCTCCATAAAGCCCTCCTACTTGCGAGCAGCCCTGTAAAGTTACTTTTACCACGTGACCCAGCGGCCCAATCGCAGAGTGAGAGGTAGTTCCCGGATAAGGAACCAGAGGTATTTAGCATACCTACAGTCGCCATTGTGGGCACAAATTTCTCTCCCTCTCTCTCTCTGTTCATGCCTCTCTCGACCACGCTCTCTCTCCCCCTCACCGTCTCTGGTTGTGTTACCAAAGCAATTGATCTTGGGGACAAAACTAGTAGCTAGTTGCTGACCAAGGAAAAAATAAAACAGGCAAAATCCGCCGGTCTCAATTATTCAAAGGGACAATAGGTGATTCTGAGAGGATAAGGCACAACAAAAGCAAAGCAATCATTTAGTTAGGCTGCACGCGCCTTAGAGAAAGGTTATCAGCTAATTAATGAAGTCTTTAGCAACAACACTTCAGCTGTGAAGCACATTACGCTCCATTAATACACTTAAGAGTTACTGGGCTGCTGCAGCCTTCATGATATTTTAAAGTATTTTAGCACTGATATTTGAAAGGTTTGGTGACGCTTAATGACGGAGAGGAGGGGGTCTGCAGGAGGAGGGGGACTGATGCCTGAAGACAAACCTGATCTTCTGTAGTAATGAACATGAGTCTTCAACACATAATGAGAGATTTGTTCATTTCAGAGTTAAGCCCTATGTAAACATATATTCCAATATAAATATTGTTTACATTAAAGGGACAATTAGGTGTTTTTGAAAATAGTTATATACACAATAATGGATTTTGGTCAATATCTTATATGCTGGTATTTCCAAACTTCTTTTCATGGTGTAGTCCATCGGTGTTTGGAACGTGTGAAACAAGAAAAACAATATTTTATTCTTTTATAAATTATACTTTTAATTAATAAGTGTACATAGAGTCATGATTAGGAAAACTAGCATGGTATAATTGCACATTTTGTCAATATTACAGCCAACATATGGGCTTTAATCCTCAATTTTTTGGGGAAAAATACAGTCTGTAAATATCAGTTAGATTGCCATATCTGCAATAATGATAGTCACCATTTTCATCGACTGATATTAGTCAGATTATATTGTGCAACCCATACATATGCAAGAGGCACACATCAAGGCTAACAACATTAGCCACAGCTATTGTGGTTAAGTCTGCTGCTGGTCAGGGAAAACCAGCATGGAAGTAAGGCTCACTTTGCTGTTGTTGGGGCCAAGAGTCCTGAGAGATCAGAGGACATTTGGGTGAGGACAAGCTGACAGAAAAGAGCACTGGGAGACTATAGCGTACTTGATCCTCTGAAGATGCTTTACTTTTCAAGCCAAGCAAGGATGACCAACTTTTGTGAGGGAAACATTAGTTGTACTCTCACTTTCTGAGCACCATTACTTCAAGAAACGAAGAATGCTTTCAGTAAGACGGCCATACAACTTGTAATCTAATGAGAATTATAGATATATAGTAGCTCTTATCAGAATTCAGCATGCAAAGGTTTATTTCATTAAAAAAGAAAAGCTAAAGGTAAAGACAAATTTAATTTCCTAAACATTAAAGACTGTTAAATGCACCTTATTACTACAAAAATACATAAATGCTGCAAACAGTTATTAAAGCTCATTTAGCATACTTTACCCTATTGCATTATGTAATACATTTTATAAAAGACTTTGACAAAGACCTTTATGGCAAAGTGCATCCTCTATGAATATCAGTATGTAAATATTTCAATTTATCATGTTGTGATGCGTTTTGTCTTTGTTTAAGTGCCTAATTTCATTGAAATATTTGATGGCAGGCTCTGACATCTTTCTGTCTACTAATTTGGGACATTTGTAGTTGAATTGTGGGCTGCACTGAGTGAGTAAAGGGGCAACTCTGGCCTTTAGCTTAATATAGAAGTAATAGCCCAAATAGGCATGCTGGCTAAAAGGATAATATTTTGAATTTGTCCAGTACAATGCCCAACTTCTCCAATGCTGCCCTTAGAGTTTTTCTCTTTGAATCCACTTCTTTATGTGGAGATCTTGGTCTTCACAGCATCAATAGATGATCTAGCCTATGTGTCAGTTCTCTCCTTACAGCAGCAGAGATAACTGCCACCTCTGTGGCTATTTACTAGTTACATGAACCTCCCACAACTTGACTTTAAAAATACCAAACTATCCCCCTGAGATATTCAAAAGTCAGAAGGCCTGATGGTTTGTAATAAGACTGTTTGCAGTAAGAACCAAACTGTCTTAACCTCATCGGCCTCAAGAAAATCGACTTCAGATGTTAAAACTCTAAATGAGGAATTATCTATATATTGTGCTTCATCTGTGGAGAGTTTTTAAAGTTTTTTATTAATTTCACAAATGGTTAGCTGATTTACATATTTATTCATGGGTGTGTTTACACTTGTGTGAAACTTGATCCTAGAGAATATGATACAGGGTTGAGATTTTTACCCACCTATTGCAGTGGCCTGTGGATTCAAAAATCTTCCCGACACATATTTTATGCAGCCAGACACTTAATGTTAAACAGCAGCATAGCATAATGATGTAAAGATCTGTCATCAGGGCTCATAGTTTTTAAGTAAATGCTCTGTTATTTGAATTGCTGATAAACTTCACCATTAAGGGCTGGGTAGAGTCTGCTTTACAGCCACATCCTCAAAGACTGATCAGTGCAATTAAACCTAAACTGTGGACCAAGATTATCAATGCATTGTTTGAATGTATGAATTTAAAGTACATAAGAGCCATCACAGTCATGAATAATTATGGTGGTAAGTGAGTAAAGAGCTTTTGTTTGTGGTAGTGACTGTCATCTCAAATGGTTTTCCTTTGCAAGTCACTCTGTCGTTACTTTATTTGACCACTGCGGCTGGTTGGTGGAGTCAAAACACTTGTCACTGCACAAAACCCTGCTTGGTTAGTGGCTGGCAAAAATGATTCAGCCTTTAATATCTCTTAAAATTACTCTCTACGAAATTTGGTCCATATTGACCCAGTTAAATCATCATCATCCTCTCAGTTAGATTTAACTTTGCATTGTGAAACTTTCAGAAAAAGTCTGTAAGAGTGAACATTGAGTTAAGAATCCTGTCATGATAAGGTCCATATTATATACTGATGATGAATTCTTAAGACTAAATTCTCCTTGACCGTGATGTAAATGTGCTGATCAAAGAAAATAAAATTCAAGATAATCTGACCTTATATCACAATTTTTTAACAAAGACACAACGAGAATGTATAGACACGGTGTTAATTCAAAACAACAGCCAGTTAGAGTGAAATACACTGAAAACAGTCTAAATTTATGAGTAAATAATGTTATTACAACTCCATAAAGATCGCATTGTTAGATCATACTCAGTCAACACTCTGAAGATACTGTGATGTATCCCTGAGTTTTCATTTACTTAAACCTAAAACTGACAGTATGGATGATGAAGTAACTCTTCAGGTTTATTCTTATATGGAAAAAGACGACAGAAGCGACAATAAAAGGACTATCACAAATCAGTGTCTCGTGATAAACTTAACTCTAAGACTAAACTCTAAAAGTAGTAAATTCTAGGTTATGATGGATGCTTGACTGGCACACATCTGAGTTAAGGGATTCTCCCTACAGGCAGGTTATCTTTCTAGTTTTCTACACTTTTTCTTGATTTTATTAGATTGTTTAGTGTTTCATTAAAGACTATAGATTTGTATGTGAATGAATCTAAACATCAATTCAATTACATGTGTAACTCCATAACACCAAAGCTAGATCACAGACCTGGAACTGCACGGAGCATCACTGTGGCATCACAGGCCAGTCAGCAATGACACCAAACCATTAAGATGTCACACGTAAAGAGAGGGGACCAGGATGATTATGTAGTCACAGATCAGACACTGAAAATCATCATTTTCAGACTATGCTGCAGAGAGGTCTTACGTTGACACAGGCATGTAGTGTCCTGTGTTTCGTGCAGACAACAGCGAATACTGGTCATTAAGATTCCAAAAATATTTGACTTTTTAATATTTCAGGTTATTGGGGAGTAAAGCATTTAACTGATCCAATCTACTGCTGGCTCTGTTCACAACATCAATGTCATAAGGGAATACTAGCAAGACCAGTAAGGATTTCTGATATTGCCTCAGACATGCAGGGGTGCACCTAAATACTAACGGGCCCTGTTAAAAACAAAACCTATGGGCCCCACCACCACAGTCAAAAACCAACCCTGCTTAAATCACACCTTCATCATGCAAAAAAATCTCATAATAATAAAGGATTTGTGGCATAGGCCATTTAGAACACTGCCGAACCTATCTCTTAAAGATATCAGAACACTATATTTGGTAACACTTAAGTACAGAGCCCACAGAAAATATGCATTTCATTAATGAATTTATGCATGACAAAGTGTGACTTCATACATGTATTAACAATGAAACAACAAATATATACAGTACATGTATCAAGACTGACTTCAAATGTTTACAAATGCATCTACTTAAATTTTTCAGTCATGACTCTAAACTAATAAAGAATGTTCATTAAATCAGACAGTTTAAAGACAGATCATTGCTCTGCTTTATTTGAGGGGCTACAAGCATGATGAAGTAATGAAATAACAATGCTGGAGTGAACATGATTACAACTCTTGGAATTCATCGAAAGTTTTGTTTAGCCTACTCACTCCAAATGCAGACTTAAAAATGAAGAGACCATCACCATCTCTGATAACTAATGACGATTCATACACTTTTGTTCATGCATAAATTCATGTATATGTGAATACCTTTGCCTGACTAATATTTCATAATGAAAAAATATGAATTTGTATATTTTTAAATATTGATTAGCACATGGATTCATAGCTTGTGGACTCTGTGCTTAACATTAAACATATTATTACACTTTACATGACATATAACTCATAGAGTGATTTTATTTCCAAAAACAATGTATAAAACTTCAAAAGTGGTAAAACATATTTACTGTACTGCAGTTTAAATTGTTATATAATCAACTCTCTGTCTTTTGGGCCATTTTAGCACATCTAACAGGCCTTAACCAAAGCTAAAATCTCTTCACTTTCACAGATTATTTAATGCTTCATACAATCATTCATTTCTCTATTCAACTGATACCATGCAATGACCTTTTATGTTTTACATACATTATTTTACAGTAATCAAGATTTATGTCCTCTTTAATAGGCCATCCCTTTCCATCTCCAAGTTAAAATTTTGGACAGATTTCTGAATTGAAAATCTGGTATTGATAAATAACAGAATAAGTAATGTGGGTCTGCTGCTCTGAGGATTGGCGCACACAGTCCCTGTGTTTTATTAGGTTTTGTGTGTACACACATTACCAAAAAAAACAGTTTATACAAATAAAACTGGATTTCTTCTTCTTAAAGTACATTATTTTCGACCACAGCACTGTAATTGTATTCTTACGTCAGTCTTGGCCTGTCAATGACAGTGTGGCTGTGCCAAAAATCCTCTGCTTCAGCCACTTCCACTTGCACTGATTCAGGGTCTCAGGCTGAAAGTTTGGGGACCCCTAATGTGACTTCAGTTAGTAATCAAACCTTCTGTTTTCAAAATGAAAACAGGAGCTATGTCACGTGACATATTGTTTTGCAGTAAAACAAGAAAACAAAAAAGAAACTGTTGCTTCAAGTGCAATGTGAAAAATCTCTTTCTGTTGTGACAGTAAGTTCAGATATCAATATGGGAAAGTACAAATAATTAAATATCTAAGGCCCTGCATTGTTCATGGCCCCTTTAGAACTGTCCTAACTTTCCTCACCCATATGACACCCCAGCATGCACGACAAATCACAGTCCACTGAGCACGTGTGAGGAATAGCTCCAATCAACATATAGCACCCAAAGCTTAAAGACAGCATATCATAAATAAGCAACAGACTCCAGGCTGAATAAATAGTCATTACTTCAAACAGTAACCACACTTTCTCTCACTTACATTAAAAGTCAATTAAAACTGCTCAGTCTTGCTGCCAGCTGGAATCACAGCTTCTAAATGTTACATACTTCTCATTGCAGAAACACCAACTCTCCTGCACATCACTGGAGGTCTGCTATTCCTCTGTAAACCGATCCTGGCTGGCTGTATAAACTTGTCATGAGCTGCTGTTTGCTCCCACTTTACATCTCACACTCTGGGGATCTCTGTAAGACCTCTGCAGCATACTTCAAATTACATTTCTTTTTATACTGTAAGGATAGTTTGGGGGTGGGGGTACGAAATAATGAAAACAATGATAAAGTCCTGGGCTCACACTTTCAAACTGATCAAAAGTATTGCACAATTTGATCTCATGGACATCAGCAGAAAATAAAAACTTAATCCATGTATCCATTACCAGAGCAATCATTACATAATGTGGCTAAAAGTGACGCGCAATGGCTTTTCTGGCCTTCCTGTTTGTACAGAATGCGCGCGACATTTCTATTAGCCCTCGCGAGGATGTTAGAGGCGTTTTATAGAGCAATAAAAGCTGTAAATCAGTCAGTTTTAAACGACCCCTGGTTCCTAACGTGTTTTACAGGCTCTGACACAGTAGTAGCCGCCACACTGCACACATGGCTCCACTCTCTGTGGCCTAAACCTGCCTGCACAGTCTACGGGCTGTCTGTACTGTGAACACACTTTGAGAGAGTGTTATTGGATGGCTCGAGCCTGCATATGTGTTTATTACTAATGCTGGAATATGCAGAAGCGAGAGGAAAGTCAGTAAGATGAGCAAAGGGGAGAAAGCAGGATGATCCACTTGCTGGCTGGCGTGGTATTTCAGTTGCCCATGTATTCCTGTAGAGACGTACTTGCGACTGGTTGGACTTCACACAAATTCGGTTCTACAGGGTACATATAGACAACTAATGAGTTTTAGGGTTAGAGGCTGCAAAGAGGGATCACTCAGGCAAAGCTCCCTGCGAGCAAGTTTTCATGTCCGGAAATAGGCTGGCATGCATATCAGGCAAAAAGAGGGAAATCTGGCACAAAGATGAGGGAGTTTGCTAATAAATGAGTCCTTAGTAATATAAAAGAGTACACTTATATTTTATAATTTAAAGATTCGAGTACAATATTATTCCTGCACGCCCACGCACAAAGTAGTACACACACACACACACGCACACAAACACGTCGTGCGTAAAGAACAAGAGGCTCCCAGTTCTCCACGCCTTTGAGGTGCTCCTGTATGAATATTCAGGCACAAACACGGCGCATACAAAAGGACGGCGTGACAGCACAGATGAAAAATAAGTTTCCATTGTTCCCAACCATTTCTTGTGCTCGCCATTACCATACTGACCGCTCGGTAACCCTGCTTCCTGCCACACCAAGAGCTAATGAGAAAAGCCTCGGATGAAAAATGCAATATCAGACATGTGACCTGTTCGGGGGTTATTAAAAACAGCAAACATGCTCGGATTGTGAATCAATGGAATTGATTACAGTGCTGAATGCACGAGGGAATTCGAACACTGTCAAAATACATCTCAATATACATATTTCTCCGTGTGCATTCTGGGTATCAGTGCAATAGATTTGTGTTTTTTAAGGATCACAAAACAACCTAGGAACGGAAGGAGAAATATCAACAAAAATCCTCACTCATGATCGTCAAGCTTTGTCATATTCTCCTGTTTGTTGTGCGTCAAAGCAGCACGCACTATACTCCCCCTCTCCTCGTGCGCTCTAGCGGACGCATTTTAATATTAGTTAGACAGCCTGACCCGCGTTTCACCCCGCGCGTTTGACTGCTTCCAATAGTTCACTGCCAAGGATTATTGATGGAGAGACAGCAATGAATTCCTTCTCCCCACAAATGGCTTTCAGATCGTGCACCTAGTTCAATAACTAGTTATAATGTAGAAGTACAAAAAATGAGGCCCTCAGGCGGACTAATTTGATGTTTCATTTGTTCATTTGAGGAATTGTTAAGCTCCCTTCCACTTTTTTCTCCCCCCTCTCTGCCAAATAACAAGAGTACAAACGTGTTCACACGTGTACATATGTAAACAGAATAAATCTGTGCAGCATGCATGTTGTTTCTGATTTTTAATTTGGTGTCGCAGCAGCAGCAGCAGCTGACCTGGATGCGGTATGAGGAGTAATATTCCCGCTCCCTGATGGAAATGGTTACGATGCGCGTTTAATCAAACCCTTAACCTAATAGCCTTCGCACGTGCACCCTCCCCAGGTGCAATAACGTTAAACTGGAGCGTCCAGTTAAAATAAAAAGTTTTAATGAAGTGCAGACTGACTGGAGAGCAGTTGGGTATGAGGAGGCTCTAAAAAGCAGCAGCAGTCAGGGGAGCAGAGGTGCTTTTAGATACTGGGAGCCCCTCAGAAACCATTGTTTGCTCTGCAGCTCATTACAGAGATGCTGCGCTTCATTACTGCAGAGGTGAGTCCAGCTCACCTGCTCAACACGAGCACAACTCTTCCAGATATTAACTAGACCCAAAGTGGACTGCAGGAGGGATGTAATTACAGTCAAACTTTTGTTTGCTCAGTTAATGTTTCAAATAACAAAAGATCTATTTAGAACATTATAGTCCCTAAACAAACAGCAGACTCCCTGAATGAACTGCTTTATATTACAGGCATCAGTAGCTGTGATGTCAGAGCAGCCAGCTGTTGTCCTGCAGCAAAATAAGCTGCATGAAGAGCCCCAGCTCCTGACTGAAGCCAGGTGCACAGGCGAGGGCCGAGGGGTCTGTGGTGCAAAAGAATTTCAAGTTCCTGCTCCATCATTTCGGTCTGACCTCGGGTCACCGTACACTGAAGCACTGTCAGTATGGAGGACTAAAAACCAGAATTAAGGCTCATTTGAGTTCTGGATGTGAATACTTTACAGATAAATGCTGTTAATTATAAACAGGAAAAAAGTTAGTTTGAAAGGAGGTCAGACTCACTGAGAAATCCACGGAGCAACGCTTTCCGACTCGAGGAAGAGTCTGTAAAAAAGAGGAAAAGAAAATTAGATTAGATTAAATGTATAGACGGAGAACAGAAAACATTGCGCCAAATCTCGTGTCTCCCAACTGTTCACACAGTTAGAGCCAAACGCTTCCATTTATCGTTTACACACAGGAAATTTTCCAAATCAATCGAGTTTCCATTAAAAACACAGACAATAGGCGTGCTTACGTTAAAAAAGAATGGATGCGCCACGAGTGCGTAAAATGTCGTTTACGCATCAATTTCCCATCCACCATATAACAATAATAGAAAATATCACTTGAAAATAACAGTACATCAAATAATAAATATTAATATTAGATGTAAACAACTGAAAAGATGGTTCGTCAGATGGTTTATTGATGTTAAAACCATCCCCTGTGTTTAATTTTTCTGTGTTCAAATATAGAGAGCAGTGGTTTTGGTTTGTTCCAGTTTTGTTTCATGTCAACGATCCACTGGTGTGATCCCTGAGTTTCAGCCTCACTGGAGGAAGATAGTCCCAGAAAAATCTGTGACACGTGCGGGCCTCAGCAGACCTGGGCCGAGGACAGAAAATCGAGGACGGGTCATATTCAAAAGTTAAAAACTAAATTTACAGGCTTTTAAAATATTCCCTCCGACCACAGTTCTATGAATAGAAATCCCTGCACTTCATCGAGTCTGAATTATTACGTAACGTCAATAAAAGAATCACGACTGTGTCCGCACATTGTATATAAATCCGTGCCCGAAAAACGGTGTAATGAGAGTTTATTGCTCTTATTCGGGCTTAGACAAAGAGGGAAGTCTGAGCTCACCCGGAAATGACCCGTGTGTGTGTGAATGATGGCAGTGTCAGCTCCACAGGTCAGAGAAAAGAGCGCAGAACATGCAGGAGAAAACGGATGTTTACACTCTTTCACTTTTACTCTGATCGTATTACACTGATTTAACATGGAATGGGTTGTTTGTGAGAGCTCATCTCATTACAAAAAAAGGGTAGGAACATAAAGCAAAGAAACAATAAAACACGTGTTTCATCAAATATTTTAAACATTTAGATAAGTTTAACGGCAAAACACATTTATGCGTCCAAGCGATTTGATTGGACGTTTCGTCAAAGAAATTTACTAGAGATCAAGAATAAAATAATTAAATAGGAAGAGACAGTAGAAGTAAGTGACGGGTAAACTATTTCATTGGTTGTTAAGAGCAAATTCGATACTTAAAGGGCATTTTACGCACCTGTTAGGGAACTTAATTGGATATGATAAATATATATAGGCCTTTGACCAATATGAAATTAGAAAATATAAAAAATACCCCTTAATCCGTGCAAAATAAAAACAATTAATTCATATTTAGCCAGATAAACTCATTTATTTATTTATTTCATAATTAATTTCTAATTGTGCTACTCAACGGCTGCAGAAAATGTCATTTTACAAATCAGAAATGTTCACCGTGAATAGTGTTTTTTTTCCACACGCTTACCTATGTTATATTTTTCGTATTTTATTTCGGATTAAATGCAAAAAAAGTCATACTATTTTTCTTCTGCAAGCCTCAGTAAAGTTAATCTAAATCAGGACACATTTCAATTAAAAATCTGAAGGGGCAAAGTCATTTCGTGGTCACACTGGCCACCTTTTAATGTGCCCATAATCCACACAGCAGCATGTTACACAGCGCCCCCTATTGGAAGTGTACAAAGACTCAACCTGAACACTTTTGAACAATCCAACAAACAGGAAGAAAGTCTGATTTCCAAAAAACGATGCAACAAAATCACGACATAGTCCAACACACTCTAAGTTGAGCAAATGCAGACAGACCAGCAATACAGTCAGCACACTCGCGCGCGCACACACCCACGCAGCACCTCTGCCTCACACTCAGGCACTCGCACCGACCAGCCTTAATATCAAAATGAGCCATTTGCAGCTCCGCACATTGATTAAGCAAACAGCAGTACTTCTACTTTGAGCTGCTTTATAAGACTTATGAGCAATTAAATCATATGGCCTATGGAAAATTATCGAACTATAAGATCACATCCCCTCATCAGTCTCCAAGCTAATCAATTCAGTCATATCTACCCCCCACCCCCCGCACAAGAACAACAAGTTAGAATAAATGTAAGGGGTGACTAACAAATATGCATATGCTGTAGGATATTCTGGTTAAACACGCAGCAGTCACGTCTGCAGACATTGTGTTAAAGTTTGAGTTCAGGCGATGCCACAAGATTCGTCAAAGTGTGGAACAAAAAGAGTCTGGTGGCCCAGACATGACCCTAAAAACAAGAGGAACTCTTCTCTGGCATAGAGTCATGGTAGAACAGAGACTAGGAGCGTTTTGTTTTTGATTACAGATTTTATGACGTTTGCATTCTGCACAAAACAAACCACATACTTTCAATAAAGCATTTCGCTTATTAAGTTACTCTTTTTTTATTAATCTTACATGGACTATATATTTATTAGTCAACATTTCTTTTGATCTGCCAGTCAGTCAAATGGATGTTTTTATTCTGCACTATCTGGCCAGAAGAAAGGCTCTCTATATCGGCACAACTGGACCAAAAATTAATACGACTTAAATAAACGAAAAAGAATAATTTTTTGATACAGAGTGACGTGCTGGATGTACATAAAACGTATATTTACGAGAGGGAGGGTGGGGGCTGAAGCTGTTAGCCAGATGATTCTTTATTTACAGTCGTGACTTAATTTTTCATTTTATCATCTCTTACTGACAGGACTAACATGCAAACAAACTGTTGAATCACAAGGGACTTCTCCTGTTTTAAAAATCTTGTAAATGATTTATTTAAGACACGCGGTTTACTTTTATTTCTTTGGATCGAAATCTCCTGTGGATATAAATCTATCCCTAAATAAATTAACTATTTCAATGACAACATACCCACAACTAGCATGTCACTGTGCAAGGCAAAATATTATGCGCAGTGTTTCCAAAACCAACCATTTGCCGACAGTCTAAAAACATTATTCCTCCATTATTTTAAAACACAAACAATTAATAGCGATATTGTTAAAGGTCATCAAATAATCAGCCATGCACCCCGCGTCGCACTGATCTAAACATACACAATATTTCCACCGGTACAATCACGCACGGTCGAGGGCCTGTAGGCAAACTTAAAATGAACTTACAGCAGCATGCAGCTCTCCGCAGCAGCAGCAGCCTCTCACACAGTCCGGAGAAAGGTACTGCATCCTCACTGCCACAAAGCCCTTTCTCCCTCAGATAAGGGGAAGTCGGCAGCTGCGATTCCGGACAGTTAAGATTATATATGATGTGTATATATCGAAGGTTTGTCAGCTCTTCCAGGCCATAAAACCCACTTAAATGACACCACGTGCTCTCTATGCACCATTCACAGGCCCTGCTTGGGGCAATTGGCATATGTAACCTTGTAAACTTTAAAATACCCTAAAAGAAAGACATAGAAAAGGGGGATTGAATGCGTTGTCCATATAGGTTAGGCCTAGCAGTGCGCAGAGAAAGTGGACGCTGCGCTGACCGGTTCTCAGGAAGTTGAATAGGAAGCTTTTAGTTTAAAGGTGAGTGTGTTTTTCAATTTCTTTGGGAGTATATAGAGAGAAATGGCCTCCTTTAACGTTAGGTGAAACTCTGACGTACTTATCCTACTTCTGCAGCAACCTGTGTGATTTTATGTGCAGTATGGCAACAAAAATGTTGTTTTAACCGCTGCGTAATGATACCAGGATTAAAGCGCAGGGCCGTTTCGGAAAGGTGCCATATGGCCTCCGCGGTGGCGCACGGCGCGTCTGTCTGCGGTCACAGGAAACCAAAGTTTTGAATCCTTGTTGTGTGTGTGTGTCTCACGGCGAGTGTTATCACAGGATTGTCAGTGTGTGTCTTCTTTCCTGACTAAACAGGAAACGGAGTGTGTGCGCCTGTGGAGGGCTGGAAGAGGGGCAATAAACTTTTATGAGGGCATTAAACTTCAGAGCGTTTGTCAGTCTGAGAAATTCAGAGTCAGACTAAAAGCGTCTTCAGCGGGAGAATAAAAATAGTTTCTTCGTTTAGATTTGATTCCTATTTTTAGTTGATCAAGCTTGTGAGATGAGATTAAATAATTACAAATCTACAGCTTCCAATAAAATGTCTTCTGGTTTTCATTCATTAGATTTTATTGGTTACAATCAACAATTCAGCCATCTTTCAGGGATTCTGGGCCCAGTGTGAAACCAGGCACCTTCAGATTACATACAGAGTGTACAGAAATGGTTTCATTGCACATCACAATATCATCATACACAGTCATCTGAGTTACACACATGGATTTAGATTCACAGGAAGACACAACATGGACAGATCCACTCACAAACATTAGCTCACTGGACACGTCACACACCCAAAAGAAAGACATGTTAGACAGCAGACAGAAGAAAAAGAAGTCGTTTATACTGCAGGAAAACTAAAGAACGTGGTTTCCAAAGCAGTTTGAAATGTTTCTCGCTTTATTTGAATTTTTGACCTCAGAGAGGTCCAACCGCCAGCCTCCTCTACTTTGACCCCAATTAAAACACAGAATTTTACTGTTATTGTGCAGCCTCCTCGCAGCGTGCAGAAGCAGCTCCCCCTCAGCATCGTGTCCTCTCCGTGCAGCAAAGTGAGCTTATCATCGCATGGGCAGCAAATTAATTTAGAAATGTAAACCGATTGATCAAAGTGAGTGATATTCAATACATTAGGTCCCAAACTGCACCAAGTGACACATAATTGGTGATGAAGCACACAGCGCGCGGTGTCATGATGTCATTGCTCCTCGCGGTTCATCCGGAGGTCACGCGCCACTCCAGTAGCTCTTGTGGTGCAGCAGTGTGGAGTGGGGCTGCTGCACTTCTCCTTCTTTCCTTTTATTTGTTTAATTATTCCTTCATTTTGATCTTCGAGTCCTTCTTCCATTTCATCCGTCTGTTCTGAAACCAGATTTTGATCTGCCTCTCGTTCAGGCACAAGGTGTGCGCGATCTCCACGCGCCTGCGGCGGCTCAGGTAGCGGTTGAAGTGAAACTCTTTTTCCAGCTCCAGAGTCTGGTAACGGGTGTAGCTGGTCCTGGAGCGCTTACCCTCCGATTCTGATGGTGCATAAAAACCAGTTAGCTTTCAGAATGATTATGGAGATACATAAATACAGGAATAATTTAATAACAATATGATTGCATTTAGAAACGCCCTGCCATCCATAAAAAGGCATTACAGGCGAATTATGTTTTATTTATGCCCATTCTAGCCTCGTTTCAAAGATCAAATATCTTGATATAACCTAATTCAAGCTGATAAAACTCACTGTGGATATGTGCAATAAAACTGTACATCATGCTGATAAGGATGCTCAGATAGACCCAATAAATAAACTCGGAATAAAGGATGAAGGCCTTCCATTCAAAATAAAACATAAAAATACATGAGCCTCTCAGTAAAGAAATGTATTATCTTATTATCTTATATGGACAGCTGATAAGGCGCTGGTCTTTTGGAAATACTGGACTTGGCCAAATTATGGCTGCGTTAGGGCAAAAGGGCGTCGTGGTAAGACAACCTTGTGCGTAAAATATGCAGAAAGAGATGTTGATGCTGTCCAGATATATTTTCATATTTGAGAGTGCTTACAAAAGCAGCAGGCCTTCACCTTAAAGCTGGAATATTCTCAACATTCCAGTTCTGTTATCCTGCATGTCTGCATATGAAGCAGCACTAAAACAAAAGCAGATTCTCTTTTTTCCTCTCTTATTGCAGTAAATGTCCTCACTGTCCATCTGCAGCCCTAACAGTCAGCCAGTGGTCTCCCAAAACAGAGAGAAAGAACACGCCTATTGAAGGGTTTTAGAGGTGAAAAGTTCATGATTGGGTCAGGGCATTGGTGTTTCCCAGAGTTCAATTTAAGGCTAAAGAAAGCTTCTCCCACACATGCAGGGTGATCATGTAAAAACACGACCCTAAAATAAAGCTATAAAAAAGACTCGAAGCACAAACTCATTCTTGGAGGCGAATTTGTAAATATTATTTCATAGTTTTATCACAGTTTAGTTTTCTTATCCAATTATAGCACCATAAATCACCCCGCAGATCACCTCTTCACCGTAACAGAGCAGGTTTACGAGCAATGGATGCCTTTGTCATAAAATTTATGACCGCGAGTTTTTATTATTTCCTGCGTTTGGCCTATAAAACTCAAGAGGGGAAAGTGGAACGGGCGAAAAGAAGTGTTGCAGCGCTAAGAGTGAATAAGGGAAAGCATCTCAGTCGCACTTTAGGAAATAGGCAAACTTTACCGTGGCTCATGTGCAGTTTTGTCATCCATGGATAAATCTGTGGCCGCTGCTCACTGTCCTGCCTCTGGTTTACTTTTGGGCTTCTTTTCACCGCATGCGTTTTCTCCGCGTCTCTCTCGTCCTCGTGGCTCTTGCCGCCGCCGGATCTTGCGCTCCTCTCCGGGTCTCTGTCCGCCCCTAGTCCCAGCAGAGTGCTGCTGCCGTAGCCGTGTCCGCCCGCGTCGTCTCCGGACGAGCTGCTGGACACCATGGTTATCTGTGGTCCAGCCGGGAGAGGAGTATCCGCACTGCCACGCAGGCTAGTATTCATCTCCTCCCGTTCAGCAGAGGTCGTGGGGACGGGACAAGTGAATATCCCGCTCACATTAACACCCTCATAGCGGCTGGACGTGCGCCCAGATACACCGAAACTAAACATAGTGTTAAAAGAAGTTGTCTCGCTTGTTTGCCTGAGATTGCAGCTGTCAACATAAGAGCTTATTTTGAAGTTTCTTTTAGGGTTGCGGGATGGATGCTGCGCTTATTTCCTTGTTTTTCTTAATCATTGCTATTCTTTGTTGCCGCTTTTGGAAAATTCACAGCTGTCTGCCCTAAAAAATAATCCAGGATTTATAGGTGGAGTAGGCTTTGGTATCTTTTTTTTAATTCTTGATCCGACGTGCGCTGCCCAAATATGGGGTATTTGTGTGGGATCACGTGCGCATGTTGGCCAGTCATAAATTGGCTTTGATACTCAATGGGGATATTGATGAATAGGAGAAACGTGTCCGGTAAACTTTGAGCTGTTGGTTGTTGAGGACCAGGCAGGGGATGTTTAACGCGAAAAGGGCAGGACAGTAAGACAAGAGCGTCATCTGGTGTCTGGTATGGAGCAGGACGGTCACGAGCGGCCAAAGCTCCCTGACACATTGCGTGCCCACCAACGCACACACCATAAAATAATAATAATAACGATAATTGTAATAATAATAATGATAATAATAATAATAAAAGAATGAAAGTCCATAACGGGCTTCTTTGGTTGCATTTAACGCATTGATCTGCTTTTACGCACAGGGACCCAAAGGTGTGTTATGCTGAAACAGCTACGAGAAAGTGACGCTGTTAAACTGAATATTGGATAGTAAATTACTCCTGTGCCTTTGAAAACAACCATAGAGTTGGAAATAGTATGTTTAAGAGTCCAAAACTTCATTTTGAATGGTCTAATTTACCTTAGCTGGTTCCGTCTCCACTTCACAAACCATACGTTGCGCGTCTTCAGAACAATCAAAGTTGGAAATTTTACATTTTACGGTCCAAAATTGACTTTAAAATAGTTCAATATCTT
The DNA here is from genome assembly GCA_036419115.1 of Scarus forsteni. NCBI lineage: Eukaryota > Metazoa > Chordata > Actinopteri > Labriformes > Labridae > Scarus > Scarus forsteni. The sequence goes on along the minus strand of JAZDUH010000083.1, from coordinate 10,259,195 downwards.
AAGCTACTTTTACTCCTTCATAAATTCTTAACTAAGAACATTTCAGAGCTGGAAGCTTTATATTTACAAGTGCAAAATTTGCTTTTGAGTAATTCAGTTATCTTTAGCTGTTTACCTTATCCATCAACTTTAAATTTGCTTCCAAAAGCAACCAGGTTTGTGAATTCTATATTTATCTCCTTACCAATCAACTACACAACAAACTCTCCAAGAAAGATAACCACATATTGAAATCTCATATTTATTCCCTTATCCATCTACCAACTACACCTTAACGCTTCCAACAGTACCCAGACTTGGAAATGCCATATTCAAAAGTTCATTATTTACTTCAGCATCATTCAATTACTCACGTCTGTTTCTTTCTGCCATTATCTAACCAATAAAGTTTGTGATTATATTATATTTTGCCATAAACCTTAACTTTTACGCACATACTTTGATGCGCAATTTCAAGAATGTTTTCCCAAGCAGCCACGTCTATAATTTCAAAGTTAATATATTGCATTTTTGCCATCATTCTCTCTTTTCAGGCTCAGACTTGGGTGCGAAATTTGACATCTTTATATATTTACACGGCCAAATCTAAAAGTGCTCCCCCAAAACACCCAAGACACTGGTAAAAGTTTTACAAATATTTTATTTCATGATACACATATATGACAAAACATGAATTTCCAAACAAAAGTGAAGAATTACAAGTGTACAAATCTACCTCACAAGGGAAGCCTATTGTGTCAAATGATCAAATAAAAAAGAGGGGGGCTAAAAGCGCATTTTTATGTTATGCTGCGTCTATTATAGCGGCTAAATGCACATAAGTCCTCACAGGGTTGACATATTATACTTTTGATTATACACAGGTATTTAAGTTGTGTGTGTATGTATGTGTGTATGTGTGTGGAGTGTATTCTATTTCCGTGCAACTTTCATGTTTATGCAGCAGGACACTTCTCCGCGCATTATTCAAGTAGTGGATTATACGGTGATCACGTTAAGTGTCCGCTCCTTCCGTGGAATGTGCGTGTACAATACTGAGCAAGTTCTGACCAACACTGTATTCTGAGAGGTGATCAAAGAGTTCACAGTGATGGATGGGGTGTGGGGGATATATACACAGATTTAAACTGGCATGGGAATAACGTAGAAATTAATACATCGTTCAATCCTCTCAATATAAGTGTGACATTGCAGTAAAATAAAATAAAATAAAATACATAGGAGCGCTCCACGTGTCACAAAGGGCCAAACTGTGGCTGAAATAAAACGGATTTCTGAGGCTCAATACTCCTGTGGTCATCAAGGGGGATACGTGGGAGAGCTGCGGGGTTTAGCCATCATGCAGTGAAGTCGCTCTCAAGTCCATGAAGATTTTTTTAGGTAGTTATGTTGGATTTTTAATGGTGCTTTTCTTCTTTTTAAACTATTCTTTCTTCGTGTCCTCATCCTTCTTTTCTTCCACTGCGCCATTACGCGCTTCTTCCTCCTGAGAGGCTCCTGTCTGTTCACTTCCAGTCACCGTGGAGGTCAGGTTGCTCTCTTTCTTCCACTTCATGCGTCGGTTCTGAAACCAGATTTTGATCTGGCGCTCCGTTAAACAGAGCGCATTGGCGATTTCTATGCGTCTGCGCCTGGTCAGGTAGCGGTTGAAGTGAAACTCCTTCTCCAGCTCGAGGGTTTGGTAGCGAGAGTAGATTTGGCGTCCTCTGCGCCGGTCTGTCCCGTAGCCCACTCCTGCTGAGATACAAAGTGGAGGAACTAATTTAACATCTGTAGTCCCACATTAAAATAATAATGCCTCTATCCGGGCTCTGATAATACTTAGAGACAGCTGAGCTCAAGTTTGACATCTTAATCTAAATCCATGTAGAAACATGAATACATTTTGCTGATAGGCCATCTCAAAGGGCATCTTTTCTTTATTATCTAAAATAATAAAAGCATCATAATGTTTCCTTTCAGCCTCACGCGGCTCTGAAAGGCTTCTCAATCTTGTTTAAAATGAAAGCTGTTTGTTTGCACATGCAAGGGCCCGTCTACAGGACGAGGGGATACAGTAATGTTTTATGGGGCCATAAAAAGTAACTTACTCTCTTGGTAAGACATATCGTAAAAGTGGCCCATTTCCTTAATTTATTTGTCGTAGTAAAACTCACCGCTGTGTGAGTTCATGCGCTGCATCCACGGGTAGATTGGGATGTTGCTTTTCTGCTCCTGCGTTCCTGCCCTTCCTTGATCCAAACTGTACTCTTGAGCAATGTGGCTTTGTGTATTGAGTCCCATGTTAGTTTGTCTGCAGCTGGGGAGCACGTCCTTGTCCTGTAGAAACACGTTTGATCCATACTCGTACTGTGCCCGGCCAGAGCCAAAGACGACATTGTCTTGAGGGGAGTAGAAAGGTGCATATATCCGATTCTGGGTCACAGCGGCACCGTACGACGAAAAATGTCTGACTGTGTCATAGGTGGTGGAGTTCAGGGGTACGTTGGGCAAAACATCTTGACCACCCGATAAATGGCACGAGAGCGACGGGTTTGCGAAATAAGAATTCATACCTTGCTTGTAACCCTCTCTCCAAAACTCTCCCTACTTCTTTATCGCTCTCTTTTCAATCTCCTTCTCAGTAAATCTCCTTCCCGTCTGTGTCAACCAACCACACCTTTCTCCAAGCTCTTCTTTTTTCTCTCTCCACTTTCTTCCTCTCTAAACTGGACGTGGGGCTACTTTGAGGATTCAATATTATTAATTTCCAATCTCCGGTTAAGACGCACAAACGCGAGTGTTATAGCCGAGGCTTGGCTCGCTGAGAGACAATATGACAACGTCAGCTGACCGGTCTCCACCAATTGAGAGGCAGGAGTTGAAGAGAAAGTGTAGCTTTTAGCTCAGAGCTTGAACATTAGTGCTAAATGCCGATAAACACGACGTGGAGTTGGAGTGGCACACTGTCTGTGCAGCCTGGATGGATGAGGCTTTTTTGACGTGAAGTTTTAGAGAATGTGGTGTTTGGAGAGGAGAGTGGGGAACAGAAAAGTGGCCAATGTCATTCAGAAGAGGGATCAGAGTCAAAAGCAGGGCGGGATATTTGCATAATAACACACAGAGGATGGCTTTTAAAGACTGAGAACAAGATATTAGAGTTAAAGTGATCAATCAGATTTAAAAGCATTTCTTGCGGGTGCTTGTGGTTGTGTGATTGTGCATAAGTTTTAAAAAATCAGTTTAGTTTCACCACAACACTCCAGATATTTTGCACATTATGTCCATGCTGCCACAACACAGAAAGCAGCACAACAGCACAAAAAAATATGTCATTTCTGGCTTTTTAGTGTTTAAACCTACCGTCAGTGTTTCCATTATGTATGAATTAGCCAGCTTCTAAACAATTTCCATGCTTTTTCAGAGAGCTGGGGGAGGGTGTGTGGAGGTGGTTAAGAATGCGTTTATGGTCTCTCTTCTGTGAGGGCAATAAAACAAGTGACGTTCCCCAGCTCACCAACAACAACTATCTCTGCAGCAGCACAGCTCTGCAACACGATCAGCCCAAATCAACGCTCAGCACAGCAAAACAGCACAAGAGGGGGAAACAACGCGATTACTACACCCCCTTAAATAAGACGAGGAAAAATCTTTGAGAAGATCATCAAAACTCTATCTGACAGTCTGATCAGATATGAGGCTGTCCCACACGTCAGACAAAATCCTGCACAGGCCAGCTGAGCCCGGTGTTCACTCTAAGCTGCTAGTCCCAGGTACAGTGACTTTTACGCACGGCAATGAAAAGCACGCTTGATTTTTACGCACAAAGTTAGGGCTGTTAAATCAGATATTTTAAAAAGCATTATAAGGCCGGTTTCAGACCTTTTTCTTCCATACTGTGGTCATTCCTCGACATTCCTCTGACACACACAGAGGAAAGAGAAACCGATAATTATCTCCGCAGAAAATGACTGGTTTGAAAATTACTTTAGAGGCGCAAAAATCCTACAATGTTTAAGCACGTGTCTGGGTGATGCGTAAAACCCAAATCACTTACAGAAAAAAATGATAGTTTTGGATATTCTTAAAATATTGGATCAAAATTATTCATTGAGTTTTTTTAGACATTTTATTCATCCTAGTACATAGTAATGTTTTGTTTTTACATCACAGCTTCTGTTGCTGAAATAAAAATGGACAAACCCCTCACACTCATTCATAAAAACCTAACCATATCATGTTGAATTCCACATCAAGCCAGCATAATAGATTCCAATAAAATAATCGATAGTTATTGAAAATGTTTGTTCAAATGTTGCCACAGATGCCCTGTTGGTTCACCCCATTGATTTCCACAGTAGGGTGAATGCTTGCACACTAAACGTGCAACACTGTTTGGTGTGTTGTTTGGGAGGCTGAATAGCCCATAAAAGAGACAAGAACAAAGAGGAGGAAGTCGCTGGTGCAATAAAAGTTTCCCCTTCACCTTATTCGTGGCCATATGTGACATCCGCGGCGCACAGATTTGGGGCAAATAAAGCCCAAAAGTTTGACGCTGTTGAGTCCCATCGCTTCTGCCAGAGGATCTGTTCACTCCTGGGGTTATTTTTTTTTAAGAACAAAACAGATATTTGGAGCCACGAACGTAAATGTTAAAAAAGTTAAAATTACTTGGAGATAAATATTCTTAATTCACATAAGGGCGATACTACAAGATATTTTAAAAAAGTAACAAGACGATTTTCAGGACTGTGGTTACATTTTTACGTGCAAGACTGTTCCTGGTTTACATTAAAAATTGATTATGGGAACCGTTTAGTAAAAAGTTATTAAAAGACATATTCTCTGTAGAGGCGAGGGTGAAACTGAGTTTCATAAAATATATAAACAACATTTTAGGAACTTTTACTACGTGTCTGCATGTATGTTGAAACAGAGCTAAAGAAAACACAATGTGTAAAAGTTTAAGGGCCAGTATTGTAAGAAAAGTTTTGCCTTTCATTGTATCTGCTTTTAAATGTGTTTGCACCTTCTTTTGAATTGCTCTACAGGATGAATATTTTGTTTCATCTGCTGTACTGTCGGCATCACTGAAAATGAGAACATGCCCCCAATGATTTTTCGGGATTAGATAACGGTTGGACGAGATAAAGAATATTCTTAATCATATAAAGGTAAAGCTTTGTTTGACGTCAATATTAACACGATTTCAAGACCTAAATTTCACGCATGCGTGGAAACATGATTAGATAAAATAACACGTGCAGGATGAAAGTAGTGCCATTTTATTATAAGAAATATCAGTGTTAGGGGGAAATGTTTAATGATTGTAAGAATATATCAGCATACATATATCAGCAAAGTTAAATATCAGTATACTGATTAGAATGAAAGAAGACCCGTTTAATCCCATTTTCATGAGAGTGAAGCTTATATATTTGATTAAGGTACAAACAAGGTTTCTAATGCATTGATCATATCATGCATACATACATATGCATGATATGCAGGGTGCATATCTGAACATGCAGTATTGGAAAGAGTAGTCCACGTTTTTGAAGGGAATATTCTTAATCCACCAAATGGTAAATATTTAACATATATGAAAAAGGAAAAAGTAATCAGTTGTAAATATATTATATGCATAATATAATAAGATGAATTAAACTTAAAATATATGCAGACAGTAGTCTCAGGTGATTAAAGGACATATTCTCATTGAGGTAAATACTTAAAATGTATAAACTAATAATAATGGTTGTTCAAGACTTGAGTATTGTTGATATTAATACTGAATACGTGACATTAAAATTCAAGGTATAGGAGGAATATTATCCTAGTTTATCTAGAGAACAATTTTCAATCCACAAAAATTTAAAAAAGAAAATGATTTTCATAGAAATCTTTTGGGCTGTTTTCACAGATTTGATCTTCTAATTTACCTAGTGTAAATAATCATTACCTAAAAGAGAGGGCGGTTCAAATGATTGAGAATAGATCGTGAGAGCAAAAACGTAACTTGATTTCAAAACTTAGATTTCCATATTTATGTAAAATTATACTCACGCATTTAAGACTATAAAACTAGATAAATGCAAGTACGTCTTTGTCGTTTCTTTGTGGATATATATCCAACTGCGTCAGAAACAGCATGTGTGCAGCCATTTTGTGTCTTAGAAGCTTTTCATCTCTCGCGCAGCCTTTTAATATGATTTACACAATTTTAAATCTCGAAAATCCACTTCACTCCTAAGGACTTTAATTTCAGCCAGAGTTTTGATAAACTTCTTCGATTGTTATTCCCAGCCTCCTCGTGAAGGAAAAAAAAAGAAAACACGCTGGTCCATAAAGTTTGGGTTGTAAATAAAAGGGCTGAACACTGAAGCCAATGTGTGGACTGGAGGAGCAGGAATGCAGCACAGCTCGAGCCAGTGTGCAGAATTAGAAAGGTCAATCTTTCCCTCGTGTTTTAGTGTTTTATTGCGGCCCGTGAGGCAAATCACATTCACGGCTTCTGATGCCGTTTGGTGCACGGGCTTCGACAGGAAATTATGACAGCAACGAAGGAAAGAAAGTAGGAAGGAAATGTCGTAAATTATTACCAAGCAGTGACCATGGACATTAATAATGAGCGTCAATTATTAATCAATGCTCATGCTCTTAATTTGGAGTTTCCATTTATTTGCTGAAAGTGTATAACACAACGTAATTATTTTGTCAGCATTTCTAATATAATTTCAATTATTTGATGGCGAGGTTACTATCGTGTAGTTTCGTTTATTAATTCGAACTTTTAATGACTCTTGTGCAGAGGGCCTAACTTCAGCAACTTGCTTTTCACAAGGCCCATTCACGTGCACGCGTCTTTTACGCACGACTTTACCTTCACATCACAACATAGCTCAGCATTAGCTGTATGGGACCTGTAAAATTTCAACATTATCAGCCATGATTAAAAACACAGCAAGGGAGGAGAAGTGTGCTCAGCCTCTGATGCTTTTCCCCCGTCTCCCCCGCTCCTAACCTGACTAATAAGGAGTAATTCACATACTAACAATGTAAAGCCCTCCATAAGCACTTTACCATCGCTGGCCGGCCCAATTAATGTCCGGAAGTGTTCGACTTTATGCTCGTTAAGCACTCAGGAAGCTGTTGGCCAATGAGCGCATGTTGATCCACACATCATAAATTATGACCATTAGTAGGCAAAATTTTGAGCCCTGTCGGGATTCTTAAGTGAGGTTTTAAATGTGGTGATGCGGACAGATTCATGACTGCAAGGAGCTTTTTATGCCAGACTATCTGTGCTCTTAAAACGCTACAGGGCAACAAAACAATAGACTTGCTTTTCCCTCTTATCCCAAACAAAGATTTACCTCACAGCGCAAATGGATCTTATTAAACAAACTCTCTGTCTCTCTTCTCTCCCTCTCCGCAGACGCAGTTTTAAGCAGACAGGACGTTCATAAAGGGAGAAGCAAACAACGTGCCTGAAAGTAGGTTAAAAGACTTTAAAGGCTTGCACCAAGAGGCTGACACATTTTCCCTCTTATAAACAGTTAGTAGGAAGCACACACACGTGTAAACACATGAAATCGACTTTGGAACGAACGACACCAAAGATTTTCTGTCGTAGCAAATAATAAAACATAGATGAAGCAGCTTAAAACAACAGCAAGAAAAACTTTACAGGCACACAAAAAGGATAGTGTGGTCTTCGTCTTTCTTTCTCTGTCTCACACACACACACACACACACACACACACACACACTCACTCACACACACACCAAAACACACACTCACCCACACACACACGCGGAGGTATTTATGATACTCGGAAACTTCTGCTACTTTGTTTCATGATACTTTGTTTCGTTTGTTTTTAAGTTGTTAATCTATTATTAATATAAATTGAAATTATTTGTGAGTCAAGATTAGAAATTCTTAGTTATTGATCAGTTATTTATTCCAGATTTATATATATATATATATATATATATATATATATATATATATATATATATATATATATACATATATGTATATATATATAAATCTATTTATCTATGTATCTATCTATCTGTATATATATGTGGGCGTGTGTGTGTCTGTGTGTGCATTCAGCTAAGAACTGCAGGGTGCTGGTTGGAGGAAATAATGTGCTCAATATCATGGAAGTATAATATAATAAAAATGGCTAAATGAGCAATGCACACAAAACACGTGCACCTATGCTCGTTGTTGGTATTGTAGGTATTGCACATGCTAGTGGAACAACATTTTCCCAACAAAAAGACTGTTGTCTAGTTTAGTTACATCATTGCCGGCATGGTTTCCCAGGAAGTGCTGACATTTCGGCACGTGATGCAAACAAATACATGTATGCGCATGTACTTTTGTGCATTATTTTTGTTTTATCCAGTACTAAAACTGATCCTGCACGGTATCACTACATGTGCTCTGGTTGGTCAGAAGCTTATCCTGATTTGTCAGCTTGTTTACTTGTTAAATAGTTAAAGGCAGACACAATAGTGTATCTCGTGACAATTTGTCATTTATGTTCATTTTACGCATTGCTGTTTTTGGAGATCACACTCATCGAAGATTTTTGTGATGTTACTTGCTCATGCCTTGAATAAATTCTCCTTCCACCACTCACATTGTCGTCAGTGATTATCTCACAGGGCAGCATGTCAGAACAAATCACTGAACCCCAAGCAACAAAACAGTGCAACAGGTCGGAACATTTTAAAGCTGTTAAAACTACAACACAAACAAGTCAGTCTGAAACAAGCCTCAGTCAGTGTGTCTGCTCGTGCAGCAGCCGGGTCAGCTGACATCCGCAGTGGACCTCCGCCGAAAGGCAGCAGCCATAAACAACAAGCCTCAACACCCGCCCACTTCCACATGTAACAAGCACTGATCGCTAGGGGGCACTGCTGGGTGGGGGGTGGGGGGTGCATCCACTCTGTGTGTCAGAGAGCACATACTGAAGCGTGTGTGTATCAAATGTAGTGAATGCGGGAGCGTAATCGTGAGAAAGCGCGTGCGTAAAAATGGCCAAATGTGATCCAAGCTCTTGGCACACTGTGGAAGCAACGAGTGTCGACAAGTATGGAAAGCAGGAATAATTAGAGCCCATCAGAGAGCTCGGAGTGTAATTTGTCACTGGCTGGTCAGAGGGGCCTGTGAGTGATGATAAAGTTTACTATCAGTGGGCGATTTATCACAACACAGTGGCACGCGCAGGATGAAAATACTCTGCTAATGTTGTCTAAAGCGCCCAGAACAAACAAAAACAAACCCACACGCTCGCAGGTGTATTGTGAGCAGGTATGGAAGCAGCCTACAGGCTACAGGTCAGGTCACGACGGATGCACATAATTACGCACACATACACACAACCCAACACAGAACCGCACCATTTGTTACTCCAGCTCTAGCCAAACTCAGCATGAGAAAAACAGAGAATAGGGAAATGGAATATGTAATCCTACCTTTAGCAGACTCTCCGTGGGTGCAGCCCCACACAGCAGCTGAGGAGGAATATCAACACAGCGCATCTCCTGCGCTCCTCTGACTGTTTCACACCCCGCCGCTGAGGATCTTTCACTTTCTTGCAGCCTTTCTCGGTCTCTTTCCTCTTTTCCCAGACGCGCTTTTATTGCCTCCGGGTGGGATAATCGCAGGCAGCAGCGGCTGGTAGAGGCGGCGACTGTCCCCCGAAGATCCCTCTGTCAGGAAGTCGGAGATCGGATGAATATGAGACGAAGCAGCAGCGCTCAAAAAATCACCGAATATCATAGAAAAAAGGAGGAAAAATAGGTTTCTACGCCCCAGCTTTAGACTGCTGCTGATACAAGGGAAGGACCAGAGAATAGACAACAGCATAAAGTTCATGTTCATAGAGCGTGTGCCACGTGGCTCGCTGCAGCCAATCGCAGATAGGATTCAGTCGTAAACTTTTATTACTCAGCTGTAAATTTCTCCCTTTAACAACCAGGAATGTTTGCACCCATCTTTTTTTCCCGTTGCCTTTTTTCGATTGCACAAAACTAAAAATGGCCAAACGATATGAGGCGCTGGCTCAAGTTCCCCCCAATATGTCACAAAATGAGACGTGCATGCGTCAGGGAGAGATGACAGTTCCCCTGGTGGACAAAGCAGCATGACATTATGTACCCAAAGCCAACGGGAAATGGGAAATAAAAGTGTGAGAAGGAGAGAGAGAAAGAAAGAGAGAGAGAGAGCGAGAGAGAGAAGAAGAAAAGAAGGGACAGAGAGCTGGAGAGGCAGGGAGAGAAAGAGCGACATCCAATTAAACTGCAATTAGGCCAAAGTATAATTTCATATTAGAGTCTCGTCTTATCTGGCTGACTCTCAGGGTGGATTATATTTATGTCAGCAGATGTCATGTCTCACAAACATCAACCAGACACTTTGGATGCGTGCGCAAAAATACAATTGGGACAAATTATCTAATTGGCACCAAAGTATCTAAACTTTTAACCAAGAAAACAGAGGAGGTGCAGTTCGGTCCTGTGGGAAATGATCTCAACACAGCTGTTCTTCAACCAAAGATATCCATAAACTTTAACAAATGCAAACCCAAAGGGAGATCTGGAAAAAGGAAAAAAAAATGCGCACTTGAAATTACGAACATTCTACTTATTTAACAGCACATGCGTCGGATGGGGAAATTGGAGAGAAAATACCTTAACTTCCAAAAATTCAGAACTTATTCAAAATGAAATTAAGAAATATTACAAAAATCAGCTTAATGCAATAAGAATTCCACAGACCAGGAACCATAAACTATAAATAGCCTAATGCAATCTAAGACTTTCAACGAGCCTATTATCTCAGAAACCCCTCTAAAGCAAGGTCTCTCCTCCTAATAATATGAAATTGCGACATGTGGTCCTACTTACAAATAAATCCAATTTCCTGGAGTCAAATGATGAAATCAACCTGGGTTACATACTCGAATGAGATGTCCATGTTGTCCTTGCAGGCCGTGATCTCCACACTGAGCCTCGGCTCACACAGACAAAAGAGGCAGAGGGGCATCCCAGCCGCGCCAGCTTTACACCGCCAATAAACTTTACAGCAGGTACACTAAACTTTATTGGGAATGTCAACGCTGTGGTAAAAGTACACACACACACAATGGGCACATCCGTGGTGCAGAATGGCTATGACTTAGGGGACACATCCGGATGTTTCTAAAGACTTCAGGCAGACAGAGGGAGAAATAAACACCAACTGTGTGAGAGGGCTGCGCGCTTTGACGCAATAAAGTGTCCCTTTCAAAATAATATTAATAAAAAAGCCAAATTTAAGATTTAAAAAATACAAACAGCAGACCCAGAAAATATAAACGAAACTGCTATTTGTAGAAAAGTTTGATTTTTAACTTTGGGGAAAACGCCGAAATCAAAGGGCAGTTTAAAAAAAGTCATTTTCTTATATGCAGTAATTTTTAAGAAGAAAAGGAAGAAGGAAAGCTCCTTGGAGTCAGACGTACATTTGATCTTAAAATTGGATTCATGCAGTCTGATACGCATAACAAGAGAAAAAAAGCTTGAAAGCGCTTTTTAGGTTTTTTTTTTCCCTTTCAGTCTGAATTAAAATGATACAATTATATTAATTCTACTCGTTTGGAAATATAACGGGGCTATAACTGGTCATAATAAAGACTAAAACATCAAAGATAATGTTTATTCTTGAACATGGGAACGAACTTTTAATTCAGGTCATATTAATTGAATAAAAGAGGAAATGGGTTATTTCGTTAACAAGAGAGCATGGCCCTCCTTTGCACAATAATCCTCAAGATTTGGGGTTCAACTCCGGTCCAGGGAACAGTTTAATTGTATTTTTGTATAATCCTTTTGGTATAAATATCAGTCACAAATGAGAGCCATCCTAATATCAAGCCTGTAAGCAAATCACATTCCTACAAGGGAAAAAAACACTCAGACTTTGCAAATTTACATGACGGTGTCTCAGTTGCACATCAATGGATAAGAACAGGTTTCTTACATATTTTAAACTGTTATGTCTACATATATTTAAAAGAAAAAAAAACAGGCTTCATCACCATGAAGATAGGAATAATTTAAGCACATTATGGTCGAACAAATACAGAGAGAGCAGTGCGCATGATCTCTGGATTTAAGGGAAGCACTAAAGCAGAAAAGTCAAAACAAATAAGAGGAAAGGAGCGGAAACACAAACAGTTTTTGACCACTATATTCAAAACAAATTCATCGTTGCGTGAAGCTCACTTGTAAACAGTAAGAAGGTCAAATAACATATAATTACATAACACGGCAGAAAAAGGGAATGAAAATTGTTCCAGTACAGAAGCCCATTCGTACTGTTTCACTTGCAGCATCACAGTGATCATTTAGTTCTACATTTTGACAAATATTGTTGATTTTACTCCACCACAATATTCTCCAGACTATTTAACATGACATTTCTCTTAAATGGTACCCTAAGATTTGATCACAAGAAGACATAACCATATCTTTGCTGTATGAACAAAGTAGAATGAAAAGTAAAAGAGCAAATTACCTGGACGCGGCCTACATTTGACGCCTTCGGTTGTTTGGCACACCAGCACATGACGCACAAAGCCCTCCTCAAGCTTTTATTATTATTGTTTTTATTTACCCCGTCTATTAATACAGAGCCAGGTGTTTTCTTCATCTCAAACAGCCATTATTCATCGAAAGATTCATTAAGAAAAGCACCGTGTCCTCCCTGAAGAGAGGAAGTTTCTTATTAAGAGGATGAATCAAACACGACGCATGACTTTGGAGAGTGCGCACGCTGTGAGGGGGAATTCTCCACCTTCCCTTAAAAGGTAAAAATTGATACATCTGCAAACGCATGGGTTGCGTTTTTCTAATGCGTCAAGTTAGAAAGTTTTAGAGCAAGAAAACTGTAGTTGAGATGGTCTCTGATAGATGTTTGTTTTCTCTTTTATCTCAACACAGTCTGTGGATATTATGAGCTGAGATTAAAGCATCATCAAAAATGAAAGGTTGCTTCATTTCAACTCATTTCCTCTCTGACTTTCTTTGATTATTTTTGTTTGAATAAGTTCCAGAAGTGTAAAAACTCTGGCTGATAGTCAGTCAGAAGTTATAATGTGAACTGGCACAGACATAAATAGGCTTTAATGTTGTAGTGTTCCTCAGTACAAACATGTATGCGAGTCATTTTTATGTGTGAAGGGTGGGGGAAAGAGGGAGTAATATCCGAGGCTGCAATAACAATAAAAAGCAGAAATGATTGTGAGCCATCTTGTTTATTTGTGATTTTACATCAACAATGGCGTGGACACACAATTCCGCCTTTCACAGGAGAAAACACCGGGAAACGAGCATATTGTTAAACATCAATATATAACAAGACGTACATAAAGATTATATTCAGTGCAAAAAACATCTACGCTATATCACCAGCACATCAAAATAAAAGTCCCTTTAACTTTAAAAGTCGTTGTAATTGTAGCAGGTATTATCATACACAGTACATGTGCGTCATAGGCAGTTTTAGTTGTTGGGGAAATATAGCTTGCGTTTAAATCAGAGCGATGCCACAAAAGTGAGGAATAGAAATTCAGCAAGAAAAAAGAAAGAGGCAAGGCTCTGAGTTTAGGTAGTGCCGTGGTTACAATCTCAACATTTGAGCCGTTTGTCTTCCAAAAAGACTCACAAATTGTCTTCAACAAGTGTATACTGTATATGGGGTTAAATGCTACATACATAACTTAATCATATAAGGTTGATATAATAGAACACTTTTCAAATTAAAACCATATGAAATCTCTATATTCAGAAATCTCTATTGCAATTCCCCCAGGTTTTTAGGTAGCATCAAAGGATTTCAAACGATTGCATTTCCCTGGTTAATCCTAGAAATCATACATGTCTGAGGAGCTATAATGGCTTTGTCTATCTTCGCCATCCACATGAAAACAAGTCAAACAGTAACATCAATAATTAGGATAATAAAAATTGTGGTTTATACACAGGCTGGGAGTGCCAATGTATGTGCTGCTATGATGTTTGAACACGTACTACTAAAGTTATAGGCCTACAATTTGGCTTACGAATCCACGTTTCTTTTGCAGTGTAGGCTTGCCGTCTATTTACAACACAGGGCGGAGATGTTGGTCATGGTCTCTTCTTATTGTTATTACCAAAAGCAATTTTTTAGTGTTTCAAAAAAATCAGCTAAGCCATTTTCAATCTAACATGCGTTTAAATTTAAACCTCTTTTATTTTGAAAGGACGCCACGTTTAAAGTTTTATGAAAGGAAACCTGCGTCTACAGAAATACCCAAATGGAACTCATGTTAGGTTAATTTTCTCTATTGATGACAGATATTAGAGGGATTCCTGTCCCCCTCTTGACAAAATGAAAGGGTGGTCGTAAAGTTGACGCTCTCAGCCTCCTCTTCCTCTCTTTATGGGACCTCTCCTTTTTCCTCTCTCTTCTTTTTTCAGCCATATAACCATAAAAAGTAGGGGGGACCATAAAATCACTCCTTGTTCTCTTCTTCTTTCTCTTCCGCTTCTTTCTCCTCGGCCTCTTCCCCTTCACCGTCCTCGTTGCCCTCCTCCTCGGCCTCGGCTTCAGCCTCCCCTCTCTGACCCGGAAACTTGTCTTTGTTGTTCTCTTTTTTCCACTTCATCCTCCTGTTCTGAAACCAGATCTTCACCTGGCGCTCGGTGAGGCTCAGGGCGTGGGACACCTCGATTCTCCTCTTGCGCGTCAGGTAAGGGTTGAAGAGGAACTCCTTCTCCAGCTCCAGGGTTTGGTAGCGGCTGTAGGTTTGCCTCCCGTTCCGTCTTCCTGGGGCTTTGGATGAAATATAAATAATAAAAAAATCCAGAGGTTAGCCGGGGCTGACCATAGGACCCCCATAAAAATAATCATTCAGAGGAGTCATAATTAATTTTTCATTTACTTGCTCTGCTACTTCAGCCTGAATAATCACCCATCTCCTTTATGAAGCACTCAGACTTACTGCTTTTTAAACTTGCATTCAAAAAGAAATATCTATTTGGTCATACAGGTGTGCAAAATAATTCATAATGCACATGAATTTCCAATAATTATGAGAGCAGAGTTGGTAAGTGGAGTTCAGAATTAACTAAAAAAAATATAAGAGTAATGGGTGCTCTGGGAAAAGTGCTATATTTCCACGTTAAAATGGGAAAAGCAGGGGCTCAATTATGAAAAAAATATAAATGACGACAGAAATACTTAAAGAGGCTTTGTAAATGTCCCCAGTGTATTCATTTTCTATTAAAAAATGTATTTCCACCTTTAGGAGCAAATAACAACCCAATTGTTTACATTTTTGCAGGGCACAAACTACCAGATGAGGCATTTGCTTTAGCAAGTGTGGCAGGATGTTATTTAAAAATGACATCCACATTATACTTAACTTACAAATAAGGTTTAAGTTCACATTTTGCACTAAAAATCAAATACTTACAAATGGCAATCAATAAAATCTCACTTTGGTTGTAGACATTATAGGCTCTTTGGAGGCCAGGTGGACATTTTCAGTGACACATCCACACACACACACACACACACACACACAGGGGGAAAAGAAGTTTAAGAAGAAGCATAGATGGAATAACGCTGCAAGGGCTCAGAATGATGACAAATAAGTCTCTGAGTGGTTACAAAGTGAGCTTACACCTGTGTGGAGTTGGTGTAGCCTGATAGCCTTTACAGAATGATCCATGAGTAGAGGGGAGGTCAGAACTACATAAAAGCCTGTTAGATTATGTCTTTGGGCCTTAAGGATCGAGTTACCCCGCTAAAAAAATACCACAAACATTGGATTCTGGTGTCATAGGGACGTGTTGTGTTTGAGCTAACTCTCCTGTCATGGCATGCTACTATAGTGAGTGTATATGTGGCACCCACATATTTTCTACAGTGACTTATTCATCTTTCCCCCAAGTGCGGTTAGAGTTTGTGAAATATCTTATGTCAACGATAATTGACTTGAAAGGGCTGGTGTCATGAGCTGAGATGTGGAATAGTAGCGTTTAAAGGCACTTTCAGGAGAGCAGCAGCAGCCCTGTATGAACATGTGCTGCAGAGACACAACAGCCTGCACTACAGGTTCTTATGTGCCCCATCATGTTCACTCTCTTATTGCGTTTTAACAGTTAACACACACACACACGTACTCTGGATTGTTAGTGATATTAAGTGCACAAATGGAAACACAGAGGCACAAACACGTGCACAGACAGGCACACACGCGCGTACAGAGAGGACACAGAAAGAATAGGAAATAATTGTTTGATTCTGACCGTGGGGTCTCATCCATGGAAACATAAGACTGGGAGAGGAGTTTTGATTTAAGTGGCCTTGTCCTTCTCCGGGGTTAGAGCTGCTCGACGATTTACAGTCTGGGTATTGCGCTAGGCTTGCGTCTTGCTGGGTACCATAAAGCGTTTGCCTCGGAAGGGCTTCATATCCATAAAATTTCGTCGCGTCCCCGTGGCACGCCAACGCGCACGGGTTCTGCTGGTATCCCGGGTTGGAGATCCCCGTGGTCCCGTGGTGGAAAAAGTCCTGCACATGATGGGACGGGTGCTGAAAGCCCGGTGCGGCTGCTCCGGGTCCGTACACCAGCGTGTGGCTGCGGGCGACGCTTTGTGGAAACCTGCAGTCGTAGTAAGTTGGCTCCAGTGACTCACCGCCTTTGTACTTGGAAAAAAGAGGGTTAACAAAATAAGAGCTCATGTTTGGTATAGCATCAAGCAGACACAGGGCTCTCTCGCGGCAGAATATCTCCTTTAGGATGATGGCAGCCTTTTGTTTAGGGTCCCAACTCGCACAGCGCGCACAGGCAGACAAACCGGAACTAGGAGAAACGCTGCCCCTTTGGACAATCTACGGCAGCTCACTCTCTCTGAGCCGATCCTCTCATCGGGTTTCTCCCGCAGTCGTGAGTGGGGTTTGTTTTTTTTTTCACACAGGCTCAAACCCGGCTCATGGCATGCATGTGCGTTTAGCTTAAAGCTTATAGCTGGCTTGCTCGACCGGCACAGTCACAGACGCTTTTCTTTCTTTTTCTTTTTTTTAAGAGCTTCCCACCCAACCCACCGGCACCCCCCACCACCACAGGCACCCCCCACCACCCCATTCCTCTCCCCCCCACCCTTTCATCTTTCTACGAGCGGTCAGACGTGGGCCCTGCGTATATTTCCACATTGAGAGGAGCCGCACTAATCATAAGCAACAACCATAAGAGGCTTTAAATATGATCAATGATGTGTTTATCACGAGGGCTTTGTTACAGGCTGATCAATGGACATGTCGAGGACAGATTCAAATATGAAGACAGTTACAGATGAGGGGTTAACACTACACTGCTTTAACTTGTTCTTTTTGACAATAAGGGGATCTTTTTAACTCTTTACAAGCGGTTTAGGCTGTTATGAGACGGTGTCTGCCCCCCCTTAGCCCTCATAAAGGTTACAGACTAATTTCTGAAAATAGTTGACCTTTTATGAGCTCCAGGAGGTCAACATGGCATCCAGGAAGTTCACGAGAGCCGTAAATGTTGCTTAGGACAACACCGAATATGCAAAAGCAACTAAAACGGGGATATAATACAGAATAAGGCAGAGCGTCCTACTCGTGGGAGCCTGCACAGGGCCAGAGCGTCACACTTGCACCACGCAGCAGTAAAACACCGACACACGCAAATATAAACACGACCTGTGAATACTAGGTGCCACTTACTGACCCCGTAAAACCGACGAGGATACGCAGTAAATCTCCGCACGTGGAGGAGTTCATAAAATTTTTACATTGGATGTTTAGCTACAATGAGCGCGCGCACGGTCCCCTGATCAATGCGCGCATTAGACCCCCCTCTCCTTCCAAATATGCCCGCGTGCTTCTTCTTTTCTGTGTGCGCGTGAGGGTACTGACGTTTTATTCTCATCATCGTAAAATATGAAAGGCGCACTGGGCGAATTTATGGACCTTTCACACTCTATAAATATGCAGATTGCCAATCATTGATGCTCTTGTAAGGACTTTGAGCTGCTAATACACGTCAAATATTAGATTTTTCAGTTTTTAAATTGTATTAAGCCTTTTTGTATCATATTTATTGCCCTCATCTCACAAGCTGCCCCTATTAGTATCATCTTCATATTTGTAAAGAATTTTTATTGTAGTTGTTCTTGTTTTTTTTATTATAACTACTTTGTTGCCAAAGTAAAGCACACTGAAAACGTGTTTATTAGTGATTTACAAAAAAAAATGCTATTCTTACTACTCTTACTGCCAGTCGAACTTCTACTTCTACAGCTGCTGTACGTTGACAACCATCGTTTTTTTATCAATATTATCACCACTACTGTTATTACAATATTTTGCTGGGCATACCACACTGCAAAATGCTGATTACAAAGGATCTACAGAGATATTATTACTATCATCTATAACTTCCATTTCTGCTACTGCTATGATTATTGTTATTATCGTTGTTGCTCTTTTTATTTGTATTTTCACTGTGATGTGCTAATGTTAAAACACATTCAAAAGCTGTGTTTTAAAGGTGCTGTTAAAATTAAGGTGAAATTACTATGACGATTTCTTTCAACAGAGTTACTAGGAGTGCAACTAATACTATGTCAACAGTTACGGCTGTTATTACTATTGTTATTGTTGTTATCATTATTCATGATAATTATTACCACTACTGATATTACAACGTTTTGATTTTTAAAAGTGCTATTATCTGTTTGTTTGTTTTTTGTTTGTTTTTACTTTACTACCACTAAGAACTATGCAAATACAACTTCAACTTAAACTACAACTACAGTTATTATTATCATTTTGTTGTTATTACTACATGGCTGCATTTTGTGTATTTAATGCTATTGTTTGTACTGTCATTGTGCTACATGTGGGATCAGTATTGATGCTGCAACTGTGTAAAACCTCTTATTAAATAAATCATAAATAATTTGTATTTTGGGTAGTTGTGGATTTTTTAAATAAATATTTTCATCAATTATTTTGTTTTTGTTAAATCATTTATTGTCTTAAAAACTTTTTGGGGTGGGGGTGTAGTTCTATAACAATATAATACTTGCATGACTGTTCTTGCTTGTCCGTGTATATTTTACTGTTTCCCCCTAAATATATCCATAAATATACAATTTTATATACACCGTGGAAAATTAACATGTATTTGTCTCTCTGACTCACTTTCTTTTCACAATAAAAATACGTAAATAGAAATTAAAATTTAAAAAATGAATTAAAATTAGAAAATAGGTGCAGAAACAAATCCAAAACAAACAATGCTGTGCCAGTGAATTTCACCTTTGTTTTCATAGGTGCTGCCTTCTGAAAAATAAAAAAACATATGTAATAATAACGTGCGCAGAAGCATTATCTTAAATTGGTAACCAGTGGATAAATATTCTATATAATGCCCCATCGTCCAAAATACACCTAAAGCATTTGTTTCGGCAAAATACATAAAAGCTCTTCTTGTAATTACAACTACTCTGGAAAGAAAAGTGAAACATTAAACACAAACCCAGAGCTCAAAGTGAAAAATCTCCAAACTCTCCTGTTTACGCGCACCCTCCATGCCAGACACAACAAACAGCTCTCTGCATTCCTCCGCTCTGCTCTGTGGCCGATTACACCAAATGCAGCGGGTGACCATATCTGTCATTTTGTCATCGATAGGTTACTCTTCATTTTACAGCCAAGCCACAGAGCTGTAAAAACAGCCCCTCGGCACACATATCCTGCTCAAACCGTGGACCAACAGCGTCATCTAGTGGTCAGATGAGCCCATAAACCTGAGGGAATCCACCAATCAGAGAGAAGTGTGACAGCAGACAGAAAGGGTCTCCACATTTGTCTAGGCTTTAGTTCCTAGTCTTTCTCTTTAAATAAAGCTGATAATAAGCAGCACCTCATGATGAAGGGTGACATGAAATGTCTTAATTTATTTTTATTTTCAGTAAGATGGAAAAGCTTGTTTTGGATTTAAAAAATTTGTCAATTGGATATGCTTGCTCCTATATACGAAAACAATGCTCCGCAGCACTTTTATTTATGCACAATAACTATTGACTTTTTCCATCTAACTGTGGGCTAATAGCCCACTCATGTGATGAAGTGCAGGGGGGCTGCGGCAGGGCCCACCAGGCCAATAGTCCCCCCTCACCAGTGCGCATGACTCTCCTTTGAACGCGTCCAGCAGCAGCGTCCATTAAAACCATAAAGTAATTTAGCCCAGACGTCTAGCCAGTCAGTCGAGTTTGCTTTGTTGGTCTGCATTTGAGACAAACACCCGAGCTCCAACAGGGGCTGTAAAAGTGGCATTTTTGTCCGAGCAGAGCGGAAATGCACTGGATTGGGCTTTGAAATTACAGCATCCTGTCCGTATTGTTTGCCACCACAAAAAGGCAATTTAGGCCGGTCCCAGGAAACAAATGCGGGACTTGGGTAATTGTCTCTCACTTTAAACTCAGATGTACAAATTGATTCGCACTTTTTCTGATCGCCTCTGGGTCTGAGGAGCGGCTTAGGCTATAAAATAAACGATTAAGCTTCATTACGAAGAAATGTAATCTAAAAAAAGAAGAAGAAGGAGTATTGTTTTCTTTACTTTATCAACACGATCTTAAACTGTGGAAACCGCACTGAAATGTTTCTGGACTGATTCAACATTTATCAAGGGATTTTTTTCCTGAAATAAATAAATGAAATAAAATAACATTTTGTATATTTTATTTCATTTTTGTGTACAATTTATTTGCACAACACACCTTCAATTCTTTCACATCCCACAAAAGTTAGGCAGAATTAATGAGCGATCATTTTAAGGCAAACGTTGTGCTAGCTTACAAGTACAAAATTACTGTGCTTCTCAAAAATAGAACTATTACGCGCGTGTTTATTTCGCGCGCACACGTGTATCCTTTCATGAATGCACGACAAAAACAATTCATACTTTAAACTTTCACAAGACTTATGAGGACACCAATTTGAATGATGCTAAACAATAATAAAAACAGTCTTGAGCAGATAAATCCTGCGTTTTGATCACAGTGTGAAGTTTAGACCTCGCCACTATCTGCACCTCATTTGGGCCTTAGCTGTGCTTGAAGGAATGCTCCTCGGCAAAAACACCGAGGAAGAATAGTTGAGGCTAAATTATTTTAAATGCATCCATCTGTTTGCATCACGTTGCTCGAGATGATCTGGTAACACCATATTCCTGCGGTTTTTAAATCAAGGGAATAGTTTGGCTGATATTGACTTAGTTTGGTTTCTTTAGCCCTCGTGCAGCCATGGACCCAAACATCCCCACTGAGATACAAAGAAAACATGGAACAACAAGAACTTAGTGATTATGTTTGTATTTTCATCTACAGTCTATAGTTAAACTCGCTACAATCAAAAAAAAGAAGAAGAAATGCACAATACAGCAACAACTATCACAAAAATACAAGACAGGCGGGTCCGAGCGCAGATGTCCTGTTTCTGTACAAAATACTACACCTGCACAACAACGTACAAAGAAAATTAGAACATGAAAGAAAACATTCACATCATAAATTATGGGTTTGTGAAATTCAAAAGAATTCAAGTATTCTCTTTCTTCAGACAGTTAAACGTGTCCAAACTACAATTTGTATAATTTCTCTTACAAAAAAAAGAAAGAAAAAATAGAAAACATGAAAGGGGTTTTAAAGTGGAAGTAGAATGTAATTATCTCCTGTAAAGACTTTCTCTCTAACACAAAAAAATGTGCGCTGGAAAATTAGCATCAAATAGTCTCAGAGTTAGAAGGTTAATAAAAAAAAAATCCAACAAATTGATAAATATGAAGACGAGGAGTGTTTTGGTAAATCTGTGCTGTCCATGTGACTAGTGGTTATTAGTGTTGATTTCTTTTCCTCTCTCAAAGCCGCAGTCCCACTTTTTTATAATTATTATTGTTCTTTGCTGTCGCTCTTTTCTTTGTTCATTTTCTTCATCTTCATCCGCCGGTTCTGAAACCAGATTTTGACCTGTCTCTCGGTCAGATTCAGGACTCTCGCCACCTCAAACCGTCGGTCTCTCGTTAGGTACATATTGAATAAAAACTCCTTTTCCAGTTCCAGAGTCTGGTACTTTGTGTATGGGCAGCGTTTCTTCCTCGTAGAACGGGCGTGTATCCAATTTGCAACTGGGTTATCTGGAAAAGACAACATCAGAGGTATGTTAAAATTTACAGGATATAATTGTGCATTACATGAACTATTTTCAAACTGAAACAAAACCAAATGACTCTTTTTATTTTTTTTTAGAATTGTGAAATATGCATCAAAAATGAAAGCCATATAAAACACAAATGTTAAAAACAAAACCTATCACACTCACAATTAAAGCTCAACCGTTTAGTTGAATGATACTGAAGCGTCACACTATCCAACACTACACTGATTTGCTTCCTTGTCCTCTTAACTTGTGAGTAACACCGTCGTAAAATACTCAATGCGCTTATACACTTTATTGGCCCATAAAATGGCCCGTGGTTCAAGCCTTTACAGGTCCGTGGTGAAAGTCCTCGAGTATGTCCCTACATTCCTCAAGTTGGCTGCAAAGAGTCATGTGAATTTGTTTTGGACCCAGAGATGAGAGGAATATTATAATCTGGGGCTATATGTGCAACATCAACGCATTATGCCATAGCTAAATCACGTGTTTTATAGCTGGGGATCAAATGAGTTAAAATGTGGCCTGCATAGAAAAAGGAAAACAGGACACAAGTCGCCTTATTACAGCTTCATGTGTCCTATAAAGTCAGGGAGTCAAAAATGGTCGTAAAAAGGCATCATGACGCACCGACTGGTGGATATTTATTCACTTTTTTTGACAGTTAAAGGCAAAATAACGCTTGTTCTCCACACTATAGCACATCAGTCCAAATTCACGTCCTCTCGGAGCTTTGAGTCCATGTTTATAACCCTGTCTGCTTTTATAGCCCCAATATTAGCCTGGCAGCGTTTGTCTTTTATAGTTCCTAAAGCTTTCCCCCTAACAGAGGCAATTCGGATCCGAGCTGAAAAGAGGGAGTCAAACTGTATATAATTACACCTTATATGTGGGACGTTAAAATGCCTTTAAACCAGTTTTACATAAATCTAAAACCCAAACACCCACCCGGTTGTAAAGGAGCTTGAACTTACTCGGATCTAGCTCCGGCTTCTCGTCTTTATGTTTCCCTGAAGCCAGCAGCTCCGACTCGGGAGAAGGGACATTTTGCTGCGTCTTGTCCCGCATGTCAGTGGAGGAGCAGTACAGATAATCCGTGTAGGTCCGTCCGCCGGAGCCCAAACACTCTCCGGCTCTGTGCTCCTGGAAGGCGTCGGGCTTGAGTCCATAATGCCTGCCGTTCCCCGGGTAGCCGTGGAAAGGCACCGCGCCTGATATCGGCTCCAGCCATGAGCGCACGTACCTCGAGTCTGTGCCTATGTGAGGTTGGTGACTGTATGGATGGTAGACCACTGAGGACTGGGAGTGGACGGGGGCCCAGGAGGTGGAGAAGACGGGAGGCTTGGGTGCGAAGCTGCAGGAAGGGTAGTCGGCGCACTCCGGCACTAGAGACGGAGGACGAGGGCCGGCTGGGTGCGAACCGGGAGCCGAGAAGCGAGTAGCAGCAAGGACATCCTCGTTCTCATGGTTGATCAAGGAGTCCACATAATAATTAGTTATGGGACCAGTGGTCGACATGTCGAAGCTTCCCCGACTCTTTTACATGCATCCGATTATTATATGGAGTGTATGTGTACTTTTTTATCTAGCCATAGAACAATCAAGGCAGGTAATTATTTCTCAACGCTTCCTCGTCTGCTATTGGCTGCCCTGCTGACACGTGATTATATTTACCCCCACAAAAATTGTACAGTGGATCAATGCGCCGCTTATCCTGGGATACCAATGCACAGAAATGGGATTTAAGAATGAACTCTTTTGCCGTTTTATGGACATATAAGAGGTAATGTCAACAAAATGCTTCCTTTGAAAGAAAATACGCATCTACTGCGTGGAAAGTGGATCTGTGTGGGCGTAGTGCAACCCTGCGCACATCACTTCTAAAAGCGAGAGGAACTATTTGATGGTGTAATTAATCTCTGTCTGGCAAAACCTACTCCAGCCCCAGTCATTGCAATGGATAGTGTTTCAGCATTAAAGTGTTTATTGGATTGTTGACGCTTCTTTATCTTTATCAAACAACTAACAAATTTGAAAAAGGGAAGGTTTTATAACATCCTGTGCAATGCTGTTTATTTCTAACAGAGATAGAGGGGGAGGCAACCGAGGAGACTGCAGACAGACGGGAGTGTGGATTTAAAATACGGGATGCAGGATACACCAACAATGTAGTTTGCACACTTTTAACGAGTGCGCAACAGAGCAAATATTTCCTAAATGGGATCTGAGGAGATATAGGAGAGGAGGGGATTCAAATTCTTGACAAGCAGCCCACTACAGCGGGCTATATTCGGCTAGTGACCGTTCATGTTTTTATGCCCATCAATAAATTTTAACGAGGACCATTTGATTGTTCATAAACGTGTCGTTAATAAGGGCTGCATCCGAGTTCCTCGCTTGACATAAAAACCCACCAAGCTCTGAATGCAAGAGAAACAATCCCTGTCACAGAGAGGGAGAAAGAGAGAGGCCGTGGACAGGAGACTGCAAGCAGAGGAGGTAAAAAGGTTCGTTAAAGGGCGAAATACATGAAAGCTTTCATAACAGCGGATAATGTTACTGTTGGAGCTAATGGCAGGAGTTTTACTGGGCTGAAGAGTGGTGTGGCTTGTCAATGAACGAGCTGGGAAATAAAGGCTTCAAATAATGACATAATAAGGTGGAAAGGTAACCAAAGAAGACAGTAATGTCACAGCGAAAACATATTAGGTAAATGGGGGTATAATTGAAGGAGCTGTACGCAAACGTGCAGAAACTTTTATGTATGTTACAACAGAGATGGCGCGTGAAAATGTGCATTTTAATGACTGTGATGTGGGGACTTAGATGAAAGCGGCCCTTTGTACTAATTTTAAGAAAATTAAATGTTGCGTGTGTTACTGGTGTGCCTTCAAGTCTTGTGCGTAATCACACACAGAGCCTTTTAAGGAGGTAGGGAGTTGCATTTTTTCTGACATGGTTTGTATTGCTGCGAATTATCTTCTCTTATGGTATTAAGACGCCATATTTTTGCTCTTTGTGCCAGTACTTTCGATAATTCACGACAAAATCAGTTAGCTCACACACAACTGCGGATAAAGACAGTTTTATTGTGGTTGTATGTTTTCCAACGTGTGATGCACATTGCATACTTACCAAGTTAGTTATCTAAAAGGATCATGTTTTAAGTTGTGCTTAAAACCAAGTTGTTGAATTTCTGTG
Organism: Scarus forsteni; assembly: GCA_036419115.1. Taxonomy (NCBI): domain Eukaryota; kingdom Metazoa; phylum Chordata; class Actinopteri; order Labriformes; family Labridae; genus Scarus; species Scarus forsteni. The sequence continues at coordinate 10,233,712 of JAZDUH010000083.1, read as the reverse complement.
TGGTTAACCTGACCAAATAAAGTGGATTAAAAGAGGAAGAAGTGAAATAATGAAAGTGAATTCTTCACAGTTTTTGTACGCAGACGGGACATTGTATAGGCTAAATAGTGTTAGAAAGAACAGTTCATTTGTGCACTTTCTAAAAAATGTGCCAAATGTGAAATGAGAGACAAACATTTAAACATATATTTAAAAATGGCTGCTTTAATGAACAGTTTATTGTGCTGATGACACATTTAGTGTTTCTATATCAGACAAAACATTGCTTTTGCTATTGACCAGCGTTAAGGATCAGATGACGTCACCAATTAGGTTAATTGGTGTTCAGTCACTTGTGTTCAGTCTAAGTCGCGTGAATGTAGATCAGTTCACCAAAACATTAACAAGGTTTTTTGACTGCAAAACCTAAAGCTACGTGCATTTGTGCAATGTTTGTCATGGCTGCTGAGGTCAGATTCAACCATGAAATTTAAAAGGCCAGACGCAGACCTTAACCCAGATAATGTCAAAAGGTATCCTGGTGTGTGTGTGTGTGCGTGTATGTGTGTGTGTGTGTGTGCTGATGAACGCACCAGAGAGTGCTGAGTCAGACATTTCCCCACATGTTTAAAGAAATAAAGTCAGCCTAATAAATGTGGCACATGCTAAATGTGGTGCTTGTAAATGTGTGTCTTTTTGTGCAGGTTGAAGGTCCGAGCCCGTTTATTCTGCTGCTGCCATTAAAAGTGAATGAAAAAGTGCTCACTGAGACTTTATTACCATAACATATGGCCATATAAATACATGATGTAGCTTCTATTTCTGTCAACAGATATCCATTGAACAATCATTAATAAGTAGTTGTGCGCGTGGGCGTTAATGTTTGCATATATAGTGCTTTTAAGAGTGCGTGCGAGTGTGTGTCTACGGATATGTCCGTGAATTGGAGATGTGTGTTTTTTTTTATTAATCTATATATATAATGTCCCTTTTTAACATATGCGTGTCTTGCTTTAATAAACATTGATGGCATTATTCAGATATTCCGTTGTCTGTGATTTTTTTTTATTGTCATCTTAAACTGTGACAAGAAATACAAAAAATACATAAGAGCTTCTGTGCTACGTCGTCAAAGCTTCCTTTCTTTTAAATATTCTTATTCCCTTTTCTTTGACAACAAGGGTAGCTTTGGTTGAAAAAACAAAAAAAAAGATTTATTTTAATGTTGTGAGTTAGCGGAAAGAGTGGTGTATGAACAATAAACAAAAAATAATCGCAAAGTCCAAACTACTATAATAAATAAGGGCTAATTGGGCATTAATATCGGTTTGTTTCCATGGTTGTGGCTAAAGTAAGTGATGGTGTATGAATAATACGTCTAAATTATACTCCAATTGACGAATAATCACTACTTTAGGTTCAAATAAATATTATTATATATATTTTTTTGTAATGACGCAATTGCAGGTGTAATATGAAAGACAATTTGCAATATTTTCTCGCGCAGAGGTTTACAATCAGACCAAATTATCACGATTTTTGATTTGATTGGCAGCCAGCTATGAAGTAGATCTCTTTTTGCAAATAAAATAATGTGTTTATTTTATCTGTTTAAAAACAATATGTGCCCATTTAGACTATTGTCAGTGCGTAAAAGCTCACAATGAGACAAATTAAACAGAGCTTTTGATTTGACTGGCACCCAGATGTGATGAGGTGGCTGTTGGTACGTCGCCAAAACTTTGCGTAATGTTTTCATTTCTTCTTCTGTTGGTACTTTAGATAAACACAGGCTTCCTGCTTTTTTCTTTTCTTTTTTTTTTATTTTTTGCTTACTTAATCTGTAAGTAATTGATTAAAGTGTGAAAGTACATTACGCCAAATAAAGACGTGTCTGTGAGTAAAAGTTAAAATTGATTAAGAAGAATGTAATAAAGCTTGAATTGTCCCTTTTTTTCTATCTGTATCAACACCAAATACATCACTGTTTTAAACTAATCTCCATCCCCATTTTGCGTGGGATTACATGGATCTTGTTTCTTTGTTGCCATCCCAACATAGAAGATAACCCAGAGATATCCTATACAAGTGTAATACCACTCAATCAGTCTGCGATGATTACTAATGCGATTGAAACTGATGCTATCAGCCCTAATGGCTATGTTATATCTCTTCTCTGACACTTACACAATTATTGGTTCAATTCACACATAAAAAAACAAATGTGCCTTCGATAAATAAGAGCTACTTGTGCGGGATGACGCATGAAGTAGGCCTACGGGCTAAGGTCCTCGTGTTCACATACGAGCTGGACAGTGTTGTTTTTGTTTTAAATGTGAGTCATTAACAGGTTGCCTAAGTTGTTATATTTCAAAAGTATGATAGCAAAGATAGATAAGAGCAAAGCACAGTTTTGATGAAGACTCTAAGCGCTACTTCAGATTAAGGCAAAAGAAAGAGTTCACAGACTCACACCAGCACCTACATAAAACAGGTATTAGACGCAGCTTCGTGGTGAAACAGAAAGAAAGATAGCAGGAGAAAACCCTGCAAGAAAAACATCCAAAGTCCACAGAGGCAAAACGCAATCGGAAATCGAAAACAAGGATTGACAGGCAGATGAGTCTTCGCACCCTGATATTGAAAAGTAAGCTCAAATAAAGGTTGGTTCTCGAACTAAAAGACTCGGGTAAACATGAGTCATCCTCACTGTCAAGGAAGCCTACGCTCTGTTTATTTGTACCTCCATCAACACATCCAGGGCGCGTCAATTACAGGGTGGATAAGTAACAAACGAGCGATGCCAGCTATGCGTCCTTGCACTACTTTATATAACAGGCGCACAGTGTCATTAAGTGACTCCTGCTCAAAGACAGAGCCAAGGGACATTAAATCAATTTATTTGAATTGCACTTGCCTTTCTTTTAAAATATGCAAAGTACTGGATTCTGAACATAATGTTGGCCGTTAAAATCTGTCTAGAAAACGGAAAGTAGGAGTTTAACGTCAGAACAGAATGCACCATTCCAACAAGAGTAACTGTGTTAGAAGCTGACCACAAAAAGGCCACAAAGTGATTGGAGTGCCAAACTGCAGGCTTCTGCAGAGCTCCGTTACATTCATATGGAGTCCAAATGAATAAGTCCACAGTTTCCACTTCTTCAGAATTATTCCCCTTAACAAAACACTCAAAATAATCCACGTGCGGACTATCTGAGAGACCCATTTGAGATCAATTAAGGTGATGTCAACGCGTAAAGGCCTGACGAAGTGACTTTGGCTTCAACCTGTATCCTTGTCATTGAAAACTTGATTTCCTTGATTCTAGAGGACGCCACGTGATGTTCAGAAAAGGGATCTTAATTAGTCGGAAATAAATCATAACAAACTCTCCAAAAGTGCATGTTTCGTCAAAACAATTACTGCGCAGATCAGCCGACTTCCAGCTAAAAAACAATCAATTAAAGAAGAAAGATCGATTTTACATATCACTTGCTGTAAAAAATAAAAATGATCTAAATACCCCTCGATTCCTGCAAAATGAAAAAATTGAAAAGAAAAGGGGTTGTGCACATTTCAGTGCGCAATCGTCCACTATCATTAAAAATCCGTTATGTACAAAGCACCATATATGGTCATGTCACAGATACGCAGCAAATAAAAAGAATAAGAACAGAAAACCTTCAGCACAGCTGCTTCAGGTCTGATCATGCCAGTGGCAGTATCACTTCTCGAGCTGTCCAGAGGAAGTGTGTGTGTGTGTGTGTGTGTGTGTGTGTGTGTGTGCTTGCGTGTGTGAAAGCTTCAGTTCCTGTGCGCCACTACAAAGTGAAATAAATTGCTTTATGTGTATATGGTTTTAGGGTGAATCTGTGCGGCTCTCGGGGCTGTTTCCAGCGCTGTAAAGTCTTTGTCAGTGATGCATTCCAAGGAGACACTCATTCACTGAGCTGAATGAAAGTGACTTTGGATTCCAGACTGTCTCTTCCAGTTTGCACCACCGCCCAAAAGGAGGAGGGGGCTGAGAAAACAAGGGGATATAGTGACCAGGATAAACACTGGAGCCTACAGCAGGGAAAATGCTGAGTGCGCCACAAGGACGCACTGTTCTATAAATAAGTTAGAGTGTGTCTTCTATATAAGCTCATCGCTCTCCCAGAGAAGAATACTGGTGTCAGTTTTGATGAAACAGCGTTGAAAATGAGTATATTCTTGCTCAAATCAGTGACTGGCTTTGTAAGACACAGGCCTTCATCGAGGTGAACGTATCCTGTTGTGATTGTGAGTCACTCAGCCCAAAATCAAAAAACGAATAAGCCCATGAAGCAGAAAACAGGCTGATGATATGCTAAACGCAAAATGAAATGATTAAATAAGCAATGAGTCGTGCATACAAGTTTCAAGCAGAATAAACGAAAGCCAGATGAGAGTTTATGGTAACCAGATCGTATTTTTGATCAAATACAGAGTTGATTGTTTCATGAAGGCCACTGCTTCACTGTCCGTACAACAAACAAGACCCTCTACCCTCAGACTGTGAGATCATACAGAGGCTGTTTGTTTGTCTTCACCCCAACACTATTCAAATACAGCCCGGAAATTGAGACTTATAATGTGGCTGCCAGTTGACATCACGATGAGTTCACTAACGAATCCTTTAATTGATTTATTTGGACGGAATATGAGTCAAATCGGTGTAAGAACGCAAATGTAGTAAGCGCCTTGATCAGAATAAGAGGGACAATATGAGAATAAAAGACGCGCCAGTGTCCTACGGGGACAGACAGCGTAGTTCTGAAGACTGAGGTAATGCAGGAATGAAAGACGCCAATTAAATACACCTTTTATCAAAACGTGTCAATGGATGAATAGAAAAATCCAGATTGTTTTTCGCAAAAAGCACGAACAAACAAATTTGTTTTACTTTTTCTAGTTCAGTGATGTGACTTCAGATGATTACCACAATTACTGTCTGAATCAACACAGTGATATGAATTAAAAGTAAATTAAAGTTTACCGTAAACTGTTTAAGCTTCTTCTTTTAAAAAAAAGTTTGCATAATGTTTTGCAAAAGTATGCGTCTTCTAGTAAATGTCTATTGGTGGCTTAACCTGAAAAATAATATAAAGGACAACGAAGCATGCCATGTATCAAATAAGCGATTAATGCGCACAAATATTGTGAAACAAATGTTAACATGTTGCCAGATTTTTTGGTAATATGTGAGTCTTGATGGATAATGACGGCCGCTAGTGTCAGTAAATACTACACTTTAAAATTAGAAAGAAAATAATCAAGTTTCAGGAATAATGCACTGTATTTAATGGGCACAACATGTCTGCAGATATATAATGTTTAAAAATGCGATAGGTGCCTTGTCAACGATCATCACTTGAATGTGAGTCCTGTAGATTAAACAATACTGAGCTAAATGAACAATCGGTGCTTTAGGCGAACAAAATATTGACAGGGTGTTTTTGCAAGGTATAATTTTGCAATCTATGTCTTGTAGTTAATGAATACGACCATCAAGTGCCAATTACTGGATGAAATAATAGAGAAAGAAAACAGAACAAAAAAAACATCTTGGTTAAATGTCGGGTTTTTCCATAGACAAATAGCCAGTATGTGTTTCTAACGAATGGATGCCAGCACAAATATACATTTCAAAGAAAAAGAAATCTCCCAACGAAAATCTGCAAACAGTTCTTGTGCTTTAGGCTTCATGACACTGTGTTACTTGTAATAGATTAAATAAGTTTAAATATATGTGAAAGAAAGACAGCAAAGAAATAAAAGAGCAACTAAGTCTGCCGACACTAACGAGCAGTTTATTGCACATAAAATTGTGAGAAGAATTAAAAAATTTTCAGAAGTTTAACTGGCAATGCATGACTTGGTGATGATTGCTGTCGATAGCATCTGTGTCAACACAGGATTAAAATCAAACTAAAATCTGCCATGACTCAAAGCAAACTATTAACTGCAAATACACTTAGAAGATTTGTATTTTATTTTTATTGGCAATCTGCGGCTTGTGACGGATTAGGCAACAGCTAAGATTGTGTTCAAATAATATTGTTTAGAATTAAGAGAGTAATCAAGTGTGCCATGAATGGGGAAATTATTCATCATAAAAATGTTTGAGGAATTTTGCGTTTTTCCAGAAGACTAATCGGCAATATGTGAATTCTAATAGATACCTGCTGCCTGTAGTGAACTAATCAAATCAACTATAATCAAAAGTAATATGCATTTGTATATGAATGAAGAATGCATTTTTGCACACCTAAATACTTGCATTGTTTGCTGCATTGTTGTTGTTACAATATAAAGAAAGAACACTACCTTATGCAAAAAAGTAGCGTATGACGGAGATCATCTTTCTGTTCCACACAAAAATGTGCAAAATATGTTCACTGCCACTGATGATTGTTGATATTAATATCACTGTCAACACGAAAGTACGGCATTTAAAGAAAAATAAGTTACTTTGCGAATGACATTCGACATTTACACAAAATTCATTGAATAGAGATTATTTTACCAGTTTTACTAAATACCTGACCTGTAACGATAACTATCATTGGTCTCTGTGTGTATAAAATAATATAGAATCAAAATAACAAAACAAGTTTACCATGGATGAGATAAGCTGCTGACTGCACGCAGAATCATAAGCTTTTAATAAATATAAATCTGCAGTGTGTAATGTCTAATAGATGATTGCTGCCATGAAAGCACTTGTGGGAATCATTTCCTTTTATAATAAAGATCATGTAATAAGTTTTCGGTGAATAAGCCTTGAACATTTTTCTCTATTGGGCTAATAGTCAACATCAAGCAAAATCAAGTTGGGAGGTGTTTTGATATTAAACAGTTCCACTAGCCGTGAATCATTATACACGGAACAGAAATATAACCTCATGCAAGATCATATAAACGTCAATACGTATCAGTTTCTTGCTGTGGAGCCACTTTCAAACATCAGATAAACTAATGAGCCCAAATGTGCCATCCACCTCTCCATCCATCTGTCCATTCAGACCATCATGAAGCAGCTGTCAGACGGCACACAACGCCGTCTAAAACTTTACCCCATGTTGTTTACAACCTATTCTCCCCTGTGAGAGCCTCAGAGCCTTTTACAGCCCGCCACAAAAATAACAGCAAAGAAAGAAAAAAACCGTCTCTGTCTACGGTATTGCTGCGGCAGCTCAGTTCATTTACAATGCCATTTGCGGAGACCTGTGTGACTATAGGGGGTAATTCAGCGGAAATTGTGCCCTTGATGAAGACGAACTGACGTAATCAAGGCAGTTTCTTGTTGCCGAGCCAGGAAGCCAACCCCAACAACATGAAACTACCTAAACCACGCTTCAGCTTCGCGCAAAAGAGGAAAATCCAAGGGAAGGAAAGTGCATGCAAAAAAGCAAGTGAGGATTTGCAATACCAAGGAGAAAGAGAAAAGGCGAGTACCAACAATAAAAATACTCTAACTACAATACAGCTGCAAAATAGACTTTCTAACACTGCATGTAGACGACTAATATGTCTTTGAGTGTCTTAGTATCTGCATAATTCAATCATACACAGCATCTTAGCAGCTTTTCACAATCATAAATTCAGCTTTTCCAAAGAAACAAACTTAAAACTATGACACCAAAGTGTGTAGAAATAATGTGCCAAATTTTTAGCACCACTAAGCATTACAATACAAGTGAGAGTAGGGAGCAGAGATGAGCAGCACTGATTAAGTAGTCCATCAACAACTTCATATTAACTATCGACATGTGCAGGCGTGCACCATGTGTGCCACGAGAGCTGTCAAAGCCAGCGCTCTTGACAGATGTGGCACACTTCAGCAAACAGGAAATATTGATATCACGTAGAGATTTTTTTATTTTTTAGAAAAATGTGCGTCCTACCTTGTGTTGCCTCCTGCAGTAGACACCTTCCCCGGTGCGTTTGGTTATCCACGTGCGCGCCGCGATGCTTGTTGTTATTATTGTCCCTGCAGCCGTCGCCTTCGCAGGCTGTCTCCTCTGCTTTTATCCTCCATCTTTCTTAGCTCCTGAAGCTCCACTACATCCCCGGTAGAGGCGGCCAAAGCTGCTCCCTTCCCCAGCCCCGGCGCCCTCAGCTTGGCTCGTGCACATTGCAGTCTCTGCTGTGTGGATTAGCCCTCCTCCACACACACCTTTAAACGCATCTTTACTGCTGCAGCACATTATATTTGCAGATCATAAAATCCACCCCCAACGCTTTCCAGGGCGAACCTGACATTAGAATTTTATGACCTTGACTTACTGTGGTCACCTGGATAATATTTAAATCAACGTTATGGTCTTTCACTTCTATTAAAAGTGCCATAATCTCCTTCTCTCATCCGCAGTGTCTCTCCCTCCCTCCTCATTTGCACCACTATACCAAAGGGAAGGACAAAGTTGGTCATATCTTTTCTTTCCTTCACCCCCTCAAGCTTTTATTGTTTTGGATTCATAGCTTCATGCACATTACACTGCGCGTGTATGCCAAAGCAAGACACCAACGCCGAAGCTGCAAAACATTCATAATAGCACAGGAAAGTGAAACTACACCCATGCCAAGTTATTTATAGGCTGCTCCTTTACAGTGGATCATGTTATATTACACTAATTAATGTAAGTTAATGCTGCTGCACCTCAAATCCAAGTCTGGTCTGCAGGCTTTTCAGTTCAAAAATGAAGGCACAGTGTGTATGTGTAAGACTAATAATGTTACTGAGTGCATTCTAAGATGACACATGCTGTCTGTATGTGTGTCCGCTTTGTCTATGAATATGCATGTGAGTGTGTGTATGTGCTTGAGTGTACGTGTGAGTGTAAATGCATGTGTAGTTTCCTAGAAAATCTCCTCAGGGATAGTTATAAACTGCACTGTGCTCCCTCTCCCGGCACTCCCTGTTGAGCTTCTTGAGCTTCATGCGTCTGTTTTGGAACCAGATCTTGACCTGTCTGTCGGTCAGGTTGATACTCCGGCTGATCTCCAGGCGGCGCTCCCGAGACAGATACATGTTGAACAAGAACTCCTTCTCCAGCTCCAGCGTCTGGTGCTTTGTGTAGGGGCAGCGCTTCTTCCTTCCACTTTTGGCTTTTAACCAGCTTTCCGTCGTCTTTTCCGCGGATAAATCATCTGCCGGGAGAGAGAAGGAAAAATAAAAACAATGACCCAAAGCGCAGTGGTATTTTACGCACGGATATAATGACGCTTCACAAGCCCCATCAGTGCGTACACGCCCATATCTCAAAAGCACACTCAGTAGCGTTCAATCCGGATCAGAATTAGCAGTTTTCTTTACCTGGATGTGGACTCTCCAACACTCTCACTCGAACAAGTGAACATCACATCTTTTTTCATCAACTCTTACTGCTTGCGACTAGATTTTTGTGTGATGTACTGTTATAATTGGATCAAATCAAATCGGAGTGTGTAAGCATTTCTTTTGTCTTGGTAGAGCACCACAGACTGTCATAAAATTTTATTACCTCTGCACACCGGAGCCAGAAAGATTTTTTTCGAACGTGTATCCTCAAAACAAAAGGAAGAAGGAAGTCTCTGGTGCACAATAGAAGAGTTAGAAAAAAAATAAAAACAAAGGAAACAAGGCATGTCGACGGTAGCAGGGAAATCACTCCACTGCATGTTCTGTTAATTCCTTGATTAGGCTGCGGGCTCATGGGAATAACGCCCCTCAAACCCACACAGGCACACACACACATACACACAGGTTACAGTAATAATTACACTAATGTGAGCACTCAGTGTGTGCCTCACATTTAATCATTTCCAAAACATTTAATACAGTAATATAACACACACACACACACATACACTAGCGCAAACACAACAGACTTAAATATGCCATGAAACTACCAAAAGGGACGCTACCTTTGTACCCCAATTAAATTAATTTGACATCAAATGATCTGGTTGGTCGTTAAACTGTAAAAGCTGGTTGACTGAATTCTGAATTTTACGCGTAGAAATTCGAAAGAACGCGCAGGATTCACAAGTGAAACAAAGATTAATGAGACTAGTTTTGTACATGTGCTTTAAAAATGGCATCTGATTGTGTAAAAGTTTAAAAACGTACATTTGGTGAAATAAACATGTCTGTGAAAAACAGAAAATGAATGACAATATACCTTGATTGTGGCGAAATAAACGCAACGGTGTGTGCTCGTGTAAAAAATGAGCAATAGGTTGGATTCTGTTTATCTACAATCCACGTCATAGAGCGAATTGGCTATTCAAAGCTATTACAAATGATACATTACTAACCTGAAAGGAAAATTAATCATAGGGTTTTCATTGATCATTTTTTAAACTTGACGGCATTATCCAAAATCATCGCCGCAATCACGAAAAAACATGTTAGACTTAATCAACATATTTTGGCAACTTCGAGATATTAACACAAAAAGTGCCTTTTTATAACCAAGGCGTTTTGACAAAAAGGATTCAACTGTAAAGTAAAATCGTACAATTTTATTTTTGCTCAAAACCACCAATTTCCATGCGTAAAACGGCGATCATAAAATTGTTATTTCTCTGAACGTAAGAGACCCATGCCTGACAGAGAGGGAGAGAAACAAAGTGAGAGTATTGTGTGAGTGTGTCTGTGTGAGCGTGTTTATTTCGATGATAACTGCCCATCTCACATTCTCACATTAATGGAAAGGTGTTAAATGCCACGGGCATCGTAACCCCTGCTAGGAGAGCCTGTCAAAGGCCCATGCAGCCCCTCTGACTGCTATCAAGCACCAGCGTGCATTACTGGACCGTGACGTAACACTACGTACACACAAATATGCATGGTAACAACAACTGCTTCCAAAAATAATACAGTAAAATTAGTTCAGCTGTGTTTGTGTGTAGGCCTACGCTTGTTTGCGTGTGTACGTCCATGCTGTGTAGGGGGAGGAGGAGGAGGGAGGGGGTGTATGGTGTACCTTTTGATTCCCCGTCCGAGTTATCAGAGCAGCTGTCACTCTTGGCCTTCTCCTCCTTCCTGCTCTGACTCTCGTCTGTCTCTGAAAGCTCTTGCGCTGATTTTTTGCTGAAACTTATTGTCTTCTCCGATGCTGACTCAACAGATGCCTCCAAGCGGGTGAGGGAGAAGCCGGAGGGGAAGTGCTGCTGTTGCTCGTCCTGCTGCGGCCTCTCTGCGCCGCTGAACATCTGGAAACAACCGCTGGACGAAGCGGAGGTGCGATCAGGCCGGCAGCTACTGTCTCCCAGCCGGATATATGTGGCGGACTCTGTTGTCTGCTGCTTCTCCTTGTTGCTGTCATCCGGATAGAGGCAGCAAAACGCCTCCTCTTTGACGCTGCTTGCTGGAAACGCGCAGGGCTGTAAACACTGGGCAACAGGTTGTTGTTGGTGGTCCCTGCCGGCTTTGGAGCCTGGGCTCCATATGGGCAACTGTGAGGACAGGTAGGATGTATCCTGGAAGCCGCTGAGAGGCTCACCGCCCGGAAGAAGCTCGTCTCTTTTGGAGAGTGAAGACGCTCCGACCTTGCCCATGTTTCTCATCACTGAGTATCCGTACTCTGCTGCTGCTGCGTGAATGTACATCCCGGGGTTGCTGGAATAACCGTCACCCCTATAGGAAGATGATCCTCCCATCAAAGAATCCATGTGGAAGTTACCAGCTGCTATGTTATTCGGACATGACATTATGGCATGTGGCACCACACTGATGTTTTGGTGTGTTCAGCGGCTCTGAACTATTCGAGATTCCTGCAGGAGAATCAGGACAGTGGGATGCTGACATCTTTTGGAGGGGGGTGCAAAAATATAAGGAACATAATTATGGATGCTGGGAGACATGTCATGTGATTTTCAGACCAATAGCAACGTGGAAGTGGCCTTGATGCTCCAGACTGACGTGACGTCAGCGCGGTCAAGTTGGGAAAACTGCAGTTTTTTGATGGAGCAAGAGCGCCACCTAGTGGCCACACACTTGTCATGACATCAGGCCTCACAGCAGAGGGAACAAAGGACGGCTGCTGCAGGAGGATTACTACGTGGCTTTTCCACTGTTTTGATTCTGATTAAGTTCAGAACTTCACATGTTTGACAGAGAATTAAACGAACCCACGTGTGGTTTTCTTTTCGTCTGAGCTGTTGGACGTGGAGCCGGAGAGGATTTTACATGAGATGTGATTTGATGTGATATTTTTTTGTTGTTTTTCCTCTGAATTTCTTTGTTGTTGCCATCGTTAAAGCAAGGCAAGCAGCTCGCAGGTATGTTATTAAATACGTAATACAAAAGAACAAATCCATTCGTGAATTTCAGTGCAAAACTACGTACAAATGTGCATATTGTTAAATCGTGACAGTAGCCTTCAAAAAAGCATGTGCCATTATTTGCAAACTGCATGTTTATTGCAAAAACAACTTCTTCCCTTAATGCGGTTACGCACAAAACTGTAATCATTTGCACCGTTTCACTGTTAGTATGAATTATCAGAAAGGATTCCTCGGCCTGATGTTTTCCTCTGACTCCCAGATCATTCGTTCTCTTCGGGCAATTTTTCGTCTAAAAAATACAGGCCAAATTAAATCGAAGGCAAGAATCAGCTTGTTTTTCGAAACACATGTTTATATTTTCATGAAGTGGTTGCTTATTTTGTCCCAAGTTGAATTTGTTATTATATTATTTTAGAGTTGTAGGATAAGTGCTTGTAGATTTTAGGCCTGGGAGGTAATAATTATTTCGGAGTAAAGTTTGTCTGAGTCACGACATCAGTTGGTGGATAGGCCTGCAATTATAATGTATTGATCATTTTTTTATTTCATTTGACAAAAAGTACCAAACACTATGTACTGCGTTAATGGACTGCTATGAGAGTAAACGCAGGTTTATAATTCAAATGAAAATCCACAATGTTTTCATGTGACAATATTGTTTTTGGCTTTACATACAGAAAACATTTTTAACTTTTCTGCATTATTTACACATCAGACAACTGTAGACTTTATGAGTTTCTGTGTAAATCAAGTGCGCATGGCCTCTGAGAAAATGCAGGGATTCCAAGCGTTGGCTTTTGATCACTTTTGAAAGCCTCTCGTGAATTAAGACGAAATTGCATAATGTAATTGACCGATATTTTTGTCCCTTTCTTGAAAATATAGATGAGGCCCACATTTTGTGGTGTCACGTTCAAATTGAAGCAAAGTAAATAAAAGCGTTCGCAAAACAAAAACAAGACAGCGCAGCCGAAATGTGCGAAATATACAGATCGGCTTGTGAGGGTCATCTTAGCCTTATTAACAAAAAGTGTCAATATGAAATCGAAATATTATGCAGATTACTCACCAATAAAACAATTCAATTGAAAAAAATATATACATTTTAAGAAAACAAATATACAAAATGCACAGTATGAATCCTATTTGTCACAAAATATACAGCAAAACGCCTTCTTCAGGACAAAGTATTTTACTAAATAGACTAAGCCTATTTTTGCACACAAATATAATACGACATATAGACATAGAAACCTTCTTGACGCAAAATACTATCAGAAATATAACATACTATATATATCTCATGTGTCAATTGAAAGTCAAATCCTTTATCGACATAAATCCCTGCTTTAATTAAAAATAATCCATAAAAGACTTGAGATACACAGCAATGAGATAATCTCAGCTTACTCAACTAAATTTGTATTCGAGCGTGGCCAATTCAACAAGCTAGTTAAATATGAACACTGAATTTAAAACAAAGTGACTTTATCTGTTTTAACTGAGTTAAAATATAAAGTTTTGTAAGTTTTAATTTCATTTTAGTTAGAGATTGCAGTTTCTCATGGCGAGGGGGAAAGTGTAACTATTAATACACAGTGAGGACAATTTAGCCCAATGTTATTTAAATCATGCTACCACTAAGTTCATTTGCAGCCGACGTCACGCATGTCTCTGTCTCTGTCGAGGTTAAAAATCCCCTCCGCTTTCTTGGGGATTTTTGATGTCATGTGTTGCGTGATGTGAAACCTCGTTTTGTCTAGCAGCTGATCTTAGCTCAAGGACATTTCATCAAGTCCAAACCAAGCCGCAGTTACACAAAAGAGCACAATTACTTACACAGAGCTGCTCGAAGTTCACAAGCTGAGGCCGAGACACAGTGTTTCTGAGCACGAACACAAAATCAAGAGCGAGGAATTCATGCACCTTTGAGGTTTTCTTTCAGCATCAAAATTAGAAAACGCACTAACCAGTGGAGACTGAATTATAAGAATGGTTTTATTTTATTGGCAACAGTGTGAGATTTAATGAAACAGAACAAAATACGTGCCACAAAGTGTCTTGGTCGTTTTTGTTTTTATTATTCTCAAACAGATAATCAATTAAGCTTGTTGGTATAGTTAGCAACTTATTTACATATCTACAATTATCTTTTTATGCTTCCTCGGCAAACAGCGATGGCATGAGTTTGATCCATTTCAAATCTTCAGTGAAAACCACAATAGAGGTTCCCGTGCGTCCTGTCTGTTTGAACGAGACGTGCACGCGCGTCTGTGTGTGTGTGTGTGTGTGTGTGTTCAGTATCATTTTCAAAGGCAAGGGCAGATTATCATTGTTTGTCTGTGAATGCCTCCCTTTTGTGTTTCAAGTTGAACTTTTATTACAGTGTGTAGTGCTGAATCGTAAGTTTAATAAATATTAAAAACAGATCATCAGTGTCTTTGTGGTCATTGTCATTCCCAGCATTTCCAACTTTTACGATGGAAACATGGCGGATATAAGCTACAGCCAAATCCTCTGCTTTTATATGAATGAGAGCACTCCACGTGGCTATAACATGGCCTCATGAGTGTTGAAAACATTGCGGCCTTATGAAACCTTTAAAATCTCAAAGTAAAAGGTAAATCTGCCATGCAAGAGTAAGTTAAAAGCAGTCACTGAAATATCGACGCTAAAGGGTTCCTACTTTTCAACCCCAAGCTCGAATAAAGTCAGAATAATGGTTTTACTCTCTCATCCATCTTTCTTTCATCCGAACATTCTACCTCATTTAGGGGACACATTAATAACCAAACTTAATGTATAGCCCCCTCACAGCCCCACACCACTGACACACACATTACTTTATTGCACATTCACACCTAGCCTGCAGGCTAGCTCCGCCTAGCACCCAAAAAGTCATAAAAACAAATTATATGTGTACAACTTTTCAAGCAGCACTGAGCTCTAAATAATGCTTACACTTCAGGAGATGCTGAGAACATCGCTGGTGATGTTACCTCATGGAGCTGGCAAGGAAGAAAACGTCTCCTATATAAAGGTGATTGGGGGGGTACCTGTTGAGATGTCACACACCTGGCAGGGTAACTTTAAATAGAGGTGATTTCACAGTCCTGCCAGCTAAACAGAGAGAGGACCTGATGGTACACGACAGACAATGTAGGAAAAATGTGCATCATGAGACCACAGGCGTCAAAACAAAGGCTGTGATTGACAGTTCTGCCGGTGCACAAACTCGACATTATTAAACAAGATACAAGCCGGGAAAAGCAGCACAATAGTCCAAAAAACACGGTAATTTAGAAGAAGAAATCGAAGTTTGATGCTTTGGTGTTCAGATCAACGGGTGGATAATTACAGTTACATAATCAAGCTGGATGGGCCCTGCATTTGTTCCCAATGAGTAATAGAATAAGGAAAAAAGGATAATTAAAGGTAATGAAAGGTTTCAGAGGATGCATAACTTTCTGGTTAATAACAGAATGTGAATCATGTTTCTGGTTATCCAAACCCGTTTCTTGAAACAAGGGACAAAACTTACTATTATTATTATTATTATTATTATTATTATTATTATTATTATTATTATTATTATTATTATTATTATTATTATTATTATCATTATTTTCAACGTCATTTTTTAGACCAAACACTCTGGTTAAAAAAAAAAAAACATCATGAGTTGATGCACAGGAAAAGTCTGTTTGGTCAAATCAACACTACCAGAATTAATACAAACACTTCTAGAGTGTCTCTACAAGACGGAGAACTTGTAGAGAATCGGAATTACAACGCTACTAAAGTCAAACAACTGCCTCTTTTTAGAACTCAAATGTCACACTTTCAATGAAGTTTCAGAAATGTACTCTATCAGACCACCACCTATTAACTTTTTTACTGAGGTTTAACCTGGATATTCACACTGCTGGTGTAAATACTGCTTTAGTATACTATATTAACTGCAAACTTTAGCTGACATATAAATGTGGTTCTTTTATTTTGGAATGCTTGCACAGCGAAAATACTTTCTGGAGCATATAACAATATGGGACAAATGTGCTGTCATTTCGTCAGAATAGCGCTAATCGCTGCCTATTGAGGGTTTATTTTCAGGGATTTCAGACTATAATCAATGCTGCAATCAGACATTTTACAAACACCAACATTTTTCGATCTTCTCAATTTGCTGTGCGGGTTAAGAATTTCCTCATACACACCTTTTGAATGTGAGTCACACACACTCTCACACACACACGGAGGTGGCCGGGACAGTATTTTACCAAAGTCTTTACGCTTGTATAAACTTCACTCAGCACTTCACCACTAACTTATCCTTCGATTGATAGCAGTTGTGCGGCCTGGGATTATTTTACGCACAGGTAGCCCATACTAATGGGGGCACCGCCTGGATCGGTGGCAGCTTCCATCCTGCAGTAATATAAGCCATGAGAAGAAAGACACAACTCTTTTCTGTAAATGTCTCAACACATCAAAATGAGGAGACTCTGTTTGTGTCCTCTTTTCATTCTGCTGCCCACTCAATGCGCAAGTGCAAAATTACGACGTCAGAATCATGCAGTTCTTAATTAAAAACCAGAGGGGTAACTGCCATCAGATTACAGCAGTATTATATTTATAGCACTAATGACCACAACAAACACACACTAGAGCTGTTGTTTCCACTTTTGAACCTTAGTGGACAAATTCAAGCTGGTGGCAAGATTAATAATTCAAAAAGAAAATAAACAAAGGGAAATATAGAATGGCGAAGTTGAAATTGAAGTGTTTTCAGAGTTATTTGGTTGCAGCAAAAGCAGGAGCTGATTTTACAGCGTCGAGCTGTTTTATGGCCCAATAGAAAAGGAAAGGTGCTGAGATGTGAGCACTATACTGTAGTATAAAACCATTCAATAGCCTATAACCACTTGATTAGTATTTGCAGAGGAAAAACAAGGATACTTTTACATTTACTTCACATTTAATAAGCCAATAACACAGTCAGATGGATGAGGAGCCGGATAAAATACGCAGGAAATTATGTCGAAAGGGCGAAAATAGTTTCAACATTATTGCTGTCTCTGACTCCATTTTATTATTTTGTTTGTTTAAGAGCGTTTTTTTAAAAAATATTTTAATTTGAACACACTTTAAGCTGTATAACTCAGTGCAAACATTCGAATAATGTCGTATTTATGTAATCCAGTAAGTGTAGGGGCGCTTTGATTCATTGTTGTAATTTCTATTTTCGAATTAAACATATACAATCCAACAAATTATAACACATTATGCATAATCTGCCCAAAATGTTCTAGATTTCAAAATGTATTCCAAAAATAAAATAAAAATAAGCCCTATCAACTATACTATACAATATACAGAGCTGTTTTGTTAAAAATAATTCCTTAGATCGTATGCGTCCAAATTTATTTATTGATCTATTTTTATATAATTAGGGTACCAAGGGTTATTCTTCTTGCTCATGCATGGTTTGTCTCATTTACATAAAAGAAACAACACCGCCATTTTCTTTTCACAACACCCAAGTGCACAATCCCAGACTGGCAGGAGCTGAATTCCATCAGAGTGGAGTGTCCTTCTGTCACACACGACAACAGCACACAGCACATCCCAAGCAGCCTCTGTCCGTCTAATAATACCACTCTGATGTCACCGAGGCATCCATGTCAGGAAACGTTTTCAGGATCCCATAGAGGAAACATCAGAGCGCGGAGGCCTGGGGGACTCTCCTCGTGGCCCCCGTGTGGTTGCTGGACAATTCTTACAGAAGCCTCTGCAGAGCTGCCCTGTTGGTGACGTTGTGCGTTGGACAAACCAACTAATTACGCACGTCAGCGTCCCAGGGCCAAGGTTGGTGGGTGTGGCAAAGAGAGAGGGGGCCTCTATAGCCTTGATCTCCGCGAGTGTGCGTCTCCTTTTCTTTGTCAGAACGGCCCCCATGTCCTTCCTTATATTACTCTGACATATGCAGATTGACCCTCATCTCGATTCCTGAAAATCTGCCGCGTTTGCTTTAATTTATGCGTTACGCACTGTGCGTCACGTGGATCCATGCGGAGAGTCCCTCCCTTTTTTCCATTTTCTGTAACTTTAATTAACTGAAGACCATAACCTCTATCTGTACCTCAACTCCAAGTAAACCAGGCGAACGGAGAGTGAACAACACATGTGAAAATGCTCTTGTGAAATGTCTTTTATCCACGCGCAAAAGCCACAAGATGAAAAGGATGGACTGATCCATGCCCCCACACCCACGCAGCAAACAAACCGTCATGTTGCACTCACAGAACCACCCAGACCGGCGCGTATACTGCGACAGCCACACACCGACATGTCTTCTACTTCTTTAGAGAATACAAATATGGGCCTACAGCTTATACCAACACGATTTAAAACGCCTCATGCGTGAAAACGTATACATTTTACAAGGACAATAAAGTGTATTTACTGGGCGTGCTAAAGCTAGCCAAGTTACCTGCTGTAGTTTAATGTGAGGGGTCAAAGTTGGTCTGTGTACACATTCCATTTTCTGTTCCCACTCTCTCTCATTGGCCCGTTCTGCCGCAGCACACATTTCCGGGCTAAAGGGGCTCCTTGATTCCACTTTATTGCAGCAGGTTAAAGGTGAAGGCCTTGACATTATTGAAGTTCAAAGACTACATTTAATTATAAATCGTAGTTTATGCACACGTGCAATCATCATGCACATATGCTGGAGCACACACATGCGCAAATACGCACAGGAGAAAAAGAAAATGGCCTTTATGATTTCCTCTCCCCCAGTTAACTCTTGTGTAACTTATAGCACATGGCCCCAATTAAGTCAACAATCATTTATAGATAAGCGATGAGTTGGAATAGGCGGATGTTTGGCCCCAGCTTAGACAAACAGACTATTATTTGAGCTGCAGACATTGATATTCACGGGGTCAAATCAGACCAGCAAAAACTATCAAATTCAAACTTACATGACGCAAAAACTCCACACTGGGAGGTCTCTTGTGGTTTTCCAATTTTCAGACTAGCAGAGTGGACGTGACGCTTGCGTGCAGAGGGGGGTTGGGGTTGACTTTGCACACTGCACAGTCCGAGTTCATGTCGAAACCCCTGGTCCACCCCCCACCACCACCTCTTTGGACATCCAGTCTTGCTTGTTTACTATTTACTGCGGAAGTGAACAGCATTCCCCCCCGAACAGACGGTGCAATTAAGGGAAAAAAATAGCCATTTAGTGCCTCTCTCTTTATGGTAGTGTCTAGACTACAAGAGTGGCGATTCCATTTAGTGGGCACTAAAAGAGGTTATCATTGCACTCTCTTTCCTTACTTTTCCAAGTTGTGGCCTCTATCTTGGTTTAGCACGCTTGCTAAAATTTAAACATGAGCTTAAACTGTGGTGAAGCTGAAAATCCGACAAGTGTATGCCCGCTGACTTTTACATCCAGAATCTACCACAGAAAGTGTGTGTATCAACATGAAGCTACTTTAAACACAAGCCTACATTGTCCTTATATTATGCAGGTATTTAGACTGAAAATTTGAGCTACATACACATTAATAAAAAAAAATACAATGTCAGAAAATATTTCAGCTTTGAGGATTAAATGCACAATTGGTAATTATGATAATGGCAGCACAAAAAGCACAAAGTCGTTGTGTTTGCCTATATGTTTCTGTTTATTTAATAGGTATTATATTAATGATACACAGGCCAACAATCTGTTCCTCCTCTCTGGAATCCAAAGCACCAATGTTTGAGCAAATAATTTAACGAGTGTTGGCATTAAAGCTGTTGAAAGTTGAATGGTACTGAAAAATAGCAGCAGGGAAAAGGGGGGAGAAAGGAAATTCAACATACGCCTATTTACAGTCACGAATGCACATTGCATAGGCTACTCTGTACAGGAGGGGTTTATATATTTATATACTTTCACAGATTGGACGTCACAGTTTGTAATGGCGAAAAAAAAATAATAAAATGCAGCTTAGGGATTTTACTATAAGTTTTCAAACTCTGGTCGGGAAATAATTAGATAATGATATGCTATGTACAAAGACCAGAGGGAAGGGAAGAGCTCTAGTTGTCCGCGCAATAAGGAGTCAAATTGTCAGATACATTTGATATTTTCATAACAAATATGCCTATATGAACAATAGAATAAAGACACTGGAGAATGGCGATAAATAGAGGGAAATATTTAAGAACAGCATTAGATATAAATGATTATTCTAAATCGTAGAGGCCTTTTTCAGGGGACCAGCTATAGAAATTCACCGCCGCCCGAGGGGCAATAAGAAAATGGCGACTATCCCATGCAGGCCTATGACTCCCACTGTCCGCTTGAACATTGCACTGTTGGTGATGTGGGCTCCTTTAAAAAAGAAATGCTTAAGCCCACGATTACAATTCAATGAGATAGGAGGAGGCCTGAATGTCACTGACCAAAACACTGTGACACTTTGATTTCTTCTTCTTCTTCTTCTCCATGCTCACAAGAGGGGGTTTCCAGAGAAATATTGCAGGCGATCTCTGCTCAGCTTCTTCTCTTTCATTCTTCTATTCTGAAACCAGATTTTAACCTGGCGGTCGGTGAGGTTTAACATTCGGGAGAGCTGCAGCCTTTTTTCTTTGTTGATGTAAACGTTGAAGAAGAATTCCCGCTCTAGCTCTCGGATCTGAAACTTGGAATATGGACACCGCTTCTTCCTTGTGCGAGGAGTGTCTGGAGGAAAATAAAGGGAATTTATATTAAAATATGTCTGAGGTATAGCAGAATGATCAGATACTTTAAAGCAATGTTATGTAAGAAAAAAGGAGAAAAATGCGGATTACACAAACACTTGCAATGCGCTAAGAATCCCGCTTCAGAGGCATTAGTAATGATAACATTTCAGAGCACATTAGAAGTGGCTGAGGCTATCAGATAAACCGACCATAAAGAGTGTTAAATATCCGAATAGTTTGCATGGAAAGAATATCACATTACAGCCTCTAAGTACGTGTTTATCTCTTATAAATATACAACAACAAAAGTATTTCAGCACATAATGTGCGTTACATTCCTCTGGAGCTAAACTAATTATTTACACAATCCACTGGCACTGACTTGAAATGCGTTGACCATGTTTGCAAGAATGGCCTTTTGCAGACCCCTGTGGCCCTGTAACTCCTGACCAAACAGGTGACTGGGGATGCTTTTATTGTCTTTTTTTTCCTTTCGAGCTGCAGCCTCAGTTAGCTTGGGTTTGCAGCCTGATAGAGCTAATAGCATATAGGAAAATGCAGCAATGACAGGCATATTAGCATTTAATAGAACGAATAATTTCCCTTCCTGTGACTCAATAAAGATAAGAGTGGTGTGCGAAAGCATGTAAACAAATTGGAGAAGGGCAGGATGTTAACAAGGATAAATGGATTCAAGTTTGGCTTTTATTCTGCGGCTAACAGTGAAACTGAATAATCTGCTTTTCTATATATTGTGCTAAGAACACTATATCCACATATTAATTTATTCACTGTAAATATGCTGGATATGAATTTTTGATAGATAGATAGATAGATAGATAGATAGATAGATAGATAGATAGATAGATAGATAGATAGATAGATAGATAGATAGATAGACAGACAGATAGATAGATAGATAGATAGATAGATAGATAGATAGATAGATAGATTTAACCGTAAATACTATAATACTAGCAAGTATCTTTTCTTATGCCTAGTGCCAAAAACACAATTCAGATAGAAATATGCACATTTCGGTTGACAGAAAGAGATGTAGATAGATATATTGATGCATCTAACCGTGAATTCTCTAATAATCAGTGCAGCTAGTCTTTCCCCCTAAACCCAGTGCTAAAAAGAAAAGTTAGATGGATAGGTAGATGCATATATGGGCAGAAAGACGGGTAGATAGATAGAAAGATGCATTTAACCGTAAATTCTGTAATACTCAGTGCAGCAAGTCTCTTACCCAACAAACCCAGTGCTAAAAAGAAAATTCACAAGACGCCAAAAGCAATGTTCTGCCCAATTGGTTTTTACTCTCGACAGCCCAACGAGAAAATCCCTTAAAATGCCCTACGCAAGTTCATGATCAAAGTTAACATTTGTCACAATAGCTCTCTCTTAAAAATTTCACAGACTCTCACCATAGAGGCGTCTGTGTATAACATCCCCCCTTTTTTTCAAAGCGCTTTCCCATCGTAAAAATTCTTCTCGTTGCAAGAAAGAGCTTTGTAGGGTTATAATAAAATCCTTTGAATGCTTATAAAACTCCACATAAAATCTGACCGACAAAACACCGGGCTAGTCCCCTTAACCTTCCCCCACTTTACAGCTCGGTATACCTACTCGAGTGGCTGCTCTTGCTGGCGGTTCCGTCCTTGGTTGTCGCGGAAGAAGAAGTGCAAGAGCCCGAATTCGTGTGTTCTTCCTCATCCTCTGGCTCTTTTTCCTGCTCTGGAGCTCCTTGTACCGAGGCTGTGGGCTGCTGCTGCTGCTGGGAGTCGCCTTCCAGCTTTCCCCCCTCGCCCTTTTGTAAACAATTGTCTGACTGATTGTCCGTGCTGCTGCAGTACGCCGTCTCGAAAAAGCGGTCGAAACCTTGCGGAAGGACGTTGTTTTTGCCCACGCCGGAGTAAAAACCTGTGGAGGGGTGGTTGGAGCCCGGGTGGGTGTGATGGTGATGGTGGTGGCTGTACACGCTCTCGTTCTTCATGAGCATTTCTGTCATGGTGGATGGTGGAAGACAGTCCCTATGCACCAGATCCTCTCCCGAGTAGCACGATGCATAATTGCTTCTGTGGTGCCATTTACTAGCAGGGTCCAAGCCGTAGGAAACTTCCCGCACCGGCGGAACTTGAGACAGATTTGTGGAATAAGGGTAGCTGATTTGCCGGGACGGGGCCTGCGGGAGGAACGAGGACACGGCGGAAAACTCGGGCACGTAGTAGGTGCAGCTGGGGAGGTAGATGTTGGACGCGCAGCCCGTCCTGTCCCCAAACTCGGATGTCCGGTCTTTGCGCGTCTGGGAGCAGAAGTTGCCCAGATTCACCGAGTTAAACATCTTTCTCTCTCTCTCTCGTACTCCGCACTATAGATAGATGTTTTGGATACGAGCTGCAGCAGAAGGGAAAAATTTGGGAAGGCGAGATGACGCGCAATCCGTCTAAGTCGCCCCGCAGACACGTGATCGAAAGTAGATATTGTCATATATCAATTTGGAAGAGTTGGATGTGTAGGAGTGGTTGGCTTTAGGTAAGATCACCGCGCTTCAAACGAATAATTTTACAAACACCACATGCAGGCGCACTAAGAAAACCAGTAACAGATTCCTGTTTGCTGCCTTATGACAATTAGAGAGATATGTGCTGTGTGTTTATGTTTATGGGCTGCTGCTGCTGCTGCTGCTAGGCTAACTGAGCTGCTACACCTCCTTAGACAGAGTCACTGTACCCATTTACATACATCTATTAGAATATCATGAAGATTTACAGGTAAGATTGTGTCATTATTATTATCAGTTATATTTTTATCAACATTATTGCTATTATTGCTAGCACACTAAGGCAGACTACACGTTACTCTAGCATTTTGAATACTTATCATCACAGTCTATTACACACTGAATAAAAATGGCATTAAGAGACAACAAGCCGTCATTAATCGCTCTAATTGGAGCCCGGATAAGGTATAAAGCCCCAGAAAGGCTGTTTCATGAGCCTAATCCTCCTTTCAGTCTTTAAAAATTAAGTGAACAAATCACGGAGACAAATCTGAAAGCCGCCTGAAGACATTTTGATACAGTGGTCTGTGAATATGCAGGAGATAGTTTGATATGGCTCACTGTATTTGTTGTAAGCTCTTTCATTTTCTTTAAGTGAGTCTGTTGGTGCTGTGAATGAGCTCGGCGTTCATAATGGGTATTGTGCAACATGTTATTATTTCCCCTCTTTTAACAGATGGAAAACTTTCCTGTGCATGGATATAATTATGCAGTAAAATGAATTCAAGTTGAAGTTGGAAAAAAGCAGAAAACTCAACGTTCGCATGCTGCTTTGCATACTAAAGTACTCGGTCTCATTTACATCATTATCAGTATTATCATTGTCATTATTCCCTTGACTTTGGATCATGACAGAGAGTCCATGGAGGACAAACTGCGCACTTCAAGTTCCTGGAGTTCCTGGAGGACTAACACAGAAGCCCTCAGACCGCCAGCTCCCCAAGAGAAAATCTGCTCCGGAAACATAAAAACAAACTCAGAAAAAAGAACTATACCACTGCTGGAGAAAAGCCTTGAATCAGCATTACTTCATGATGGATTTATTATTTGTGCAAGCCTTATATTCCAAAAATCTCCACACTGATAAAAGAATAATGTCTCCTTTATGTCACAAGGGTTGTTCAAATTAAATGTTTTGTTGCAGGTTTTGACTATGAGCTCCAAAGCGAGGCAACAATTATTGTTCTTGTAAACGTCTGCTTATGGGCCACTAAGACCGAGCTTATTGACCAGGCTGCATGAAGGTATCCGACGTTTCCATTTAAAATTAAACAAGTCCCAGTTGATATTTCAAGCTGCTGTGATCATTTTATTTTCCAGAGAAATGTCCACATTAAATTGTGTGTGACTGTAAAAACAGAGACAACTCCTCTTTCTAAATAAATTAAAATAAATGAATGGTTTGAAGAAAAGATGCGGCTGCGTGTGCTTTCCTGCGTCATTGTAAACTTTTAATTGTCCTGTTGAGGGCCATCTTGGATTCTTTATAGACTAACTGTTACTATCACAAGGTGAAATTAATATGATGGTCCACTGTTTATGGTTATAGTCTACTTCCTAAATGTTGCAAAAGACCCTTGAATTATTATCCGATATTCCAATAACATTATATTATATTAAGATCACACGGGACACCTGCGTGGAGCAAAATAAAAAGTGAGAGCAAAGTTGTTGTCTTTGGTGATTTTTAACAACAAGAACCCAGAACCAAGCCTTGGAATTTTGAGTCCACTACACGGATGTTTGTGAAGGGAGAGAAGTGGCTTTGGCATTAGCTTGTTTACTACCCCATGAGACAAAAGGTTGTCTCACATGATGCATCCTGCATCCAAGTACAAAGAAAGCAGTCAGCTGTCCAGACACAGCACTTGAATTTGACCACTAAAATCCTCACTACGTCCACCATAAAACGCCGAATGGCCGTAGTAATGCTAAATCCCTTTGTTCCGTAGCAAACCATAAAGGGAGGGAATGAGAGGAATTCAGCAACAAGATTATCTGTGAATTATAAAAAGAAAATAAAGGCAAAAATTCACAAATACAATTCTGTTTCACGAAAATCTCCCTTATTAATTTTCTAAAGCAGTTTATGTTGATTTTAATGAAGCAATGTGAGCGCAACATTTTAGAAAACTCTTCTGCAATATTATCCTGTTGCATTTTTTTGTACTAAAAAAGTCAAATTTATCCAAAGTAATGGAAGAGTATGTATATGAGAGGATAATTCAAAAACAAAAATATACAACTCAAATTATGCGCAGTGAGGCACAGTTACTATAGTGGGACATTTAACGGAAGAAGAAGGGCAGCTTTGGAAATATTTGTGTAAACACACTGGCCTGTGGCCTGTACGGACACATGCTCGACACATGCTCTACTGCTGCTGTTGTGCAATTCATAACACTTATAATAATCCCCACATCAAAATGTCGCTGTCTACTTTAACAGTGTGAATTATACCGAGCACTGTAATATCTAAAAGTTCATGAGCCTGGATGAACTTTAAAGTTGATTTTTTTTAAACGGAAAACCGCTAAATATTATTCATTAAACAAATATCCAGAGGTCACAATACACCGTGCTCCCGTGTCAACATGACTCCGATTATAACTTGATATCTGTGGATCAAAATCAAAACAAACTTTTCTTTCAGCAGGCAATAATAGCTCAACAGCAGACAGGTCAAAACAATATTGTCAGATCATTTCCTCGTCATAATCATTTTACTGATGCGTATTAGCGCGGTATAAATAAATAATGTAAGGGTATGAATAAGTGATGCACTAATAAAATACAAAAGTTAGGGCTGCTGATCAAGTGAAGAATGCAAAAGAGGAGTTTAAAGAACTACACAGCACACAGGAGGAATTAAGGGTGTTAAAATGAATGGGAAACAGCCCTCCTGACTGCGTTTTGGTCGTAGTATTTGTCATAACGTGGCAAAATATGAGCAGCTAACGTCCATCACTTGGTAATATACGCCTTCCGATGCTTTGAACACTGGCTATTCTCGCCTTGGTGCGCACAGACCATCAGTCACAGAATAAGGTTTCACATGTGTTTATTTCCTCTGCATGGTCGACTCCTGATATTCTGCTAGCAGTAGGACCCAGCAAAGTTTGATTTGGTTGCACCAAATGAGCAGCCAAGGAATATGCAGAGTTTGCACGCAAAGGGGTCTATAACCGAGTTATTAATTTAGGGTTTATTCCAACGACTCAGGCAAGATGAACAATACTTAAAAAGCATATCCCAAATATTTGAAGAAGTAGCCAAAGTATCCTGTAGCGTGCTCCAGAGAAGAGGTGTTGTAAACATTGGCCATTCTTCTCTTAAATATCACCGTTGGAGAACAAACTTTACGACTGTGTCTGTGGAATTTAAGTTATGTATTGCTACCTAGCGCCATAATTACAATGGTTAACCTAGGTGTCACCCTCTTGTTAAGAAGAACTCTCAGTTCAAAAATGACGCCCCTAAATATTGCAGAGTGTTTGGCTCTGCGTCGATAAATCCTGCGCCAGTGCTAACCACACATATAAGAACAGCGACACACTCAAACATACACAAGAGTACAATGCGCGGTTTACCCAGACAGTGCTGCACAGCTAGCTACAAGGCCAGGCTAAATGTAGGAAGCCTGTGTAATCATATTACGGTCCCCCCATGGCCTAGATAAGTTTAATTGGATGTAAGTCGGGCAGTTAAACTTGGCTGTGTGAGCTGCGAACAGTTTCAAGCAACACTAAAGAGCCCTGTTTTCTTTTTTACAGAGGTCCCAGTGAATGCGCCGTGCGTGAAGCGTCTGTGGTGGCAACAATAGCTACAAGATAAGGACGTGTGTTATTGTTACATTTAGAGTTATCTCCGGAGTGTATTTATTTTTCAACCACCAGAACATAAAGCTTTCAAAACAGTGTTAAACTTTACTATTCAACGTATTAAATGATTTTCACATCTCAACAAATTCCCATAAACCAACTTCAGCTCCAATGTGATGACCTGGGGAAACCTGGAACTGGATTTATACTGAAATCAGTGAACAGTCAAGTGGTGTATCTATCTTTAATCTTGATCTAGATAAGGTCAAAGTCAGCTTGTGTTAAATATTGTGCCACAGGGCATTTTATTTGCACGGTTAATATCATTATATACAGTTTAAATAAAGAGCATGTTATGTGCAGAGTTACTTGAGGCTATGGCCTGTCACATGGAGACAGATTTAAAAACTATAAGTTCCGTGTATTACTCCTCTATTAACTGTGCAGTTCATGTGGAATATTCCCAACACCCTTTATGATTAGCAGAGATACTATGGCCATTGTTTGAAAATAGTCCACAGTTGATTAGATATCCTAAGTAATTGACGCTTTTTAGGCTCTTTGGAATTACGCACAGGGCGGCGCAAAATTACGCACGTCTTGTTATCATTACGCACAGCTTTTTTATAATTAATAAGTTGATATTCTTGGAATTTAAAAATTAACAGGTGATAAATTGTGTTTTTGTTACACCAAATGATTTTTAAAAAATCAAAAAAATAATCAGATTCGACTAAATATGCTTATGCGCAATACATAGACGCCGACTTTTTGACATATTCCTTTGTGTCTGTGTTTTTTCATGCTTATTCAGACTTTTGATTTAGTCAAAAAAAAGCCCGAACTGCGTGATGAAGGGATGAGACTGTGGGGTTACATCTAAATTTCGTCTAAATTACTAATATAATTGCGTTAATTGATCAAATAAAACAACTGAATACGAACATAAAATCTCACATCATGAATAAAAGGAGCACACGAAAATTATTCGTATCATCTGTCATTATTGATGCTATGAAAAAGCTGGAAACCACATACGTCGACACCTCATTATTAGATCCAAAGTTATAACATGATAACATACAACGATCACAAAATATTTCACCAGTCAGCACCACACACCGCAAACAGACTATTACTCAAAACTACATTGTTAATTTGCCGCTCCATCCAGAGTTATTCGGGAGTAAATACAAGGACTATATTTCACAACAAAAGTTAGCGCGCACCGCTTTGCTGCCTGGGATCCTCGGGATCAAAATGCATTATTTCTGTTTGCAGAGTGGTGCAGTGTGTGCGTGGAACAAAAATAGTTCTCCCTGAGCTTTGCGCTTTAGACTCACATATCGTTGAAGTGCCTGCCCAAACACTTTGCTCTGATGTTTGCTTTACCGTCTGAGCTGCAGACTTTCCAAGCTTTTCTTTAGCGCCAGGTATTTAAACACACTGGACATATGTACACACTGATGCTCATGAAGGGATGAAAATGTATATTCCAGGCTGCGCTGGACCGATAGAGCAGAAACTTGAACAGGTGACAAAGGCCTTTTCTTGCATACTGTTTGAAACTGGCAGAGCTTTACGCAGACACCGCCGGCTGTGCAGCTCTGTGCTGCATACTTGACCTTCAGTGAGTGTGTTTGGGCCAAAGCGCCGCCTGTAAAGACTCGTCCACAAACAAAACAAAAAAAAATTGGACTTGACTTTAATTAGAAAATGGATTGAGAGATTAAACAAAATGAAACAAAGCATGTAAATTGAAGATGCTGACCACATTAGTAGAAAATTATATTGAATAATACAGACGGAATTTTTGTGGCTTTAAATTACACATATCGCTGACTCTTAACTGTTTTATTAAACAGGAATGATAACTATACTTCTGGGGGGGAAAATGCAATCCTTACATTTTGTTTGGGGTTTTGAATGAGCTATTCGATGATGTTTATGGACTCAAATTAATTAGCTTTAGGTTTGTTTGTATTAAAAGTATGAATATAGCTTCTCGTAGTGTTAAAAGAAGGTACTTATTAAGAGTTGCCTTTAAGTGTATCTGTTGCAAATATTGGTCCAGTAATGCTGAGCTCTGACCTACACCTTATCGATATTTTATATTCCTTAGTGAGATTCTTCACTGGTAAGTTGTGATTCCGATGTAATATGTGTCTTTAAAACTTTAAATGCTGATAGGATAAACTGAAACTGCTACCATTACGACAAGTCTGTCGAAACGCAATCTCAGAACACAATCAAGCAAAACATAAGAGAACGAAGTGAAACCGACAAATAAATTTAAACTCAAAAGCACGTTTAATACATGTAAAATGTTAGATTCTAAATTGAGCCACCAGTTACCTCACCTTTATTGTTTGATCCAATTTTTTTTTCTTTTCTTGCCCACCACATAAGGACTGGAGTGGGCAAGCGGAGTCCCGGGGGCCACAAGCGCTCCCATTAATCTAAAGGTGTCCAAAGAATAAATTCTGTATGTTAGTGATCCGGAAATGGGACATAACAAAATCTGGAACAACATTATTCCCTATGAGATGCCAAAACAACATCACACACAAATTGGAAAATAAAATAGTTATATTTTGTCAATATTTAAATCTGATTACCGATGTGGGCCTTTTATTTTACTAAGTGAGTGTTAATTACTAATTATATTTCTTATTTTTAATCATATATTTTATTGTTAAATATATTTTTTGTCTTCTGCTCAATGTCATGCAACAAATATCTGTATTTAACTGTCAAAAGACTTATTCCAAAGGATGTCTCTTGTGCACGTCTATTTTTTTTTGTTCTTACTCATAACTAATTGCGTATTCGTATCTTACGTGAGTGAATTTTTAAGCACGTGGTCTTTTTTTAAGTATATTGATTTGTTCTAAAAGTTTGTTCTGGCATGTGTTTGCACGTGCAGCTCACAGAAAAAATGTTGCCCTTGTGCGCAGAAATAGAGGAAGTATTTCCTGCACACTCCAATCAATTTCAAACACAAAGCACATTTTAGGATTAGTTTTGTTCACCAAAGTGCTGTACACACTAAAACGCAGCAAATAGAAGAAAATGTAAAAATAAACAAAATACTTAAAGAAATAATTTTTTAAAAAATAGCATAAAACACAAACAAATTACTCTATTGTATATTTTTAAGTTCTTTAAATAGTTGTATGTTATGATGATGAAACATAAATGAAGTTGACTAACGCTCCCTTGACTTCTTCGTACTAAAATATAGTTGGCTGTAGTTGTTAAGTTTTTATTTTGCACTGGAATTATGCCAGTTCTCAACATTTTAGGATGTGAATGGAAGTATTACTCAATCATTTAAACGATTAATTATTCTGCCATTATATTTACATGCAACTGAAACAGTTTTCTTTCTGCACTGAGCTTTGAAATGTAAAAAAATGACACATCTCTCTGGAAGTTATATGTGTGCCTCCTTAAAATATTGTAACGTGTAGAGCTTATTCTACCATTGCTAAAAACGTGTCCCTTTGGCAGTGGCAGTTATCTGCATGTGGCCCTCTTGGTGACAAACTTCCCCATCCCTGGTCTATAAGAGGATCCGGCTCCCTCAGAGGTAGCATGGAGACCTTCACACCCCGTATATACTGCGTTGTTGTACGTGCCATGGTATTGAAAAACAAATTGGTAAGATGGCGCATTTGAGAAAAAGAAATAGAGCCCATAAAGAACTCATTTCAGATCATGTCAAAATCAATACACAACAGTTCTGAGAGGAGTGAAACGGTATGGATCCCTCACGCTAAGCATTCCGTCTCTCTTTCTCTATCACATTAACACTGTTCTTCAAAACACACACTCCCCCACACACCCTGCACTCCCCTACTTTGGTAGGAATAACATTGCTTTCTATTCCTCCAGCCAACTCCATACCATAAACGGTAGAGGGGCGGCGGGGGACGTAGACCACATGCCACACAAGTTCTCTGCGAAGGGCACTGTGAAGCTCACTGACCTTTGGGACGCGGAGACAGGCCGCCATAAACAGATTTAGCCAGTCTCAAAGTCAAAAGTGTCCAAGAGCAGTGAAAGACCTATTGTAAAAGACCTGCAAAGCCCACTGAGATTTTCTCCTCTTTTACAATTCAAATATCTGGAGGCTTTCCGCATTGGCTTCTTTGGAGCACTTTGTTTTGGTTTTATGGTTTTTATCTATTGAATCTGAATGCACACAAACAAACAAGAACAGATTAATATCTGATTTCTGACATTTTCTTGATTTGATGAGAAAAGGTGACTGGAAAAGGACGAGGCGCACGTTGAGTGGTTTGTTGTGCGTAAAGGCGCTTGACATGTTGCCAATAGTAAATGCAAGCCAAAGCCAAAGCCAAAGAGGGGTAATAAATACCTGGGCAATCAGACAACACAGAAAAAGAGTCACACATAACACCAGCAGATTCGTCTGGTTTTGAAGTTCAAGTTAAAACAACATGTTCCCATATCCGTTTGGCACAGTTCAAAGTGAGCAGGATGTCACGTAATTCAGCCCAAATAACCGCACCGTTTTTCACAGGATTCACCAAACTACCCTACAAACACAAACCTCTCTGTGCATCATTTGATCTTGGTAGCAAACCCGCTGTGCTAAATGTTGTGAGCCCTTATAATGCTTGAACCATTTTTCTTTTTTGTCTTTTAACAAATGATACAAACTGTCGACGCTGTAAGATACAGTTAACCATTTCCCTGTTAAATTCAGCACTAATCGACGGTAATTTCTTCTAAATCGGGGATGCCTATTTGGCTTCCTCTGTATTTTTACTATTTGTGCATTTTAACAAGCAAATGTAAGACTAAAAATGCAAATAACTGCGTCCAATTATGTTATTACAAATGTTTCCATTTGTATTTTAACAGCGCATGAATGGATTTAGATTTTTCGCAGCATTTAAATTCTAAACAGACACTGAACCATGTAACATCCTGATTAATATCATTGTTATTAGAACATATACTGGTTGAAGTATTGCGGCGCGGTCATGGTCGTCGTGGAGTATTTTGTATCTATTATTCTCCTGTAACCAATTTAACAAGGCAACACAAACATTACACTCCACTTTACGCCCGTTCATGGTCAACAGCGCGTTTGATGGGGAGTCATTGGAGTTATGAGTGATGTCATCTTACTGATCAGAATTAAAACACGCAGTTGATGAGCTCCCCTTGGATGGTATCAAACTGCATGACATATTTGTAACACTCCATGTCATAGTTTGTTTAGAAATGTAGAAATGCTATGCTGCGAAATATTTGGTTCAAAACATACACGGAGATATGGATGCTGTAGTCCGTGCGTAAAAGGATCCCTATGAAAACCTTACCCATGCATCTCCCATGCTGTGCAGAAGGAATAATCCAAATTCATTTCCTCGTGAGGTTTCCAACATTCATGATCAGACACCAGGCAGTCATTCAGTCGAAACGACTCCTCGCACCAGATGCGCAAAAACTGCATAGAAAGCATTTTTGTGGATATATAACCAACTGGATCTCATATACATAAATAGATATCTGAAAAAATAAATGGGAAAAAGACCAGTAATTCTAGAGTTTCCATAGGGGTCTTTATAATATAATGCTGCATTTTGCAGTTCATGCAAAAGCACAATGTATTGCATGAAGTATGGGAAATTATCATTGCGACTATCATTTTCATCTTTCCTCCTGAGTGAAAAAGAAATTATAATAAACTTTGCGCAAGCCATAATCGCCGTGCTCTGTTTAAGAAAATATGTTCGACTTTGTCACCCTTGCTAAATAAAACAAAAACATTAATGTTATTATTAACATATCTTGAGATTTACTTGCAGGTACACACGGGACGGTGCACGTTTGTTGTAAGGTGTGTAGGCTTTGCACCGTTAAAGAGCTGATTTAATTTGAAGAGAGGAAAATAATACTGCAGAGAGCCTGATGTCTCTGTTAAGTCACAACAAATCATCATAGTTTTAATTCATAAATGTCCAGTTCGTTAGTCGAAACTAACTCACTGAAAATCGTCCTGAGTTGCATGCGAACCTCATCATTCATCTGTGTATTTGTGCTCGGACATACTGGGACCAAGGAAGGCCGGGCCGGTTGCAGCAGCAGCCGTTCACAGTCCATTGAAAAGGCAACATGTGATCTCAACACTGAGACAGCACAACATTTACCAACTTTACGTAACAGACTGTGTGCTGCTGTGGAAGGAACGTTTGGTTAGTTTGTTCCTGCAGAAAAAAAGACTGCACATGCAGCCTCTGCATTGCTTTACACGGTTCTGCCAGTAGGGAGAGCTTTGTGGATGTCAGATCTCATTATAAAAGCATCTATGTGGTTTGTAGGGATCAAATCTTTTTTTCTAATCTGATGTGTGGGTTTGTTTTCCTTTTTTATTTGTGTATTTACAATGCGATTAAAATCCCTAATGCAAATCAGACAAGAGGAAGAGAGGATGCACAGGGAGAGGACTGGCCAAGAGGCTCGACTATATGGAGCACTGGGGTGTAACCCTATTACAGCTTTACAGAGCTGTTGCGTGTTTAGCTGCACCGTTATAGGCTTGTAGCACCGGTGGCACTGATTTGTTTGAAAATCAAGGGTAACATGAGGCTTTAGAAAAGTGTGCAGAGGCTTAACGCTTAATTAAAGACTATGAAATGTACACATTTGTTGTAGTCTTAAGGAGTAGTATAAATAATCACAGCATTCAATGCAATATGCTGTGAAGGGCAAACATCTGGCCGCCATTTTGCACGGAAAGCTACCTACAGTCCACCTTTGCGGCCATAACAACGGAAAGCCAACCTGTGTGGGCTCCTATTGATTATAGTTCACAGCGTGTCCGGCCGTGTGCCAACAAAAAAACACCCCCTCAAATTCGTCCAAATGGCCCTTTAAAGCTCAGATCTTTATTTCACTGCAGTGGACACACGTGTACTTTTAAAACTGTCTTACAGGTCCCGTCCAATAAAATAATCCCCGCAGACTGAAAAGCTGATTTTAAAGGAAAGCATTCAGGGAGGCGACCCAATGACACACTGAGGTTACACCAATAAACGTTTCAATATTCTGTTTATTGAAGACCTTACGCATATACATTCATATCATTATTACTTTTACAAGACAACGTAGCAATCCTTACAAGCGCAAAGAAGGGAATGCCATGAGGGACAAAAATAATAAGAACAAACAACTATTACACAGAAACAGGGATTCTTTCAATGTCATTTATGGTGCTTTTTCCTGCATACCATTTCTTGTATCCATTCCTGGCAGTATATTGTAATAGGCCTACAATTTCACCTCTTACTTCCACATGGCTATATGGAATGCGATATTTTACACGACGATCATTATAACATAAAACACTTTTACATAGCAAGAAAAATCCTCAAACAGGATGCAAATAGTAACATATATGTAATTTCATTTTACAAAGTTATACACCAGTACAGGGTGAGGAAAGGGACAACACTGAGCACGTTGCAAAGAGCAAGTACATTGACGCAGGCCTAACAGGCCCCCCGTCTTTTTACTATAATGATGATAATAATAATAATAATGATGATAATAATAATAATAATAATAATAATAATACATTCTTTGTAGCAGTTTGCGTCTAAAACGCATACTTGGTGTTTGCTTATGAATTGTTCAGGTAAATAAAACTGTATAAAAAATTCACCTACAGAAAAAGTGGCCCGCAAACATGACTTATAGCTATTTCACATCAATAACATGCTGCAAATACATTTTACTGCTATAGCTTACTCATTATACATGACAGATGATGCACTGCATTCCTCCCGATTTCAGGGAGATTATTCACGTTTCTAAATGTCTAAATATCTTTATTCCATTCTGAGCATCGAAATTCACAAATGCTCTTTGTAGCAGGCCTAAAAAACGTCCCGCCCCGACGCGACTGAACGCGGCTCCATTGTCGGGCCAAGATGGCCTGAACATGTATTTTTTGTTGTAGAGTATTTCATTTACAGGAACTGTTAATATAACTGAAGAATATACTATTTTTTAAACTTGCATATCATGGTCGTGATTTTAAATAGCAGCTCAAAACCGTATCCAAACGGTGATCTCACTAAACTTAAGAAACAAAACCCATGCAGGATTCTGTGGCTGTTGTTCACACAAGTTTAAAGGTAATAAAAGTAAGAAAGTACCTTTGGAAACTTGTTAGCACATGAACAAAGTAGTGGTGACGTCTTTCCCATTGCGAGATATGGATTACATTGCAGCTTTAGTTCTCCCTCTCCTCATGCAGACTTGCAGACTTCCTGCCCGTGACCGTGAACGTGCCACAACGTCTGCTGGAAACTCCAGATAAAAAGATGGTCCTTTTTCTAAACAAGCACGGCTGTGAACAGAAAGCATTTATCAACGGGGAGGGAGAGTATTGGATATCCAGAAACAGGATTCTTATCACGCGGATGCTGCTCTAGGCTTCTGTCTTTCTGACTTCAATCATGTTTGAAAACATATTTTTGTGTCATTCTGGACAAAGGCTTCGCTTCCTCCTCGTTTCCTCTGCTTAAAAATTGGAACAAAAAGGGATTGTGCGTCATCCTAATTCTGAGTTATACTGCCTTGGCGACAAATTAAGCCTGGATGATATAAGAGGTGTAGACTAATTTTTGACGATTCAGAGAAAGGGAGACACAGATTCACAACACACACTCCCTCTTTATTCTTCAAGGAATATGACCAGAGGCAAAAAAGATGTTGACCTGATGCGTCATCCTGATATTGAGTATTATCTAAAAAAACTAAACCCCTGGCTTAAGAAGGCTGGTCTCCTGACAGATATCAGAAATAAAAACAAAGGACAATGTAATACTTTCTCCTTCTCCACTTTCAATTTTCTGTGACTAGAAAACGAAAAGGATTTTGATACTCTGTGTCACTTCAATCCTGAACTATTGTCTTATTGTCTTGAGAACAAAATACGGGTAGCTTGCGTTTACGTTGCGGGCTGATTTTAACGAATAAGAGCTTGAAAAAAAGAGGCACAGGAACCCATCTCCTGCTCCCTATCCATTATTCTTGGACAAAATTTGAAGGAAGGGATGGTGATATCCTGCGTCATTCCAATACTGAAGTACAGTCATAGGGACAAACTACAGGTAACTTACATTAGGGTAGCGGGTTGACCTTAGACAAATGAGAACTAAAAAGAGAGGCGCAGAAATCCATCCCCTGCCCTCTATCCATTTTTCTTGGATATTAAACGCACAAAAGGATTCTGCGATCCTGCGTCTCATCAACACTGAACTACTGTCTTAGGGACAAAAATGCGTAGCTTATATTTAGGGTGCGGACTCATTTTTGATGAATATGAAAAAATAAGACACGGAAGCACACCCAAAGCTACCTCCTCAATTTTGTCCTTCTATAAATTGAATAAAGAATGTTATTGATAATATGCGTCACCCAAATACTGAACTACTGTCTTGGCGACAAGTTATGCATGGCCCGCAGAAAGAGCGCAGACTTCTTGATGAACAATAATAAGAAACTAAACACACAGAAAATATTTCTCACAGCTTTTTGTGCGATTATACAAAACCATGAAGGTAATCTTTTATAGGCGTGTATTATAGCTTTGAATGCCAGCACAGTGGCGTGTTTGTTTGGGCTTGTGTCGCCCGCACCTTTGAGGAAAATTGATAAGAAATGTGGGGGTAATTGTCTGCAATGTAAAAGATGGATAGATGAGTGCATGCATTGAAAGAAGACCTATGGGAGCGTAGAAGGCTTGGCATTTTTTACTGCCTATCGATTCACCTACTGCCGCATCTCTAAAAGTAGGCCAAAGCTTGCTCCCTCAGCATGAGTCTCTTCTTCTTCATCCTGCGGTTCTGGAACCAGATCTTGACTTGTTGGTCGCTGAGGTTCAGACGGTCAGAGAGCTCCCTCCGCCGCTGTCTGGTGATGAACTCATTCATCATGAATTCGCCCTCCAGCTCGGCCAGCTGGAGCTTGGAGTACGGCTTACGCTTCTTTCTGGTCCGGGTGTGCATCGGGTACCACGGGGCAGCTGGAGGAGAGGGAGGAGGAGGTGGAGGAGGAGGAGGAGAGGAGGGGGCATACAGCAGGATTAGACACCACAGTTGCAAAATCACGGTCACATCCAAGGTTATGAGGAGGCTAGAGGGGCGTCAGTGGTCATAGGCACGCTTTATTATTTGTATGGCTGTGCGTAAAAGTGATTCTAACATCATTTAGGGTATGTACAAGAAAGTATGACCATCATTTCTATCCAACAATCATTCCCGTAGAGGCGGAGTTCCCCCAAAAATATGTCTAGTGCTGTATACATGCAGACAGCATGAATTTCAAATTTTAGAATTCTAAGTTTTGCAAAATACAAAACCAAAAATCATTAAGGAAAGAACTTATATTTCAATCAATATCCAAAGAAATTAAGCTCCACATAAACTATTACTCTCTCCACACACACAAACTGGATTTGTTTTGGTGTCTGCCAGGACTGCTTGCTCATTCAAAATTCAAAGTAACGGATCAAACTTGTAACATCTCTGCTTTTATTTCATTTGTGAGGTTTCTTTCTTATATTTCTTCTTGTATCCTACAGCTGATGTAAATTTGGAAATATTCCCCTGTGGGACAACTAATGGAACATCTGATCTAATCTTATATTTTTGTCTTTCTTTAATTCCCTTTATTCTATTTTTGCGGCCCAAAATGTCCAACAGTTTGTGTCACAGTAACCTTTATTACCAGTTAAAGTAGGATTAACGTGATAATTAAACCGTGCTTGCAAATCCTCCTGCTTATTTGCGAGTTTCAGAGCATATTAAATTACTCTTGAGTACACAGGGATAGATTTTAATTCTGTTTATGAGTCATTAAAAAGAATACTCCAACTATTTGAAGCAGCCATCCAGAGCGCCCCATCTCTTTAAATCAGTGCCTTAATTTGTTTGTATAAAAAGCAACAGAGCACAAAATTCACTTTTTCTTTTCTGGAGATACTCGGTCGAGGCTGACGTTTACCTCAAAGGTTTGGGTTGGCAATTCGGTTTGTTGAGGATATCTGCAACTGTGCACAACCACATGGCGCGTGAGGTATTTTAGGGCAACCCCTAGCGGCGTTTGCTCACCACGCAAGTACCCTGCAGGCTAATGAAGGCTGCAAGTTGTGCATCAAGATAACGAGCTCTAATGACGCTGTAATACCGCCTGTGTACGCTACGTGCATCCTGATATTCAATAACAAGAGCATGCGTTTGTAAGAACTGTGATAAGGGAATAAAAATGGCACTCACCTCCGCCTGCAGCTATGGTGTTTGCATGGCTCCCCGGTGACACCAGGGTCTGTGTGTCGCTGGATGGAGGCTTGCTGCCCTCGTTGAGCAGCGAGGAGCTGGAGTCGGACTCCATTGACTGACAGGATGGTGGGTCTTGCGTTAGCTGCTCGCTCCCGTAATCATATTTGGAGAAGGCGGCCGTGCTGCCAATCCCAGCGTGCATCCCGTGGTCAGATGTTAATGATGATGTGTCTCTCGCCCTGTCCTCCCGTTTGAGGCTGCTGCTGCTGCTGCTGCTGCCACCTGAGCAGGTCTCTCTGCTGCCGCTGCCGTTATTGTAGTAACATTTGCCCTCCTCAGCTCTGCTAATTTCACACGAGCGGTTGAAAGAAGGGTTAATAGACACGGGGCTGCTAAAGTAGGACTGAGAGTATCCATTGCACGGCTCCGAAGGGTTCCACGGGAGGGAGCAAACATTGTCCCTTCTCGGGTAGGAGAGAGACGGTAGCCCCGCCAGTTGTCCCCCTGAAGCTCGAAAATTCGGGAAGTAAAACGTGTCTCCCGTGTGGATGTTTACCAAAGGTCCCACAAACCCTGGATTAAGGAGATTATGCTCGCCCATTTCCGCGGGCCCGACCAACAGCTTCTAGTTTATTGCAATCTGACATTTAACATAGTTAAACCTGGAGGGGCGCCTGATTGGTCATCCCCATACCACGTGTCCAGGCCAACTTCTGCTCCATATAGTACCACCCACTCGGTCCCTCTCAGACAAAACAAAACATTAACTTCTGTATTACAAGGGTTTATATGCTTTTTAAAAATACTATAAAGCTTTTTATTAAAAATGTACAATCTTGTTTTTCTTCACTTGAGTCCTGCAGAGCCCAAAAGGAGCTCAGGCTGCTTCTCCTCTTACACTGTTGGAACTGTCCATGGCCTCGTTTCATCTCTTTATAAGCTGGCTCAAGTTTTTAAAATGCTTTCTCTTATGAAAACTGTTTTTCTTGCTGGAGAAGAAGGTGCATATGACATCTTGTTTTCTAGCAAATTATGGTTGAATTTCATGTCATATAAAGCTGTGATGTCCCAATTTTACAAGCTTGTTTTAAGAAAAGACTGATG
The DNA here is from genome assembly GCA_036419115.1 of Scarus forsteni. Lineage (NCBI taxonomy): Eukaryota > Metazoa > Chordata > Actinopteri > Labriformes > Labridae > Scarus > Scarus forsteni. The sequence continues at coordinate 10,193,876 of JAZDUH010000083.1, read as the reverse complement.
CTCATTGCCGCACTCTGCTCATATTTACAGTAACGGGGTCAGCAGGTTGAAGCCAGTGGCTCTGTAAAACAGGACGATATTCTACAAGGTTACTTTAAGAGGGTATATTTCACCTTATATTCTCTAGTACACCTCACATGAACAACTTTAACAGATACCTCCAATAAACGTTCGCAGCCAAACTCTGCTGGGATTGTTATACCTCTCACAATTCTTTTATATGAATTTTACAAGATATCAGAGGCCACTTAACTGATCCGAGCAGCTGAGAGCCTCTGCTTCATCTCGCGATAATTAGTTGATTTGTAGGAGACACTGAAGACACGCTGGTGAGAAGTGTCACACTGTAATTATAATTCTGCTCTGACAGAGATCAGAATAAAAATGACGATAAATTCATTTTACATTTGTAAACAACATGCAGACATTTCTCTTCAGAAAAGTTTGTTTTCTGTTGGCTTGTTTTAACAGAGACTTTCGCATTGGCAAGAAGAGGACGGGCTTCAAGCAAACATAAGGCGCAGGACTTTCTAACGTGATCATGAAGCTTCTAAAATGTTCTGACTAAAGTTTCATTCTTTTGCATTAATCTCCCGAGTCCACATATATTGCAGTTTGAGAGAAGACACATGGAAACACTTCTCCTCAGAGATTTGTACGTCAAATATCGTTCGCCCTGAAGCAGCGGTATCTGTGGGATAACTAAAAAACGGGCTTAAAAATCATCTACCACAGTGAACGAATATTTATTTTGTAAAATTAAAAACTCTCAATGAAACTGGAAATTTATTTTACCACAGCAGTGGGCTCGTTTTGTCCTGAATATTAAACTTCAAGAAGAGTGGGGAAAAGTTTTTTTTAATGTATTACTGAAATAAAATAAAATAAAAAAATAGAGAGCTGAATACAACAGACCAATCGATTAATTCCAAATGGGAAAAAACTGCAGGAAAAATAAAACTCAAAGATTATCCTGGGACACATACACACTCTTATACCTCACCACTAATACATTCAAGTTCACGGCGCTGCCATGGTGGGCTGAACTTGATGTTGAACTCATATATTGTATTTAACTGTACAAAAATAGGCATCCTAAAATATGACTGTAATTATCAAAATGCATTATTTACGTTCAAATGCCTCTTTCGTCCGCCTTAAGTGAAACGCACTATAAAATAAACAGGAACATGGTGCGCGCCAGTGTTGTGTTGATTCAAAATCAACCAAATTACCATGCTCACCTGAAAACAAACTATTCACGTCATCCAGAAAAAAATAGATAAAATCCAAAGTTCTGTAATGTATTGATAACAGGGTGACGTTGTTGATTAACGCAAAGGTGCAGGGTGTCAGCAGCTTGCACATGCGTGCTGAATGCTAATACTTGCGTGCTACCAAATTGCCAATGAAGTGTAATGTGAGACATCAGCATTCATTTAAACACTGGTTTGGGAACGATTTGCCAGTCAGCCGACATGTGATAGGTGTATCCGTCACTGCAGCGTGTATCCTATCTAACCCGCAGGCAGCGGGCCTGGCCCAGCCTTAAATAGAAGGGACAAATATCAGATGTTTGCACTAGAGGAGCTACAGAATATCTGTTACGGTTTCATTTTGTCCCCTGGACTCTGTACCTCTCATATCTCTGCACATTCTTGCATCTCGTTAGTGAGTCTCGCAATGCAGCACATCTATAATGTTCTGTGCCTCTCTCTCTCTCTGGGAGGAGCACTGGGCTGCCCACGTATCACTTGTTGTGTTATCACAATATTATGCAAATGCAAACAGTGCAGTGTAGTGTTTACAAAAAAAGAAGCGGATGGCCGTGCAGAGTGTAACAGGAAGGCTAAGGCTCCACTTTACCTCGGAGAATGAGGCCATGTGTTGCGCCTCCTCGCCTCGTCTCTCCACGCCTCTGCTGCTGAATCTCCCACAGATCCACAAATCCACATTTCCTATTCATACAACTGCTGTTCACTGCATCTCCTGCTCCAAGATGATGTCATAGTGACCGTGAGCTGCAGGCCCGCGACCCTCGATCACTTCAACGAAGATGTGCCGTTAAAGAAGAAGTTGGTAGAGGCAGCAGATAGCACTGTCAAGGTCACTGTCTAGTCCACTGTCTGTGCGATATTGAAATTAGCCCTGAGGAATCCGCTGCTCCTGTCCAGACAGGGCAATCGTCGAAACAAAGGGCTTTTCTTCCCCTTTCTCTTTGATTGTCTGCAGGCAGGTTGCCTCAGTTATAGCCTGTGCGGCCTTTTAAAGCTTCCTTCAAGGAAAACAAACCACCAAGGGAAGTCTAAAAAGAAGCCACTGAAGTGCTAACGTTTATCTTGAAGGTTTGGCTTCAGCTCTTTCATTTGTTTACGGCAGATGACTTCAAATGAAAACTTTTTAGCATTACACTGTCTCAATAAAAGTACAGAAAAAATCAAATTAAACGTTTTTCTACCATTTTGAATAATTATCAATCAATTTTCATAGTTTCTCTGTGATAAAGGGTAAGTATTACTTCCACGACTTTTTTATTATAATAAGCTAAGGATAAGCTATATTTTTTTATATTTAGCCCCATAAATAATCATAAAGGCACTAATCAAAGTCTGTTTGTGAATAAAGTCCAAGATTAAAATGCTTACCTCTAATAACAATAGGATCAAATCTTACAGACTGTCCGAAATTACGTTTCAAGAAAAGTTAGACTTCTGCTAAAAATGTAGAGACACCCGTGTAAATAATGATATGGTCAAACTAAACGTGTCTGTATGAATTCAAGTTTAAGAGAAAATGATTCTTTGGTGTATTATTTTAGATAAGCAGCATAATCAGTACTAACAAGCTTTAGTCAATACTCAAATTCTGCTTGTGAACAAAAGTTCAGAAAATCATGTTTTCCCTTAAAATATTTTATCATTAAAAATGTTTATTCTGTTAATGATAATATAGTACGTGCTTTAGGAGTCTTTTCTGAATTAAAGCTTTTTTTTTTTTTTTTTTTTTAAAGTTGGATTCTGTTCAAAAATGTTTAATTTATATAGATTCATGCCTACAAAAATTATAAAGTCCAAACTTAAAGTGCCGTAAGAAAAATTTCAGGAAAAAGTAATATACTACTCTAAAATTTTTTCTTAAAAAAAATGTAATCCTATAAAAAAAAAGTCATTAAGTATAAGTGAAACCGTAAAGCCCCTGTCTGAACAAAAGTTCAGGAAATTATTATTATATTCTAAAACGATTATAATAATATTAGATATTCATCCCTATAAGTAATTATAATGTAAAACTTCAACGTTTCTGTCAAAATTAAGTTCGGAAAAAAGGTATGAATCCTTTCTTTTACAGTTTATATTATAGGAATTCATGCTAAATTTACACACAAAGATACATGTATATATATATATATATATATATATATATATATATATATATATATATATATATATATATATATATATATATATATATATATATATATATATATATATATATATATATATATATATATATATATATATATATATATATATATATATATATATATATATATATATATTATAGTAACCATGAATTTGGCAAAATTTGCGTCTTAGTTCTAAAATAATCAAGTACATTTTTTATATCATTTTTCACTTTTATTCTGAGATGTTACCATTCAAGTGTGTGTGTATCTGAGTGAGTGGTGTGTTTGAGCGTGTGTTACATTAATTTGCATTACAAAATAATCGTGTATTGCCCATCTCGTCTTCAGTCGGCATGATAAACTAATAATTAATTTATTAGTTGACAGATCTTCAATAGTAAAGTGGCTCGTGTCATTACTGAGATAGGAACTATTTCAAAGTCTTTATTTTTTTTAAAAAAGAGAGATTTAAAATAAACGTGCTGAAAATAAGTGAGACAGTCTCTTATATCGGAGGGTGAATATTAATCAGGGGAAATAATATATTAAATAATTAATTGATTACGTGACTGAACGTTGTAATCTGGGTATTTTTTTTTTCTCGACAAGTGTTTTTCTTCTATCAGATGTATTTCAAAAGACGACCTATTAAAACATGTCCCAGCCCCATGATTACAGTTCTGTTTGATTATTAGCGAAACAAAAGTCTCACAATTAAACAGCAGAAAAAGATCCATTTATAATAATTATAATATTAAGAAGAAGAAAAACAACTTGACGCTTTGTCGACCACAAGAAACTAGACCCTCAGCATAAGGGGAAAAAAAGTTTAGCATCACAAATATAATACATGACAAATCAAAATGCCATTAATGCTTCTAAATGACTTTAAAAAGTATAAAAGAGGATAAATAAGTGGGTTGAAGGAGATGAAAAGTAGAGAGAAGTCTGCTGTCCCTGAGTCAGAGGCTGTTGCAGCACTTCCTGATATTTTCCCCTGGTCACCACCAGAGGTTATCAGCCCCCTGTCTCATGTGTCTGCTGACAGCGGCCTGCTCCTCTCACGCCCCCACACACACAACACAAACTTCACTTTACACACTCTTCAGGATTCTAAAGTGAGAAAAAGGCATGAACAGGGAGGCAAAAATACAAAAACGAGTGCATTAGTCTGTTAAATTTACCAGAAAATGTTTAGTCTCAATTGTGGTTTGTTTAGTCCGACATTAATGACAGAATCTATGTTAACACGACTCTGTCTGTTATATGACATTAGTTTATGTTAACATTTAAACTGGAGGAAAATTATCCTCAAGTATAAACTGGTGATATTTCATAGCTCGGACATGGCGAAATAAGCTCACTTTTTCCTGAATTTGTCACAAAAATACTACACATGTGCGATGTTGTGTTTTCGTATTTGTCTATTGTATTATACTGTTCACAATAATATTCGAAATCAAAACATCTGTTTGTGTTTAACAGAAATATTTGCTCTTTGAAAGAAAAAAAATATGTAAGCAAATTGTACCAATCTTGTGTAATTGCGCCACATTGGATTGACGACATTGTGCGGAAAAGTTTTGCCCATGTGAGTAATGTTTGGCTTGAACTTCAGAATATATTTTCACACTTTTTTCCTCGAACAGGCACTTTAAAAAAATCAGTTATAATAAATGCAGATTTTATTTCCAAAGCTAAATCGTCGCCGCGCGCTCTTATACTTTTAAATATATTAACGCCATTAATGCGCCTTAAACTCTGTCTGCATTCTTTAAATAATATCTGACCTTCATGTAGGAGATGAGACACATACACAGCGTTTGTTGAGATCTGTAAATTCATGAAAGAAAAGTCTAAGTAGGCCTGATGCCGTGATAGGAAGAAAACGCCCATACCTTCAATCTATATGATGGGCGACGTCCTATCATCATTTCCACTCGCTGTGCGGACACTATGGCTGCTGGTGTTGGTGTGAGACGTCAAAAGTCCTACCTGTCCTCCGTGGTCAATAACACACACCTCATGACGAGCGCATTAAAACCATTGGTGCTTCCAGGGAAACAAGTTTTAAAGGACTTCTGTAAAAACACACACACAGACACACAAAAGAGCAGAGCCCAAATGTTAATGCAAAGCTCTGAGAGATGGTCAGAAATGCAGGTCAGAGGATATCGCTACACTTCCCCTTTTTTATGTATTTATGGCACGCCATTAAGGCCGGCTGTCTAGACAGGGAAATAACACCTTGTTTGCCTACAAACAAACCGCCGCCATTGGTGTCCAGCCCCCTATTTATTATTCACAATCTGCTGTGATGTCAAGGTCAAAGTGACTGCATAGTCATGGTCAAGGGTAAATGTAGACAGCCAGAACTTTCCACAACGACTGAAAATCCAGAAACCAGACAAACCAAAACTTTGTCTGACGGCTTGGATTCTTCTCAAGGATCCCAGAAGATGTAAAGAGCTGGAAAAAGTGGTCAGAGTGTGCAGCCAGCAGGCGCTTATAGAGAGACTGCAGGAAAACAACAACAACAAAGAAGCAAAAATTGGCAGGCCAACCTTTTTCAAGACATTAAAAGCCACAATATTACTCATGAGAGGCTCGTATTGGCTATTTAGCTCCTAGACATTACATATTCTTATTAGATTAAAGGAGGCCTGTGTTCATATATGATTTAGACTAATGTGTCTCACAGATATTAAACATAAGATAGCCCTCAAATAGACCCTACTTTTAGTGTATTAAAGTTCATCTTCAGCCGTGATTATTCTCGAGGTGGTTGCATATTAACATATTTCCCTTTCTTCCATTCCATAACTACAGCGGGGGATGTATAACTTGAATTGAGGACCTTGAGTTTCTTTAACTATTGCGTTTTAAAAATGATGAAAGATAATGTATGGTTGAGAAAAATCGTCACCAACATATGTGCGTAAAACTATCGAAAATCTTCCCATAATGAAGGTTTTGTGCTGCAGCGCCCATCTGGTGTGCCCACGCGCATAACCTATAGTATGCTTTTATTCATTAAGAATGATCTTATAAATAATACAAAACAATATGCATTCTAGATTCCATTTCAAAACTCACCTGTGCCACCGAAACCGCCCGGCAGACAGATATAATATAACGAGGTTTAGCTGAAATCCCTTTACGCACGGAGCTGCCAGGAATTAACTGGCGATATTACGCACGTGGATTAACGCAAAAAAACATATTTAATAATAACACGTCTACAAACTCCAGTATTTACATATGCAGAACGCACCCTTTTACCAAAGCACTGTATGTGCAGGTGATTTTAAGTTGTGTGTAGACCACGATGCATTCTCGTATTAGTCGCGTGATTTTGTCTCCATAAAACAAAGTCTTAATCTCTTTGAATTTCTACGTATCTAAGTCATGTCTTTGTCAAAATTTGGGCTTTTGAATATCTATTTTCATTGGTAAATAAGAAATATTATCTAAAATGTTGTTTTTAGTGCAACGGCCCGCTTTCTTGAATGCATCACTCGTGTAATTGTCTCTGTCTACTTTTAAAATTTCCATATTTCAATCTGCGTGGATTATTTTGTGTTGCGCGGACCCCACTTGAGTGGTCCCCGCTTCTGCTGTGACTTAATGCGAATCAAAATAAATACGTAAATTACACATTTACAAACTTTAAAACTTCAAACCAAAAAAGTTCCAAAACTATCTACATATTGGTTATCAAACTCTGGAAGGTCATCATCTGAAAAGTGCTCTGAAAGCGTATGGAGCTTTACAATTTCCAAAGCCGGACGATTCTCTCAGCTGTACCCGCTGAACGTGAAGGAAAAAACACTGCATTAAAATATCAAACTGTGGTAACCCAGAAAATAGTTTTGTGACAGCTAGGGCAGATGTACTTTATTTTCCTCGAGGCCTGATGAGTCAGTTGAACCTGTGCCAGCTGAAAGCATATAAATGCAGGTTAGTGTTGACTTTGATTAAAATGCGGTGGGAAATGAAGATGCGCGCTCAAAAACTAGATGGAAGTATTTTTTTTCCATCCGCACACAATGTTTACCTTTAAGAACGCTTGAAAAATGAGAACCTTAAAGATTTAAAATGTGATGTTCATAGGGGAAAATATAATGATTCACAATACCAGGTTTTATTTTCTCTTTTCTTTAAGGCAGCACATCATCCATGCTGCTGCTTTGTGCATAATAACGCATCACATCATCTCCTGTTGCCATTAAGACGCCAGGACGCCCAATTAGTCTTGATCAAGCACTCTGCAACATCAAAATCTACACTCATCCATCCGCATCTTCTGCTACAGACTAAACTGTAAGAGGAAAGGCGACAGCGGTGAGATCTGCTGCTCCTTAATGACACCAGAGGATCAGGAGACGAAAAGGAAATGGTGCGATGGTTGATTGACTTGAATATTTAAGCATTTTCATAATCATCATTTATTTATGAAACACGTTTACCAGGACGTAATTCAACACCACAATACAGTTCACATACTGCACGAAAAAAAAAGTAGAAATTACAGGCTGCGTACAAGGCGCATGATCATCTGCAATGCTACACTAACAAAGACGAAAAATAGAAATCAAATCAACGATTGTGCATTTCTGTGTAATACTCATTGACTTTAATGGTTTACAATCATTCCAGTTGCATGACAGCATCCTTCACTGACAAAGGAAAAACATACAGGGGTGTTTGGATATTCCAGTTTACATTTCCGCCATACAAGATAATATGAATTAAATAATAAAAGGCATTGCACTATACAGATTAACAACATAGCAGCCTTTGTTTTCGTCCAGGCTTTAAGAGAACAAATCTCATACAGAGAACATAGCTTTTGAAATTCAGAGGGAAAACTTTTTAAAAAATGACTCGTTCTCTTGAAAGTCTGTGAGCTTTCGCGTGAAGTCTCAAGTTCAGCGTATCTCCATGCCACACGTCATGTCCATATGGCGATTATCAGTCAGAAATGACACCCAGTGACGAAGTGTCTGCTGTGATTCCATCCGTCCGCTGAAAGTCTTCGAAATGTCATCAGCTCCGTTGTTGAAATTTGGCTTAAAAATGAAAGCAAAAGAACAAAACACGCAATACTTTTCTTTGAAATACAGATATCGTTTTAAATATTATATATTTATATATGTACATTCATATAAAACAAATGTGAAGTGAAATTTTCAATATTTTCACAGTTTTTAGAGTATTTTCTCTAAAATAAAAACAGATGGATTTGTGGTATAGATGGAAGAAAATGGAAGTTAAATAAAAAAAAAACACTCAGCCAGAAGTGTTCTTCAGCTACGATTTTCGATGCAAGAGGTAAATATATGATGTGATGTGTTTTGGAAGGTATGGGTTGCAGTTTTCTGGGGGATCCCATCAAGTGGTGTGCATGTGATTGCTCTTGGATTTACTGACGAATTTTTTCTCCTTGACTCGCCGGTTTTGGAACCAGATGGTAACTTGGCGCTCTGAGAGGTTGGTGGCGGCCGAGATGCGCCTTCTCTTATCTTTGGTGATGAACTTGCTGGCTGCGTACTCTTTCTCCAGCTCCTTCAGCTGGATCTTGGTGTAAGGGACGCGCTTTTTACGCCCACGACGGTAGCTGCTGACTTCAGGCTGCAGAGGCACGACATCTGGAAGAAGAGAGGGGGAATGCGGGGAAAATATTAGTCTGTGCGCAGAAGAGAGCGCAATGATTTATTTCACACATTTGTGCAGCACTGAGTCTTTTTTATTTCTGAAGAGAAGTGACTGAGGAAAAAATGCTCATTCTTCATTTGCCTGTTAAAAACCAGTTTGATAAAATGAGTAAGATTTCATGGTCAAAAGCCAAACTGTCTCTGATGGTGTTGGTGTGTGTGCGCGCACATGTGTGTGGGTGGGGTTAGGAGGTTCTTCAAAAATCTCAGGTGTGCTGCACCTGACGTACAGAAATGCAGCAATGAATGAGTTAGCCCGCTGTTGCATTCAATCGTCTGAAAGAATAGAAATAAAGTATAGAGCATGAAGCACTACATTTAACAGGGGTTTTGCTCAGATACTACACCAGTGTACTGTTTCCCATGATGTGTGATCAATGTTTTTCTTGGCAGTGTGTCACTCTGATTGTGTCGACAGAGTTAGTACAGAGGTCAAACAACAAACATGTAGATGCTATCCGAAATCTCGTCGTAGAACTGTGCAGTTCGCCTGCAGGGTTAAACTTGAATAAGTCACACTGTGGGTCCAATTCTGTGGTCAGTGTGTGATATAAGAATAACAACACAAAAATCACAATATGGCAACTAAACTTAAGACAACATAGCAGGTTGTGTAAAATTAATAGTTAAACATATTTGATCAAAATTCAAGGTAATACCCAGAATTTTATTGCGTAAGCAGTGTAACATAATGCCCCTGCTCCTACCATAGCCAAAGATAGTAAGAAAACATTTGTATATATATCAAGGCAATACTGCATAAATATTCAACTAGTATTTATATATTATAGGGAAAAAATCAAAGATCTGAGTATCTCAGATCTAACATGCGTGACTTTTCCATTGTGCACATCCTCCTATTTTTTATTAAGCTGCCAGATTATGTATTAATTTTGCATCTTGGTATCTTTTGTTTGTGTTTTTCTTTTATTTATGTTCTTGTCTGCCATTTAAGGTGTAATTTGTTTAAGCAAGCAGAGCATTTGGATGACACTTTTTCGCCAAACCTGCCTTTAACTTATGAGAGACATGACAGGACAAGTATGGCGATAGCCTGAGAAATAGTGGTCAACTGTGAGACACCATCTTTTTCTCCTCTGTCATTTAGCAAACAGGAGCTCCTCTGCAGAGTTGATGTGGATAGATGATTAAAATAGTTTTTGATGAAAGCCACGGGCTATTCAGCTATCTATGTCATATTACACATTTCAAAAGAGGTATCAGATGTTTTCGTGGTTTGACTTAATATTAACTAATGAAGTGCGTCCTCACCTTCAAATATAAGTTACAGTAATACCTGCATGTTTTCAAGTGTGACTTAGCTTGTGTGTTGTTTTTGAGGCGAGTCAGAGACATGTACCGCGCGCGCTTGTGTTTTTGTGCATGTGTGCGCGCGCCTATGTCAGCGCGCCCGTGCTTGCGTGGCTTTCTCTTGTGTATTTTCAGTACGAACAGGGGGGGATGTGCTGTGTGATGAGTCCAGTCGAGGACATCCCTGTCTTAGATTAAAATACCTACAGTTTAAACAAAGACAGTAAAGCCTTGTGGTAAAAGACGCAGTCCAGTAAACACTCTGTAAAATGCATTCTGTCCGGGCCCCCGTGTCCATCATCAAGTATCACTGCATGTTGACAGTGCGTAAAGCAAAAGGACTATGGACTAAATTGACCAGTGTTTGGATGCATTTGCCTTTTTGCTGAAGCTGAGCTCAATGTGCAATATAAATGATAGTCAAATGGATTGTGGGATATGCAAAAAGCATGGGAATAAATCGCACAGATTTATTGGCACTGTCCAAACAGAAGACTAGCTTAGTCACTCACTATATTGTCAAACAGGGTGCAAAGGTAAGCTCTGGTGTTCCTTTTTCTACGTGTGTGACACTGGACTTTTATCATTATATGGCCTCAAGGAAAAAAATCTGCTCTTCTAAGGAAATTGCGTTATTATATAAAAATCATCCATGCACTCACTTTTCTGTTTTTTTCCACATTTAAAATGAAATGCATGCTGATTTATTTCATTTAAAACATTATAAAACAGCCCATATTTGACCCACCTGACATACAGGAGATGTGACAGGGGCACTGACAGCAGTTTGTTTATTCAGCACATTTAGAGTTTCCCTGCACTTCTGTGTAAGCTGATATTTGGCACTTTACACAATAAAATTCATAGAGTAAGCAGTAACATCCAAGCAATGTAAAAATATCTGGCTACATTTAAATAGCTTTCTTAATGTGATGACACAGGTATTAAAAGCCTACAAGCCGCAGCACTAACAAATAAATTCCTTTCTGATGGGGTCAGTTGAAGAATTTAAAATCAAACATAATTACCTGGAAAAGGTGATTTCCAAAGATGAGTGGACTGCGTTTGCTCTTTGGAGCAGTACACCTGCCCATCCCAGCCATTGGAGAGAGCCCAGTGCTGGTAACCCTCCATGGGGATCAGGGCGTCGTGCCGCGGCTCCGGGTGGGCACTGATACCCGGTACCACGGACACGTCCAGATATCCCGGGACAGCCTGGTATGAGCTGGCGAAACTCGGGTAGAAGGCAAACTCTTTGGCCCTGGTAGACAGTTCTTCCGTGGGCAGTGCTGTGCTGGGCTCGGCATATTTCTCTGCGGGGTGGTACGAGCAGGGCTTCTGCTGCAAGTTCACGTTGTGCGAGTGGGATAACCTACAGCCGTAATAAGGGTTTCCAAAGGGATAGCCGTAGCTCAGTGAAGCGCTGGAGGACGTCTGGGGAGCGGGACACTGCCGTCCGGTGTCCGGAGAGGAAATATCCGAGTAGACGGAGCCCTGGTGGGTCGCTATGGTGCTAGAATGTCGTCCCAGTGCTGGGTGCGACATCAGGTCCCTGCAGTGGGTCGCAGGGCAATTACTGCTCAGTCCCTCCATTGTTTGGCTTTTATTCTGATTGTTTTCATTCGGGCTTTTTTCATAAACGTACATCAAGGTGTCCGCCCAGCGTGGATGCAGAACCAGCGAAGTCGTCATATCAGGGGCTGCCGATGCTTTTTAAAAGTCGACTACTCCAAGACGGACACCTCATTTCCAACTACATTTTACACCACGCGCATGCGCACACTGGGCCCTCGTGTGTCCACTTCATTAAGAATCTGGCACGTGATACGCTAACAAGTCCTACGAGATTGGGCTTGCGAGATGGAGCAGAGCAGCCCTTTAAAGACCCCTTGCCTCACATGTCTCAGTTTTTTCCTGTGGAGCAGCGAGTCCTGCTATTGGCTCAGAGCGCGCAGACCCACACCCTTAAAGGGGAGTTTGGACCTTCAGGATTAGGGCAAACGAAAACAACCTGAGAAATTTTGCCGACCCTGAAAGCTGCAGGAAAATAAAACAGCATATGATTCATGTCACATTTGATAAATTGAAAATAAAATAGATATATTTCAAAATAAAACCCAGAATCAGGATTTATTTGCAGCTTGACGCAGTGCGCAATGTGCTGCTTTGTTTGATTTGTTTAATAAAAGCAAAATACCCCGGCTGAAGATTTTCTTCATAAATTGGAATAATAAAATGTATTACAGTAAGCATTGTAGTTTAATATATTTTTAAGTTGATTTTTTGCAACAAAAATGCTGGTCAAGCTGATATTATAAGTGTTTAAAGCCTCCAATCTTATCAAGACTGCTTTTTTTGAAGGACGCATTTCCTTTAAAGCCGTATGCAACTGCCACTTGATCACCTATTAACACCCTGAGACCAGATTCTGTGACCAAACCTTGTTGTGCACTGTGAGAACTCAAGCTGGGCATTAAATGAAAGTTTATTTGATAGTTTATTTGAATCAGTGTTATATTGTGACGCAGAAATGTAAACAGCCTTAATATATTTTTCTTCTCAAAGACACATTTATTCTTTAAAAAAAGGACAATTTGATGTCTGCAGGGTGTGTGAGACTGTCAGAGTGTGTGCGGGGAGACTTGATAATTGTGTGTGTGATATACAGAAAGAGTTTATTTTGAGCACAGTTGAATGTGCAGTTGCATCACAGCAGTGGCAGCCACAGGACGATTTTAAACAGGTAAGCTATTTATTTTTAAGATATAATTACTGTTGTTAACCCCGCCGAATTGACGCATCCTCGTGGTGTGTATAAAATATTTCCACAATATTTTCTTCAAGGTTTTGTCCCATGCGTAATGCAAGCAATTGTTTTCACCGATAACGTGTCCATAGATACGTAACCAACAAAATAAATGTGATAGCTCTGTTTTAATATGGCATTTGTTTGGATGACAAATGGATGCTGCATGTGTCTGAGCTGCAGACTTTGTTTAAATAGTAAGCTTGGGAGAAGCGAGGAAAATGCGGATGGATTTCTCTATGGCTCTCCTTTATTTCAACACTATTAAACAGGCGTTCTCTGCCAAAACGCCAAAAGCTATGTTTTGAAATCCCAAAAAACTTTTTTTGCATAGTCCGTTACCGGCCCCTAAAATTATAAACAGTTACGAACATCTTCCTCTTCCTTTCCTTTGCCCTTTACAACTCTTTTACTATTAATAAATAACACTTGGGTGTATGTTTGATTTTGAAATATTACTGATGGGATAGTCCCACAAAAATTCCATTAAACAGAGTCGTGATGCCTTTCCCATGAGTCACTCATAAAGCAGGCTACAAGCTGCCCTTCGAAGGGTGCCTAGTTTATCAACATTTCTGCACTGCAGAGTGGCTCTGGGGAAAAAAAATCAGGCCACCCTTGTATATTTGTGTCCTTAAGGAAGTTAGAATCCTGTCCTGCCTCGGACCGGGACTTAACTTCTTTTGTCTCAAGGAAATTACTACGACGAAAGGCTCATCCAAACGGCAGCTGCACGGAAGTCCAAGGTCAAGGTAAAAAAACGCAGACAAACAGGGTCGTAATGAGAGTCTAGACAGACAAGAATGAACTTCACACTAGAGCATGCATGCAAACTAGCAGTTATTTAGAGACCCTCACTCTAAAATATTTGCTTGTGTGTGAGAAGGAAGAGGAGTTCAAATAATGCCTTGTGTTTTTCTTTGAAGGAGCAGGAATTTGACAACTTTTGAGGACACCAATTCGTTCCAAACACGGTTTCGTTTCTTTTAAAGCTCAAAATCGAGCTGAAAACTTGAATTCTCATACTGAAATGACAGAAAGTTACATAAGATAAGCTCAACTTAGTCAAACTACTATTCTGTCTCAAAATGGCTGAGGACATGATTAATAATTTGGACCCGAGGAACACGCGCATGACTTTGTCGTGAGAGACGCACTTTCAGAATGAAATAAACTGAGACATCAAGTGGAGAAAAACACTTCTATTTGATAGTCAATCTTTATGGTGATAAAAAAAAAAACATTCTAATCAAACTTGTGTTTCGTGTCTCATAAAAATGTGAGGTTTAAATATGTTTTTCTCCATTTATTAATATGTCTGTTTGACTGAAAAAATAGGGAAATCACTATAATGTGATATAATATTCAGACCACAGTTTATTATTCGGATTAAATGAGTACAACTTGGAACAAAGGTCAATTTGTTTAAGACCGTTATAAGCCGAAATAAATAATTAGCCTACATCCAATTATTAAAGGTAATGACGGATTCTACTGTGAGCAAAATGTGGAATGACAAACAGCGATGTTTAGTCCATGTTACATTACTTCAAATTTACGCCCAGCAAAAGTTACAATTATTATAATCCTAGAAGATGGCCCTGAAGAGTGAATTAAAATTTGTGTTTATTCTCGAGTTATTCCAACATTGGCAGTGAATGGTAAAAGACACGTATGCAGGTTGATCTTTCGAAGGTAAAGCTATTTCGCCTTTTACGCACGAGTTTTACGCACGACCTTTTTTGCGGTTATCCCCATATTTTGAATTAATTGATATTTGTTGGTATAACATTCTAACTTCCGAAATATTCCGAATAAATGGTCATTGAAAAGATAAATAATTTTATATTTCAAACAAGTGCTAGGTTAAAAATGTGATGTCTAGCTTACTCAACCACATTTTATATTTTCTCTACACGATGAAGAGATGTGCGTAAATATGAGAATTTCATCAGGATTTGTCTCCATTTCCACTTGTTTCATTAATTTCATTAATAATTATATTCATATATGCATTTCTATCCATAACAAACTTGTATTGACTGTAGGTTGAATCCCAGTGGTTAATGCCTATAATCAACCAACACCTTTAAGTGTGGGAATATCTAGCAGAATTCCTGAGCAAATAAGTTGCACAATCGGTAAACTACAACAGAAGCCAGTGCGTAAATGAGAAATGAGAACATACTTTTTGCCTAAACAAACAAAAAAAACACATGATCTAACTGGAATCAGTTTATTTATAAACTAGAATCAGTAATTCATTGAAAATAAATCCAGTATTCATTGATGTTATTTTTTCAAAATCAATAATAAATACTTCTACAAACTTCATAAAAAACAGATTTGTTGAACCCGCAGCTCAACATCTTCATCTTAAAATAAATATTAATCCAATCTAATATTTTCCCGTAAAGCAATATGCCAGGACAAGTAAAATATCACTTCTGCACTGCGGTTTCACTTATTTTAGGATCTGTTCATAGAAACCACTGTCAATATCTTGACAAGCAGCCATGATGTGCTGCTGTAAATATCCTGATGGACAGGCAGACTTCACGTCCCTGCAGACAGGCCCTGTCAGACGGAGAGAGAGCCCGTCTGATGCACAGCTATGTGGGGGAGGGGAGAGAGCCTCCATCCCCATTACGAACACTGCCTACCTGCGGCTTCCGCTCTCAGGAACTGACTGTGAGAGCACATGAGAGAGTCTTATGTAAGCACAATATGCAGTTGTGTCAAGGTGCAGCATGTGCTATTTTCATCCAGCAGCTATAAAATATAGTACACTGCAATGCAACCCCGTGCATTTCAGACACAACCTGACTCCTGAAGAAAACAATGACTCGAAGCCCAGAAATTCAAAAATGCTCTAACTGAGTTATCTCATTTTTTTTTTTTTTACATTTTTTCCGTAGCTTTTACGAATTCTATCGACCAAATATCTGCCATGCACTTCCCCTTCTAAAACAACTGTCTAGCCAAGCTCTCCCTCTCCCTTCTTTTTTTATCTATAGGTTTAAAGAAAACGCAGCCATTAAAAAAGAAACTCAAACATGATCTCACCCGTCTGGAGAGTGATGCATATCCTTGCGCGTAAAAAGTCTTTGTATGAGACGCAGCGATCCACCAAATGTGCAGACAGCTTTGCAGGTAGAGTGTGCGCGATGCAAGCTCAAATCAGGCTGCGTTCATGTTTACGAGAAACTAGAAGGATTCGGACCTAGCTTTCAGATCAGACCACTTTTTGGACTCAAAATGAACAGATTATTAATGTCACTGAATCCATGGAGTAGATTTACGCACAGACTCTGCGTAAAGGCCAACAAGTGCGTCTTAAAGCAGGATGGAGGGAGACTTTAGCGTTTGTCAAACTTTTAGCCACTAAGTGTTTGTGCTGATTAGATGGACAAACTCTGACTGCACATAAATCTCACAGTAAATCAAAAGTGTTCACTTGAAAGTTGCACGTGAGTCAAGAGCTCCTGCCCGACGCGTTATGGGTATTCTGCATTACGGCTCACGTCAGTGCAACATTTACACACAACAGAGTGAATGCTCGATTTCTTTACTCCTTTATGTTGATAGTGATGAGTCAGTGTTTGTGAGTGAGTGAGTGTGTGGGAGAGGATGTGCGTGCGTCCTTGTAGAAATATCCCCCTTGAATAGAAAAATTGATGGAAAGAAAAAGAGGGCTGTTGTTCAGGTCAGATCAGTCCCCATCACAATCACGAAAACATTCCGACAGAACTTAAAATGGCAGTTCAATCTGGCGTTTTACCGCAAAGGCGGTTTTAAATTCACGATTTAAAAATAAATGTTAATCACAGCAAAAACCAAGACCACTGGACGCCAGTACCAGCATCTGGACACATTTGATCTTGTCAAAAAAGTACTGGTCCAGATCTGGGCCAGTGTTGTGCGGGACACATAATGAGCTCACAGGCACATGTAAACTCGTTAACGTTATGAATTATGACGATGGTGTTTCATCAGGTTTCATCAAGATTCACACACTTCCTGTTGTCGCAACTGTAGTGAGATCTGCATGCATCTATGTGACCGAATTTTGAAACACTAGTCTGACAGAGTGTGGGACATATAGAAAGTCAAAACACACCAGTGTCCCCCTTCAACTATTTAAATTGTTGTCTTGCCACTCCATCACACCCCCATCTCTCTAAAGGCTCAAAATAGTATATCTATTAAATGGCTGCAATCTATATACTCTTTGTAGAATAATTGGCTTCTACCAGCTAACTGGGGGTAAAACCCAGTTTTTCGAGTTCCATTGTTAATAAAGAAACTTTTCCTGAATCGATTAGGACCACACATTAATCTGCAAAGACTGTATATCGTGAGGCCGTCAGTACTTATGGTTAAGCAACTTACCCATAACTGACCAACCTGAGAGGAACACTGGACTCGGAGCATGAAGTCCTCAAACACATGTATTCAAAAGATTGATATTAAACTGTTAGAAGTGTCACTGAACATGTTTGCTAAGCAAACTGAAATTCATTTAAGTATTCGTGAAACGACATGCAGTGAGTAAAGGACACTGCAGTGTCGAATTTAGGCCACAAGTGAGGAGAGAACCCCCCCACCCCCACCCCCACCCCAGACTCATTTTACGCACAAACCTTCTCTCTGTATTTATATGACAATTTTTTTTGGGGGGGGGTATGAAGTTTAAATGCACTGTGCGTCACATCTGTGCACACAGTTTAGGTCACTTCTGTAAACCTGAAGACTAAGTTCATGTTTGTTGATAGTGTCTTCAAAAATAATCACAAGTTATCTCCTCTGTTCATCTGGCAGTTACGCTTTGGATAACGTGTGTTTTAAGGCTACATTAAATTACTACATGCAATTGTTTATAATACTGTAATTTAGCTCGGACTCGACTCGTTTAACCTCATCCAGAGCAGGTAGTCATTCCATAATAGGATGGTTGTGGGTTAACCGCAGAATAAGGCAGGCCATGCAGGCGGAGCTGCGCCAAGAGGCGAGGGCAGGCTGGCAGACCACCGCCACAGGCTGGCCAGAGAGGATTTACTAAATACAACAGTGGATTTACAGCCCCTGATTTACTTATCATATTCTTATTATTGTTATTAAAGTGTCAGTGATGAATCACTCAGTAATGACCGTAAGATGTGAACAAGTTTGATAGTTAGATGTCTATGCGCGTTTTTAATAAAATAGAATGTGCACACAGTGTTGCGGAAAAAGCCCGTGGTGTGTTGGAAACAGATGCCTGCAGCGCCGTTTGCCAACATAAACGGGGAAAATATCCGCAGAACGATGTCTTATTAACATAAACAACAACTGTGTTGTCACTGAAATATATAAACATATATGTTTGAGTGTGTACGTATATATACAATCTCTGGACTGATTTCGTGATCATACACTCCCTATAAGATGTTGATGTTTGACATTTTAGATTTTTTTCATCACATAAGATGAAATTGCGCAATGCCATGAAATGAGACCCTTTTACGCACAAGCTCCAAAGGAGCCTGGGCCAGGATTGTACATTATATTTTACATTATATATTATTTCACTTAATTTATGTCTTTAACTTTCACTATTCCCCTAAAGGTGCCTTTTTGTGTAATTACTCTAAACATTTGAAACTGTCCCCTCACTGCTTTGGAGCGATCGATTTCGTCATTTTTTTAAATGTTACCTTAACAAAATGGCTCTCACAAATGTGCTTATCACATTAGCCCATCATAGTCCGCTATCTACAGTTTAAAAGGAGCTAACTTTTAATATGTTTGGTCTCAGTCTGAGGTGTAAACCGGAGAGAAAGCAGACTAAATAAATCCACAGTTGGACGCGTCTCGTCGGAAGTCCAAGTTCAAGTTAAGAGAGGCGGTCGCTCCATCCGTCCAGACAGCAAAACAAAAGACACACACGTTCATCATTAATCATCTCAGAGCTTCTCCCACTGAATAAATGTGCCTTCAACTTTCTTCACGTATTACACACTATGAAGATTCTCTTACAGGATCGGGGAAATATGCATGTGCAGTTTAAATATTTGATGATTTAATATGATTATCTGCTGGACAGGCCGTTGTCAAAGTACTGAGGAGGATTTTATCGAAAATAATTTGAAAGTTCTTCAAGGTGAAACCCGGAGATTTTTATCCTGATAATGAAGGTGAAATATACCAAAGTGTAGTTTAAACAAAGAATAGGAATTTTGAAGGCTACTTCAGTTTCAGCCGACAGCTTTGCTATTGACTCTGCGGTATGAAGGGAAAGTGATCCGCCTATATGATCTACTAATTTAATCTTCTTCAAGGGTATCCGCCTTAATCCAAAGGATTGTGTTATAGGCCAATATTTCCACGCTACTTTCATATTGAAGATTGTGCAAATTGCTGCCTGTAATATCATGCAGCACCATGCAGCGTTTTAAATGCGTATGGAAAAATAGTGTCCAAATGCTGTTCGGGTTTCGAGGATACACGATATGGATGTCTGTGAGCTGAACGGGACACTGTGTGAAAAGACATTAAACGAATACTGTTTATAAGCTCATATGGGACACATTAGAAGACGAGAAGTTGGAAATGTCTTTTTCCTGAAAGTTTAACGCCCTTTGGTACAACTGCAGCAATGCGAAAAATAAAAATTAAAAACAAATGAAAACTGAATCTCTTTAATATAGTATAAATTAGCCACACGCATGCGTAATCCAAGATGTTTTGACGTTCATCAATGTTCGCCCCCAATAGTTTTTACACTTCTCCAGGAGCACGTGAGCAGCACTCATACATCCACGTCATCACTAAACTTGTGAAAGAAAGAGCACGCTTTAATACCTCTCCCACACTATCATTAATTGCACAGCATCTCGCTTATAGTGAAGTGTATAGAATTTATAACAAGAGGCCTCCTATATTTCGTAAAGGAAATTTGTTTATTTATATGGTTCACACCTCGCAGGCCACTTCTGGCACACCAAATAAAAAAAATCCGGTAAATTTACAGACAGACATTTTTAGAACGAAAACTTTCAGATGGAGTGTGCAGCAGGCCCGCAGTGTTAGTGTGCAGAGCTGAAGACTGTACGGCCGGAGGAGTTGCTGGATAGAAAATCAGCACCTGTCTGCTGTGATGGAGGAAAACTAAGGAGAAACAATGACTCAGGAGGACCAACACAGGCGAAGTCACGAAAAAAATACGAAATAGCAGGAATAAGTGCTTCCTGGACTCAAAAAATGGTTGCTCTTTGTGAAGGTACTCAAGACGTCCCATATGAATATCAAAAAGTCAAACGCACACTCCTTTGGCATTTAAATACAGACACCTTCGCGGCAGACCCTACATCTGAAAGGCGTCTAAGTGTCTACGTCATGTCATGAAAACATGTCTTTTTAACTGCTGATAAGTGTTCATGATATTTTTGTGTTAATTCTGTATTTGTCTTACCATGTTGACCAAACAAAACGCAGGGTATCTGCCTGCAGTATTACTTTTCCCAATAGTTTTCACACTGCTTCAGTGAAAGTCCTACAGCATGGAGCTGCAATGAGGCCACGCCTCCACTGACAACACAAAAAGCACCAAAACAGGATAAAATCACAGAAAGTATTGGCAAAGGGTAAGAGGCTGAATTCTTACACTGACCTTAGTTCCTGAGGAGGAGTAACTTTTGTAATCTTTGTTTTCTAAAGCCAGTACTTTATCTTTTACTTCAGTCTGTTTGGTTGGAATTATTATACATCGCTATATATCACATAGCATTAAAGTACTAAAAAATAAATGAAATCCAAAACAAGGTTGTCATACTTGTTTCAAAGGCTGACACAGCTGGAGTCGTAGCGATACCAAAAATTGAATTTTAATTCCATGTTTAGAATCAGGATACATGAACGATATTGTTTCAATCATTGACACTTAATTGATCAAAACGACCTGTCCAAAAATAATGCACATTTGTTTAGAATGAGAGTTTATTTAAGATATTAAATGACAAAAAATATGAAATTAGTTAAAAAAAACGAGTACAAAGTGTTAATCTACACACATATATTTGGTATTCATCATCAACGTATCCAAATAGAGTTTGCTAGTATAAAATATTAACTCAGACAGTGTATAAAGTATATTTTTCACTTATTTATTTAATATCTAACGTAATTCATTTCAAGGTAAATCGCCTCTCCATTGTCATAATTTGGTTAAATGTTATTATAATATTAATATGCCGTGGAACAATAGTTGATTCATACTCCAAATATCGCAGTACTGTAAGTAGTCTGTTCGTCACGGTCCTAAGAGCTGCTGTTATCAGTGCTTCAGTACTTTTACCTGAGCACAATATATTTATTCCTACGACCTCTGCCTCGAGTTTTGTAACTTTTCATATTTGTTTTGCAAATGCTTCAGTGAGAGTCCCGTGAAAGTCTTCTGCGTGGAGCAGCAATGTGGCCACGCCTCCATAAACAATTCAATACTAAAGTTCAGCCACCAAGAATATGGTTAAAAAAAAACACGCTAGTGACGAAAACTGCAATAATAAACCAAAGGCGTTTGACACGCACATAATGTGAGTCAGCTGACAGAATATTGAGTTAAATTGACAGAAAACACTACTGCGCTGGTTTGGACTTTTCTTCTGATATAAAAACTAGACACTGAAGTCGATGAGCGCAGGTATCAACAATGGGATTTCGAAAGATAAACCTCAAAAGTGCGATTTAGGGCGAAAATTCAGACCGGGTCATGAATTTGTTTTTGTTCTTGATGTTGCTGTTAAAAAAGAGCATAGCCTACCTCTCCACTTGTGGTCAAGATAATCCTACATTGTTGACAGGAGTAAAAGAGTACATATACATGATACTAAAGTACAAGTATAATTACTGCTTTCAAATTTTACTTCAGTAGGGGAGACTGGGGCTGGTTGTCACACTTTTTCATTCATGGGTATAACTCATGAGAAGTACATCCAACAATGAAGCTTCTGTATCCTGACACAATGAGAGTCATATTCATATTCATGACTTATCAACAGCAAGTTCATTAGAGTCAAGAAGCTCTTACACATCCGACACCAACACTGTTGTTCAAAGTTGCTGTTTTGGGGTTTATTGATTTATTATTTTTAATGAAACATTATTTTAACAAAGTGTAGCTTGATCATTATTTAAGACAGACACAAATTTTAAAACCCAACCATCATCATTAAAACCATTGTTCACATTGTGTTTGTTTGTCTGTTTGAATTGTTTTCTAGTGCTCTATCTGAATGGGCTACATGTGTGACAAAAGCACTGTGACAACTTCCCCAAATGACCTTCTGCCAAAAGCAACTGCATGTCTTCAGCAAGAGAGTTGGAACTGAGCTCAAATTAAAGCTAATACCCTCCACTTAAGTGTTAATGCTTAGTTGTAAAATAACAGAACACCTGGAGAGTGTCAACACAAAAATACAACAGAAAAAGGCCTGGACACACAAAAATAAAAATGTCTTCCACACCCAGCGATATATTTTTGAACAACAAAAATTCCTGATAGGAATGACCATGGCACCAGGCCAAAGAAAATGTATAAACACGAAGACACAGCATGCTACGGTCTAGCTGTGCTCAGCAATGTGACAACCGACCCCCTTTTCCCCTACAAGGAAAAGCAGAGAAGAAGCAGTCAATGTATGTGCTCTGGCCAAAGTAAAAAGCACTTCTTTTCAAATGTAGTAACATTACAGAGTATTCTGAGTGTTCTGTGTACTACAAACGAAACGACAGCCAGAGTGTGATGAATGAACATATTTTGTTTCAGTATTAGACATGACAGAATCTAAAAACATGATGCATCCAATATAACCACAGAGCTTATTGGCATTATTTAAATTAAAGCATTGTTTTACATTCTGCAGGTCATACATTTTGCATCAACGTACGGTTTGCTAATAAACATCAATAGTTTATATGTTTATAAAGTAAATCTTGGTAAAAAATCAAACTCACAAAACATTATGCATTGTGTATTATTTTACAATAAATGTTGTTAATAAGATATCAATTCCAAAACATGATTTTCTCTTGTAGACATTCGTGTCTGATCCAGGAGCATCTGAGCAGTAATGATTCAGTTTGAGGTGCAGTGTTCCTGGCCTGTACTGAGATAGGTTCAAATTCTGTCATATGAAAAACATAATTACTGGAAATTTTCGCTGACTTTAGCTTTACATTTATTTACTCAGTGCTCAGATACTCCGTTAAGAGTACAGAGTGTACAAGTGTAAAAAGACTCACATGTTCAAGTGAGAAAAGCTGCTCAATGACAGTAAAGTTGCTAAATATAATGCGTTATTTTACTCTCTTGGTGAAGATGGGATTACTGTAGTTTAAGCTTCTTAAAGAAACCACAGTCCACTAATCTCGGCCGAGCTGATTCGGTATTATTACAATAACATGTCAGAAATGGCTATTGAGAAGTCTGCGGCGTGCAAGGCGATTGGCTCATACCTGACGTCAAACACCTTATAGGTGCCATTGGCTCATTACGCGTCACCCGCTCGAGGTGAAGTGATTAAGAAAAAAATGTTCTCTTCTCAACTTGTTCAAACACTCGCCAACAAGTGTCCTCGGATACCCCTAAGATAAGGGGGTACCATGTGAGCTTTTATTCTGTTTTTAATCATGTGAACGTGTTTTTGCCGGTATGGTTGAAGCGGCGCACGTGCGTAAGATTAAATGTGATGGGGTTAGCTGGAGCAAGAAAAGCAGAAATTCTGAGTCCTGTTTCGACCAATACAATTTGAACTGTGATGAGACCGTTTTGAATGAGCTAAGAGGCCCTTAACTAAAGAACTACAGTAACTATTTCTGATGATGTTGTTGACTGTGGTGCGCATACAGCGCCCAGCCTTTATGCTTTATGAGACCAACAAACACAGATGGTGGCTCAACAGCTTAAAATAAGCTCCCAAAAGTTGTATGTTCCCTTTGCAAGTTGGTGTTGGATGTTGTGTTTTGTTTTTTTCTCTGCTAAAGCTCGAAAAGCAAATCTGCTCAAGAACCTTCTCTTAAAGCTTGTTTTCAAAACCATCTTATAAAATGAAATACACTTAAAGAATGGTATATTTATCAAGCGAGTGTATCCATTAAGTCGTAAAAAAAGACGATCAAACAAAAAACAAAACAAAATCCAGATTTTCAATGTCAGTTTACACGCAAAACAAACACACCCTGTCCTCCGCTCCAGTGGCATTCAATCCAACCGTCCCCACGCGAATGGTATAGCTCCTGAGTGGAAAAGCACAAAGAGGGCTCTTTGTCTTTTGGTTAAATTAAACATTTACGCATCATTCTACACTGTAACTTTTTAATAAGACAATGAGTTCGTTGTTTCCGTTAACACTATGTATAATCAGACTATTTCGTTCTGTGCGTAAAAATTAGTTTACTCCTATTGGATATCAAAAATAAGCCTATTTTGGAGAATATGGGCGTTGGCACTGGGAGGACGATGCTTATCAAATGTGCCAATCGAATTAAAATCTTTATTAATAAACCCGATCGGATATCTTCACAAAGTATTTCCCAGCGTCGAAATATTTCATATTTATTACAGCAAAAATAGGAATAAAATCGAGTAGATCACATCTTAGGTTGTAGAAAACCGTCTGAACATGTCTGAGCTGTGTGTGTGTGTTATGGGAGGAACAAACTTTCCAACAGAGGACAAAAACGCACGGCATGAAATCTTAAGACGCGTGTCTCCAAAAGGCTGCAGCCCACATTGATGCGTCCATATTTTTGATATACTGTCTTATCAAACTTTCCTGACTTTATCTTTCAGCCTGGAAAACAATGCAAATAAAAAATAAGACAGAGTCTAATCCGACACAAGCGGGAGAACCAAAGAGGAATTAAATGAAATTTGTGTCGCCTGCTGTCTGCAGGAGAAAAACTGCAAATCCTGCTTTTATATTTTTTCCCGCACTTTTACGCGGGACCTTGGTGCGCGTGGATGGATTAGACCGCTGTGACACGCATTGTTCTGCGGAGTAAAATGAGTGCAGGTTGAATTGTGCCAGTGTGTTGCGCAGATTAAGAAGATGAGCAAGACGAAGTTCAAGTTCAAAGTCAGAGAGCTCAGACAGAGCTGGGGGCCTGAGGAGAGAGGACACCCCTCACCTCCGGCACCTCGCTCGTAAACCAAAAACAGTAGCCGTTTGCATATCCGATCTGACTGAAAACATAGACGAGACCCCCACTCAGCGCCCAAGACATAAAAAAAGAGACAAAAGGTGCAAACATTCGTCTCAAAATGCCCAAATCTGACACATTATCATCTGATACAGGAGCATGGATTAAGGTTGCTTGCTATAATAGACCTGTACCCCCATCATACACAAATACAAGTTCATTTAAATTCCTTAGGGACTGACAGTCTTCTATTTTGGAGGCCTTGCTGCAAGATACAATTATTTGCTTTTCTTTTTAACAGAATTGACTCTGATAATCAATTTCTTATCAAAAGGCCGAACATGAAGCGTCAATATTGGTTCTAAATTCCGATTTCGTCTCCAAATCTTTATATATTTCGTTTCATGACATTGTTTTTTCAAATTACACGAAGCCCTTTGTTTAACGTCGTCGATCGGTCAATACTGACCGGAAACCGATCATCCGCAATCACTGTCAGCCGAGCCTTTACGCAGCCGGTCAGGTGCATCTGAATTCGTTAAAAAAAGACTCAAATCAATTAAAAAATACACATAATCTATTCGAGTTCACTGGAGCACAATGGCGAAACAAACGAATTATATGATATGAAATAATAATTCAACCAGATTACATCCAAACGTTGTTTTTTAGTCGTGATCTTATGAAGCTGCATGTTTCCCCCTCTTTATTATTTCATAAAATGGCGTAAAACAAGCCTAACGTGAGAAATGCAGAACTTCATGAACATATCCAGAGGAGGAACAGGGCGATGAAAAAACCACATTCTCTCGCTCTTTCTTCCTGCGTGGGACTTTATGAAGGAGCCAACAAAAGTCCAGAACTTGGGCTCCGGAATTTTGAGTCCAAAGCAGCAGAAAAGTGCATCGGTTCTGCGGCAGAGCTTTAATTAATTTTCAATTTCATTGCATAATTAATGGCCGAAGAGGCTGTAAAGTAATGCGCATCAGTAAGATATTAAATGCGTGAGAGGGTTTAACATGTAGTTATAAGGCAATAATTTCAAGTCCGAGATACAGGGAACAAATTCATGTGCGCAGGCTGACCTTTTTAACCTGTTGACTGATAATCCCGGGGGCAAGAAACAACGGAAAAGTGCCTAAATTATAGCAAAAGGCCAGGTATAATCTGAAAACAAAAAAGGAAATTAACAAAAACAAACAAGACTGTTAGAAAATACTTTGTTTTTGGATGAAAATAAATCAAAAACACAATCAAGTAATATCTTAAATTGAGTCTTAATGTATTTAACAAACACCTGACACGACATTAAAAGAAAGTGATACATTTTTTTTTGCATTTTTTTCGTTTCTAGTTTGTTTTATATATAACAGGGTGAGGGTTTTTATCGGTGGAAGATAAAATCCGTTATGAGTAGGAATGTATAATATAGATTTTTTGGCAATTAACAGATAGGATGTTTTATCTAAACTTACTAACATGGTTATAGGAAAAAACAGGAAGTAGATTATATTCTTTAGTTTACTCTCATGGTGTTATGAACACCTACATTGATATATTGTAATTAGACATAAGTACATTTTTTGGTGTACAAAGCTTTTATCAGATAGATAGATAGATAGATAGATAGATAGATAGATAGATAGATAGATAGATAGATAGATAGATAGATAGATAGATAGATAGATAGATAGATAGATAGAAATGAAAATGTAATGTCAAAAGTAAAAGTTAAACATTAAGAATAATGCTGAAGTACAACTCTTAGATTACAGACAATTTTCAGTTTAAACCTGTAATTGATTTGTTTACTTATTTTAGTTATTGTTTCATTGAAGGGAAGAATAAAAAAAACCTCTTCCTTCTGAAACAGTTTTCCCTGCCAGCGTCTTCTGTGCCTTTATGATGTGTAAACTGTATTCCAACTGTTGCAGTGATAAAGTAGCTTCTCATAATTAGGGAAATGTTTGCAGAATCTCCACGCATTTGGTGTATATATAGGCCTATATCTATCTCTATCTATCTATCTATCTATCTATCTATCTATCTATCTATCTATCTATCTATCTATCTATCTATCTATCTATCTATCTATCTATCTATCTATCTATCCATCTATCTATCTATCTATCTATCCATCTATCTATCTATCTATCTATCTATCTATCTATCTATATATATATATATATATATATATATGTATATATATATATATATATATATATATATATATATATCTATATATATATATATATATAGGAAGAGCAGAAAATGTTGACATAAATTTAATACCAGCAAAAATCTATGATGAAATTGATCAAAAACCCTTTTGAGATACTTTTAACCAGTGAGGAAATATTTAAAATGTATCTTTCTTTCCATGCAGAAATGTAACTATCAGAGCATCAAAATAAAATGTTTGACAAGTTAAAAGAAAATTTAATTTTGATAACAATTTGATACCACAGCAACAGAAAATTGAAATACAGAGTATTTTTTGTTTTAAAATGAGAGAAAGTGAAGGCAAACTTCTCAAAACTATTCTTATTTGTACAAAAACACTATCAACTACAACAAATGTTAAGGATGTCCACAGTTCAAAAAACATTTTCAAAATGGACAAAGCTCTGCTATGTTAGTGCTCAGTGGTAAAACATTTAGAAAAGACGGAACAGCAAGGAGTGTGGGTTTCAAATTTGCCAATTTATTTTTGCAATTAAGACTTTGCATAAGACAAACGGCACTTTGTGAAGATTAAAAGCAGGAAATGGAGCAATCTTGGGACTTTTGTACCTCTAATTTTGATGTTGTGGTATATCATCTGATTTTTACTAACAGTATCCACGCTCCTTCAATATAATAAACTAATCCAACTAAAACTGGCCATGTAAGGTCAATACTTTAAATAGATTATATTGTGGTAAAGAGGCTAGATTAGGTTATCTAATTTAAGTAATTAGTGGACTGCGATATGGAATCAAAAAACATTTGGATGTGTGGGTGTATTTATCAAACAAACTGAAACAATCTGAACCTAAAGCAATGCATTCAGACGAGTTTCATCTGCTGAATATCTTATTGTTCTGACCAGCAAGCTTTGATGCACAGGACATGCAATTTAGAAATGATAATTCCAGTACTTAAACGCAAATGTGAGCAGTGGTTAAATGTCTTTTTTTTCCTCCTTCTACTGTACGTTCTTATTGTTCACTGTTTCATATTTTGTGATCACTCTGATGGTTGGAAAGCCTGAAAAGCCAGAGACTTGCCTGCAGAGCTGTAGACAAAGATTATTTAGCCTGACTTAAAATTCTCTTCATCATTTACCAAGAAAACTGTTGGTCTACAGTTCACTTCCTCTGCATGCGAGAATACTTCTTTTCAGCCTGCTCTGACTGCTGTAGGGTACTGGAAACACCCCAAATAGAAATATTTGTCTATGACCTTGCTTAAGGTCAAAGTAAACACAAAAAGACCATTTTGTTTGGCTGAATTTGGCCAAGAATCTGCGTCAGTCTGTTCCAGGAAAGGGTTGAGAAATACAGTAAATTAGAATTAATTCAGTGTTTAGCCATCCAACCTTACAACATAAAACGCGATTAAATGACATGCCTCGGTCCTTAAAGCTGAGAAACTGATCGAGTGGGCAGTTTGAAGCTGGGGCCAGATGTGACCCACAGGCAGGTAAATGAGCATCGCTGTTTTGAATCAGCAAGGAATGGCCGCAACGCCAGGACACCGTTCTCCATTTTGCTCGACACCACAGTCAAGTCAAATCCATATTTTACACAGAACTGCAGCAGTGCGCACACATTCACACCACAGACTCCCATCGGCAGCAGTGCTGAATTTCTCTTTTCTTATGGAGACTTTTCAGCAAAACATCAATGATGTGACTTTACCAAATATGAGCAATGAAGTACTTTCTTTAAAATCATTAAATATTATTTTACAGCTCATTTATATTTTTATTATTCCAGGGTCACATTGAAGTGGTAAAATGGCTGTGGTAGAAGTACATTTTCATAAAGTCATTATATCCTTGCTCACTTTTCATTTTTAATATTTTAAGTGACATATTTATGCTGATGACTAAGAATATGCTATAAAAACTCGAACATAGAGTAACTGTACGGATGAAAAGTAAAATCTGTGTTTCACTTCATCTTTACATCCTAGATTGACTTTGAGCTTTACGCCCTTTCTGCTTTTAATATCCTGAAAACACTTCAGGATATGTCGAGGATCTTTTCTGTATGCTGTGTTTATCAAATGTAGATCCGTGAAAACGATGTTGAATGGAGAACCACAGGTTGTCCTATCTCACACAGCAGCTATTAGCACGTATAGTAAATGAAAACAGCTTACAGATAGACCTGGTGTCTGATTCATAAGATCTTTGTTAGGTTTGCTTTTGGAAAAGAATGCAAATTAGGTCAGAATACAAGGATGACAGATCCGTAATAGAAGCGCAGGTTTCAGGGAAAAATATTTTTGATTCAATTAAGCACAACACTTTATTTAATAAAACCACAATGAAATCACAGATAAATAACCATTGTGTGTTTGACTTTAAAAACACTTAATTTTCTAAAATGGAAAATGGAGTGACAAAATAATAACAAACCTGATATTATACACTTAATTACTGCTTTACTCTTGTCATGTTTAACACCAACATTAAATGGGGAACATTTTGTACTCAAGAAATTATTTGAGATATTTAAAAATGAGATCCATGTAGCTTTAACATATAAGGCCATATTTTTTCTTACCTATCCTAGCACACAAATACACAAGGTCGTATTAAATCTGAGTAGTGAGAAGGGCGCTATAAACAATCCAGTCAACCAGATTTTGTTTTTCCGTACATTCAGACAACTATGCAACTATGAAATGTCGATTCAAACTTGCTACCATGCGTGTGTGTGGGTATAAAAACCACAGGAGAGGAGATTTTCCTGAGCCGGGTACTTCACATGTGGAAAAAAAAAGTTTTTCCACATGATTGATCGCCCGAAGGGGAAACTCCTCAAGGATTATTTTTCATAAAATGATTCCAGTCACATGTTTTTGGACCTTGATGCAATTTCTTTAGTGAATCATTATTTATAGTGGAGACAGTCAGCCAAAATCAGAACAATTGACACGGTAGAGCGAAACAAAGAGCCCTCTAAATTCTCAGTACATGCTCAGTTCTCCTTTTATTTTAATCAAAAATTAAGATTTGTCGTCATGGTACTCAGTCCTCTGGACTTTTTGAAAACATATATATATTTTATTTATGAAAGTGCAAAAATGCATTGTCTAAGTAGAATTTACATTTGCTCCTCTACTACAGATCCTGTGTGTAAAGTAAGAATTCATTTTTGATACCATACTGTCAGTGATATTAGAGAAAATGTAAAAGCTATGCCCATTTTTGAGCAACTCTGCTTTATTTATCTGTCCCTTTTTACTTTGTTTCGATGGCCGATTTATAAATCATCAGTCCTTGTTTCCATCACAGCCCAGCTCTTATTCACACAATATACATATGACCTGGTATTTACTTATCAAACTTTTGTAAAGTATAAGTTTAGTTATTTCCTTTTTTTTAAGATTTCACTACATTTGTCCACTGAATCAAGATTAGTTAACCCCTACATCCTGTTTTTAAATGAATGTTAATCATCATAAATCACTTTTCTGAAAATGATACACATTTTTAGTTTACCAAAGCTCTATTTCACACAACGTTTCCATCAAACTCTGAGGGTTCTGCGTCTGGCTGAGTCAGCCTCACTGACAACAACTTCCAAGTGGCTACAGCACGTTTTACATCCATTTTATGGCTGGAAGGCAAATAAATCCTGACTGGGTTTTCTCTCCCTCTTCACCTACCTCTTAATCCTTCCTTCTATGCTTTAGGTTTGCTCTCCAACACAGAAGTTAAAACAAGCCTGCAGGTCCGTCTTCTGCTGCTTTGCTCCAATGCTACAAGTTTAAGGGAAAAGATGTAAATGAAACCAAGTTTTATGAAAAGTCAATTTAGGATCTCAGAATGGAGAAGACAAAAAGCATAATTTTGGGGGGACCCATTTTGAAATTCAGGTTCTCAATTTGTCCTTTTGAGTATTATGTGTCGGCTAGAGTAGGAAAATATCCCTCAATGCTTTTGTTAACTTTAATTAATCAGTGCTATTCTCTTACTAAAATGAGTTTACACAAAAACTTTACATGACATAAAAGAAGAAAGTTTGTGATCAATGTCACAGGAAAAAAGAAAACAAAACAGATTTTTGTTTTTAGCTGAAAGTACAACAATGAAAGAAAATATATTGCAGTTATGCAATAAAAGTTTAATCATCTGTTTAAAGACAGAACAGACGTTGTTACCTGCCAGGTTTAGAAGATTTATGAATAAGATCCAGGAGTTGTTCATAACATCCTGTTCCTGCTGCATGAAACTGGCCAAAGTCTTTCATCATCGACTGCAGCAACAAACAAAAAGACAGTAAGACATGTTAGGGAATAAAGCAAAAATGAGGTTGGACCAGCTATACAACTACTACGAGAATCAATATAAGAAGATAACTGAGAATAATCAATAATTAAAGTAAGGGTTTAACAATATAACGCAGAAGTCTAGACAAAAGTCAAAAAATACAATTAGTAAGTTTAACAATATATTTGAACTTTGTTTTTTTCTGCTTGTGTAAATTTTACCTGTTGATTGCAGATGTAATAATAATCAACTTCACACCTTTTAATGCAGTCAAATTATATTCTAATCAGTAATTCCCAGATTAATTTAATGCCATTTTCATAAGAGCATCATGTGTTGTGTAACAGTTTTCTTAAAGCACTTGAAATCTGAACACAGACTGTACAATTTTACATTTTACCTACAACTACATATGTTAAAGAAATATGAGATATTGTGAAAATCTATAATTGTTCATTAAGTATTACCACAATATCTTAAATAAGATTTAAAATTTCCTGACAGTAATGTATATTTGTCCTGGTACACAAAAAACATTGAACAAATCAAGAATCAGGCCAAAATGATCAAATACATATAATTCCACTGAGAGGAAAAGGACACTTTAATATTTTCTCTCCTTCTTCAACAGATCATAAAGACAGTTTTGTTGCTTTTTCGCTGTGTCTGAGCATACGAACCTGAACAATATCATGCAAATATTCTGAGCATTCAGCCTCTTAGGTGCCTGACTTCAACTTAAAAAAGCACGACTCAACAGAGGAGTGCCCTTTCTTAAAGGCTCCTGTGTTGAGCCTTAGTTTTTTTGGCTGCAAAGTTTAAATCCCCTGTTTCTCTTTCTTTAGCTTCAAGGTCACTGTGTTTGACTTTATTGTAAAAATAGTAAACTGGCTGTGTTTTGGTCCTTCCTCTTAGCTGTGCAATCAGAACTGCCCCTGCTGTGACAGACCATTGATAATGCAGAATGGGACTGTTTTACTGTGAGACAGCGCAGGAAGTGTTGTCTTAGCAACAGACTGTTACAAAGTTTGTTGTCAGTCACATGGTGGTGAGGCCCAGGGATGATGGTCTGTTGGTAGGACCACCAATTTAGTTAACTAAAATTCCCTCAATACTCAGTGATGTGACTTCAAAGAGGATTAATTTTAACTGGGTTTAAACAAAAATCAAACGTTTCAAAGAGATGTGCTGAAACACACACACACACACACACACATGTATATATCTTATATATATTGTTTTTGTTTCAAATGGTTAAGAATTTCAAAGACTATAGATTTCAAGTTCAATAAATCTTTGTTAAGTAGGAGCTGCAAATGCAACTAGTGATCCTGTATAATTAACACCATCTCAGTATTAGTCAAACTGTTAAACAAATATGAGTAATATTAATGCTATGGTGCAGTCAATACTACTAACCCTTCACTAATTAACTAACTAACTAAATAAATAAATAAATAAGCAAGCATATCATTTGTGAAAAAGCAGTGATAATTATGAGGTATGGACAATACTGTATATTTTGCTAACATGCTGATACTAGCAAGACTGATTAGGCCAATATTGGTATGGATACCAAAAGCAACACATATATTTTGGATCAGATATTTTAGAATTAGATATTTAAAACTGATAAATATATTAATTAGTATTCAAAAACCTCACAGACTTAAACATATTTAATGCTGATATACAAAGATGTTTAGTTTCTGAAGCAATTACTTGCATATACCAATATAATACTGATAATATCGCCCTAATTGTTATTGCGACCGAAAATTAAGACCTGGTGCACTTGATAATATCATTGTAGGGCTGAACTGAAGGCCAACACTAATACTAGTACTACTTTAACCACTTAATGTAAAAACGATAATCAGTTCTGATGTAAACTTTACATTATTATATTTTTGTATGTTAATTTGAAAGTATTCATAAGTCATTGCTGTTGCTCATACAGATTTTGATTTAGCCTCCAGCAGACAAAACAACAGTAAAGTAGTCAATCAATTCTGAATCAGATCAAAATTTTAATTTAGTATTCCCCATACTTAGTTAATGAAAATCTCATTCCTCTCACCAGTACTTTTTGTTCAATGCTTAAGAAAAAAGGAAGATAAAAAGAATTCAAACATGACAACAGGAAGACATTGGTGACTTAACATTATTCAAGTAAATATGTTGGAAAGTGTATTTAATCCAGTCTGCAGGAACCGTTAGGGCCTGTTGCTCTGGCTGTGTTACATAATGATACACTGATCAAAATAGACCTCCATCAAGATCTAAATGCGTCTCTAATCTTTTTGCTTTTGCTACATTAATCTAAATTCCACATGGGAGAATGGCTAAAAAAAGAATCACAGGAGAATTGTGAGAAATGTCAGCATCTCTCAAGTTTGTTTACTCTAACAACTTATATATGCTTCCAAAAAAGGCTTTTGCAGCGTTCCCAGTCATTTTTTCATTCACGTGGAAAGGCTATTTTTATGTCTGTCATCACTTTTGTTCTTCTTTTAATCAGTAGGCTGCTGGCACTCTCATTATAGTTACATTCTGCTATTAAGCTCAGAAAAGATCAGCCTTTAATCTCACACTTTTCACTCTTGCAGAAGCATTCTCTTTTGAAGGACTGAAAACCAACCTTATTTATCAACTTTAACTCATCACCCACAGCTATATAAAAAAATACCAATAGCAGTTTTTAAAGCTTACATACAATAACAATAATATGGAGTCTGTGGTTTTGATTGAACATTCTCATTGAAATGTTTGACCATAGCACATACAGTTCAAATTGAAAGGTTTACATGAAACTGGCTAGACCACCCAAAAAAATGTGTCCACTGATGTGATGATAAGCCCTTGTGGAGTTTAAGAAAAACTAATTCTCACAACTGAGCTGTTTCAAGTGATCACAGCAAACAGTCTTTGTATCTGATTCTACAGGAAAGGCGAGAGCGGCACTGTTGAAGCAATACTTTGTAATGGTATTAGGAGGGCTATAAAAGTGTCAGAGCCCTGTAAACAGGCAATCAGAGATTGAGCTGTGGTCTGTTACGTTTGCAGGCATCAATCTCTTAGTAATGTATAAGAAGACTGAAAAAACTGCCAGGTATTAAACACAGTGTGAGCTCAATACTTTGTATGGTACTTCTTAATAGTGATATTTAGGCACTTATTAATAAATACACAAACATGTTAACAGCTAGTTAACTGACAAAAAAAACTCAATAAGCAAATACAATATGTAAATATGTTTAGCATAAGTAAATTTGTGGTTGTCTTTCAAATTGCCCTACATTATGCCAGACACAAATTATTCATATTTCAGATCTAACGTGTTCATTTTTTTCTACATTTCAAAGAGTTTTGTATGACACAAACAAAAACACAAATACTACCCTTAAATGCTGTATGTAAGAGCAGTGAGTGCAAAGTAGTTCTGATCCCTTGCAACTCAAAGGTTGCTGAATTGGCTTCCTTGTAGGGCCTTTCCATGTGAGGTTTATATGTTCTCCACATGTGTGCACATGCCCATAGAAATGGCTTGGCCCCCGACAGATCTTGTAAGTGGGCTCTCCTCAGATATCATTTACACACATGGACAAAATTGTTGGTACCCTTCCATTAAAGAAAGAAAAACCCACTATGGTCACTGAAGTAACTTAAAACTGAAAAAAGTAATAAATATAGATTTACTGAAAATTAACTATTGAAAATCAGACATAGCATTTGAATTGTGTTTTAACAGAATCATAAAAAAATAATGGAACTGGCCTGGAAAAAAATGATGGTACCCCTAGAAAATATTGAAAATGATTTGACCATAGGGACATGTTAAACCAAGGTGTGTCCTGTAATTATCATCACATGTGTCTCCAATCTTGTAATCAGTCAGTCTGCCCACTTAAAGTCTGAAAAGTATTCACTGTGCTGTTTGGTATAGTGGTGTGTACCACACTGAACATGGACCACAGAAAGCTAAGGAGAGAGTTGTCTCAGGAGATTAGAAAGAAAATTATAGACAAGCATGTTGAAGGTAAAGGCTAGAAGACCATCTCCAAGCTGTTTAATGTTTCTTTGACAACAGTTGCACGCATTACTCAGAAGTTTTAGGTCCACAGGACTGTAGCCAACCTCTCTGGACATGGCCGCAAGAGGAAAATTGATGACAACTTGAAGGGACGAATAATATGAATGGTAACCAAAGAGCCCAGAACAACTTCCAAAGAGATCAGAGGTGAACTCCAAGGTCAAGGTACATTGGTACCAGATTGCACTATCCGTCGCTGTTTGAGCCAAAGTGGACTTAATGGAAGATGAAGAAGGAGTACACCACTGTTGAAAGCAAATCATAAAAAAGCAAGACTGTGGGTGCTGGTTTGGCGGAGTGGTTAGCAACCATGTGCATGCATCTGCTGGTCTGGGTTCAAATCCAGCCTGTGACAAGTTTGCAGAGTGTATTCCCTTACTCTCTCAGCCCCTTTCATAAGCCTATCCACTGTCCCTTTCCTATCAATAAAGGCACAAAATGCCCAAAAAATACACACAAAAAAAAAAACAAGACTGGAATTTGTCAAAATGTATACTGACAATCCACAAAGCTTCTGGGAGAATGCCCTTCGGACAGATGAGACAAAACTCAGCTCATGCAAAAATGAAGCATGCAAAGAAAGGAACACTGTACTAACTATGAAACATGGAGGAGGCTTAGTTATGTTCTTGGGCTGCTTTGCTGCATGGGTCCTCCAGCAGGATGATGGTCCCAGACACACAGCTAAAAACACCCAAGAATTGCTCAGAATAAATCCTTGGACTATTCTGAAGTGGCCTTTTAAGATTCCTAATCTAAATCCTATTGAACATTTGTGGAAGTAGCTGAAACATGCAGTCTGAAGAATACACCCTTCAAACCTGAGATAGCAAGAGCAGTTCGCTCACGAGGAGTGGGCCAAAATACCTGTGCAGAAGTCTCATTGAGAGTTACATAAACAGCCTGATTGCCTCAAAAGGTTGTGCAACAACATATTAAGCTAAGGGTACCACCATTTTGTCCAAGCTGGTTTCATTGGTGTCTTTAAAATGATTATGTTGAACAACAGTTCAAATTCGAAATCTGATTTTTATTAGTTGTTTTTCAGTTAATTTTAATTTATGATTACTTTTGTCAGTTTCAAGTTATTTCAATGACCATTGTGGGTCTTTCTTTCTTTAACAGAAGGGTACCAATAATATTGTCAACTTGTTTTATGATATCAATTTGTAACTTCACAGTTGAATGGCACATCCCTTGTATCGGCTGCAGTCCTTGAAGTGGCCGACAGGGTTTGTTTGTGGCCTGCAGCTCTTTTACCCCACATTATTCCACACTCTCTCCCCCTTAGTTCAACTCTGTCCTCTGTCGTGTCGTTCAATCAAGGCAAACAGAGTCCAAAAATAAAATATGTGCGTGTAAAACAATAATGACACTGACAAGTACATGTTACCACTTCGGGCAATTTTGGGGCTGACAGAAAAAAGTTGCAGGTCTTAGCATGGTTGAAGGTGCGAAACATTTTGGGCTAATGGTTAAATTTAGTTGTCCCATTTACTACATGAAACTCACAAAAATAAGGATGTAACATTTCAGGAGTAAGGGGTTTTCACTATGAAACAGGTTGGGGCAAATAGAATATTTTGCCTTGCTTTAATAAAACATGGTGAGAATTTAGATTGAAATAATAGGAAATTGTGATCTTCACAGAAGACCATGTCTTTGCTAACACTCATGGGCCCCTTCATGATTCTGGGCCCTAGAAAACTTTCCCCTTCATCCCCCCTTATATTGCAGCCTTGCATCCAGGTACTCAGATATCCTCTCACAGATCAAAACATGCTCATAAGGATAATTGTTGACTCTGTAGGTGTAATAGTGTGTCAATGCTTGTCTGTATTTAGACCTGTGATTAGCCACTAAACAGTCCAGGGTATAACCGGGCCTATCGCCTAATGTTAGCTGGGACAGGCTTCACCTTGCCCTGCAACTCTAACAGTATTAAAGCAGTATAAATTAGGATGCATAATTGGCATGCCCATTAAAACTAATGAAATATGTATACTTTTGAAAGCATATGTAAATTTCGTATGACACAATGACAAAAGTAGTTATAGTTCTGACTTAAATTTTAAGAGGGCCCTTTTCTTTGCTTCCAAAAACATTACTGGATAGATGATTGGACAGAGCACTCTGTTGCTTTAATGGTTTAAACCAGAGAATGTTTGTTTACTCTGGAACAAACCAACCAAGATTTAAAACAGAAAGAGGGAGATTAGGGGAAAGTGTCTTTTCCCTGGCCATCCAACTCCAAATAAGTTGTTGGCATTTTTCCAGTAGATCCAAAAAGGACTCCACAAAGAAATCTTGACACAGTATAGACAAGTGTACCAAAAGGTTAGGTATTTCAAAAACAAATTAAAAAAATTCTAATGAGTGAATAAGTCAGTAAGTGAGCTAATGAAAACAGTGTGTCGTGGCTCACTTTAATTGTTTTTTTCAAGGATAAGGGTTTCCAGAAAATAAATCATTTTGTATGAAACTGAAGTGAAGAACATTAAATCAGACTTGTCTTTTAAGTACACAAACAGGGTCATGGTAAATGCTGTGGCATTGCTCTGCAAGTTCCACCTTACAAAATACAAGGTATACAGTCCGCCCTGGGTCTTTAATTAAAATGAATTGAGGGCTGATTTAAATGGCTTCCAGAGCATCTAAACATCAGAGAGCACAAGCCTCTGCCAATGCATTTCTAACATTCTCAGCCAAGTTGAAAATGTGGGAAAATACCATATCTTCCATGCTAACAAATTCTTTAGAAACTTTCTGTATTAACATCTTTCTTCAAATTATAACCAAAATATGGACATTTAGACTTTCTTTCATAAGAGGAGGAGGTGGATCCATGTGATCAGAATGTGTGTCACAAAAAGTCAGAACGGAAAAGTAAGTAGAAAAGTGGGTTCTAGTTAACATGGAAGTCATACTCAACTTCAAATACTTAGCATTTTGAAAACAGGTTGAACAAATTCGCTCAACTGTGGAGAAAAACACCCACATGGCAGAGGCTGATTTCTTACCATTAGTTTGACACTTAAAACCACAACAATGTTGAAATATAAGTGGTTAAAGTTTCCCATGGAAAAAAATACTAAGAAAAACTAGTTCTTAATTAAAAAAAGTAAAAAAAAACAACAACAAATCAATTATATTTTGCTGACTTCTTTTAGAACTTAAAAGCACACTATGTCCTTTTCCTCTGGTTTGCCCAGTTTCTCTGCTTCTGAGACTTTATTGTCTTTTTGCTCTTCTGTATGTTGTTCAGAAATGAGAAAAGCAGAGAGGTTGAGCAGCTGCAGGGAAGAGATGCTCTCAGAGTAGAGTGATGTAAACATGTATACCAATGTCTCTGGTAGGGTTGCCAGGTCCAGCAGCCGATGGCTCATAATCCCCATACACTGGCTGGCAAAGAATGCCCATGATTGGTGCAAATATTAAAAATAGGGAAAAAATCAAGAGAAACTGCTAATCTGGTATACAGCAGAAGAAAGGGGTAAAGCAGAGAGACTCCCTGCGGAAATGGGAGTGCTGGCAGGTGCGCTGTAACCCTGCAGATGTACCTGGGTTTACAAATTTTTACTTTATTGATTTACACATGACACATGTTTTATCATCCCAGTGTCTTTAAATCCAGTACCTCTACAACTGTTAATAAATCAATTTGAAATCTGTAGAGAAATTAAGCAAACAGCCTGGTGTAGCTAGGATTCACAGACTTTTTTCATGTAAAACCTACCATATAATATTAAATTGTACAAGACTTTGATTGGCATTATCCCTTTGTTTTAAGACCTTTGTTTCAGACATTGCTTGCTTGTCTTAATTGCACACCAAACTGGACTGGAGAAGTATTACGATGTATCTGAAGAACATCAGTGCATTAATGTGCAGGGAAACATGCATGTGAGCATTAAATTCAAAGCACTGTTGTGCGTTTGCAGCCCCAGAGCACAAGCCGGGCTGCAGAGACTCTCTTGTTAATGAGGCAACATCTGACCAGTTTATGGGGCATGAGAGGTACTAGAATTTGAGTAGGAATGCCTTGCTGTTCTGTGGTGTTAGTGCTACCTGCAGTTATGTAAAACACGTGTATGCCTTCTGCTTTTCTGCATCTGCATTAAGTAAATCTTTGTCTCTCACTGCATTTGAAAATGCAGTATTTGTTAATTTGAGGGTTTCAAAAGTCACCGTTTTCAACCCCCCAAAACAATCTACACAGGACAGTGACAGACTATGTACTGAAGACAGAGGTAAAGACTGAAAAAATCGTTAAACTATCCAAGCAAAGTAGTGTGTATAAGATCTCACTGCAGCATTCTCATTTAACATTCTTCCTTTGTTTCACCACTGCTCTGCTCTACTCACTCACTTCAGAGCCACAGACCATAGTGTTGGGATTGCTGGAGTCTACTCATTCCTGTAGGTGTTAGATGTTTTGAGTGGGTGTCCTGCATGCAGAGAAATGTAATAAAGATCACTGCTGTGCTGTGTAATGGTCCCAGTGAGCTGCTTCCTACCAGCTCACTTTATAACTGCACACCCTTTGTTGCTTTAAAATATGACTTCATTGTGTGTAATCACTAGGGATGTGGATCTGGATTGATCCATCAACAGGTAAGTAATGATCAAAACAAACTGATGGCAACTCAAACCGTCGATCAACATCATCATCTTTAAGATACACCTTTATTTTAAAATTCTGACTGCAGTTCTGTTTCACAGTTTCTGCCAAATTACACCTCATTCTGAAGTTTCAAACAAGCAGCCAAGGCAAAGAGGGTGACATAATTCACTCCCCTCTTAGGAATAAGTTAACCGTCTGGCAATAATTTGGACTTTGCAGGAAAGACCAGTCCAA
This sequence comes from Scarus forsteni, assembly GCA_036419115.1. Lineage (NCBI taxonomy): Eukaryota > Metazoa > Chordata > Actinopteri > Labriformes > Labridae > Scarus > Scarus forsteni. Next base: position 10,153,018 of record JAZDUH010000083.1, on the reverse strand, counting down.
CACACAAGAAATGTTGTGACGAGATAAAATACTCAGGAAACAGTAAAACTTGGACAGGCCCCTTAAAGGGACACTCCTACATTTTTGCTGTTTTTGTGTCTCACCTCATCGCTGAGTCCATGGCAAGCAGATAGACACCAGTCTTTCGACTGTGTGTCCAGTACCAAGGAAGAGATGGACAAAGTTCACCCTCTGCTACTTAGCTCAAACGCCAGGAGAGAATGAGTAACGCTTTAGCATGCCTCTGCCTACAGTCATCAGATAAACTCTAAATGGTCCAGTGTGCTTATCAGTGATGGGAGTGACGGAATTGGAAATAACAGCATTACAAAAGGGTTTTTTCCCCAGTAATGGGTAATCTAATTAATTACTATTTCAAAGGTTACACTGCTGTTATCGTTACTGACAGTCAAATGTGGCGCATCACTTTGCACTGATGTCTAACAGCTGTTATCCAACCTACCTCACTCAGCCAGACACCGAGCAAGAGCTGTGCAGCTAACAGAAAGACGAGAAAACTCAATGCCAGAGTTGCCAGGTCTGCGTATTGTAAGTGGCTTTCGGCTTCTTTTTGTAACTTGCATGTGTATATTGGGAGTTGTGGGTTGCAGTTTTTGGGCTTGTTCCAATAGTACAGTTTCTCATTTGGACTTGTTGTGCCCCCAAATCCAGAATGAATTTGGTGCATGATCTACCATCAATCTAAACCCAATTCAGAAGTTATAAAAATTATTTCATACCACCCTAACACAAATTAAAATTTGACAGTAAAATGATGTTTCCACCTAAAATAATCCTTATAGCCAGAATTAAATTGTTTTCTAATGTGGCTACTACTGTTTACACCAGAACAAAGCTGTAGAGGTTTAAGATACAATTTAGATTAAAACCTGACATGATCTTTTTGGTTACAAATATCAAGGTCTGACAGACTGTTAGGCAATAATGGACTTACAAATGACAGTAGCCCATCCCTTCACTTCTGTATGAAGAAAAATTATGTTCCACCTCCAGATAAAAAGATGTTCAATAAGTTAATTAAGAGACAGAAAATAAGAAATATGACTTTGAAATTGAAATGTCACGTGGATAAAAAATAAAACACATTTCATGTAGGTTTCTCTCTTTAAAAATGCTTATTTCAATCGCAAAATCTGGCAACACGGTTAGCTGCAGCAACGGCGAGTCCGGAGCGGTCTGTGGGGTTAAAACTGCTGTTTTCAGGATGGAAATACAAGAAGTAAAAGGCAAGAACACACATGTGAAGTATACATTATGCCCTAGTGCAAAGTGCTATTCTGTTGTAGGTAGAGCTGAAACTATTCCTCGAATAATCGCGATTATTCGACTACAAAATATCCGCGAGGCAAATTGTGTGCCTCGAAGCCTCGTTTAATATATAATTATACATATGAAATATATAGCTGGACTACTATACAGTGCATAGTGTTTGAAAAGGACGGTCATTTCTGTGGCACAAAGCGCCTGCTACCTCTGCTGCTGCGCGGCTTGTAAAATCATGAAGGAAGAGAAAAGAGAGGGACAGAAAGGAGAGAGTCCACAGAAGAAATGGCAGAGAGTGTCCCAAGTGTGTGGTCACTACAAGAAGGGATGAAAAGAAAACACAGTGCAGTGTGTCTGATGTCAAACTGAGTTAGCTTAGCACATAGCTCAGCATGATAGCACATCAACAGTAAACATCCGGTCTGTGCTTCAGGTCAGAGCGGACTCAATAGGATGACACTCATGATACATCAACAGAAGCAGCTAATGTGATCAATAACTGAGATATGGGCTGTAAATGACCTACTTTGATTATGGCTCTGTGTAAAGGCTGGTTCAGAATGTAAATCAATGCAGAGGCTACTTGCCCAGAATCATGTGTATTTTGTTCACATACTTTTCACATCCAATAACTTTACATTTAATTTGATTGCAGAGAGTAGAACAGAAAACACTGAAAGTGAGTAGAGGAAGCAGGTGTAGGGAATGTTTTCATACGTTATAGAAGTTTACATAAGCTAGTTAAATTATCTTAGTATCTAAGTATGACATTTTTTGGTCCTAGAAATAAAGTAAGCAAAATAAGATCATCAATATGGTACAGTAGTAAAGGCAAAAATTTAGCAAGAGACAAGCATGAATGCAAATAAAATAAAAATAACCAAACTGAAAAAAAACCTGAAAAAGCAAGATATGGCCCAGAGTAAAAATAAATGTAGAGCTTTTGATTTTGAGATCCCATTTATGCTCAGGATGTTCAAAATAAGAAAAAAAAGTTGTTAATTTAAGTGACCTGGCTTTTCTGTTTTGTGTGTTACTAGTAATAATAATGTGTAGTGATTCAATGTAAAAAAATTTTTTTAAAAATAGCAGCGAGCGCAATGTAACAGTTATCCGATTAATCGACAAAAATTTGATAGAGTAATCGATTACAAAAAGAATCAATAGCTGCAGTCCTAGTTGTAAGTAAATCTAAAAGCTAGTGACCAAAAACACACAGAACTCCACTGATGATGTCAGAGCTGATGCAGCAGGCAGGTAACAACAAGAAGAGAGAGAGAGAGATGGAGCCACACAGTTCAAGCAGTAAAAGCTTTTTCAAAAAAGTAACGCACCAATTACTTTCCCTGGTAACTAATAACATTTATATGTGCCCAACACTGGGGCTTATTGTATTGTATGTACCATGTTATCTATTTTTAGACTAAGATTAGTACTTTATGCAATTTTTGAAGAAATCCTCGTGAAACTAAGCTGCAGGGTGCATGTGCAAACTACCACTGAAGTGCTTTTCAGCAGGTCAACAGAACAAAATCTCTGTTTATAAGTATAAGAAGATCGGTGCTGAGGATTATGGCCAATTTTGCAAGAGAGGACAAGGATGATTTCTTTGGGACTGACATAGATCCACAACCTTACCTATTTAAACAAGAATATATGGAGGAGGAACTACATGCTTTGGCAGCTGAGCGTGGACAAAGAGAGGATGAGGCAGAACAGTTACTTCTGTATGTATTTCTTTCATAGGTTAAACAAAGTGCTAATCTTAGTCTAGAAGCAGATAACAATACATTATTTGAAAAAAAAACAACAACAATCACACAGGACTATTTAGAATTATCTGATGACTGTAGGCAGTGGCATGCTGAAGCATTACCCATATACTGCCAGCATTTGAGCTAAGCTGACTAGGTGAGCTTTGTCCATCTCTTCCTTGTACTGGACGCACAGTCAAAAGACCGGTGTCTATCTGCTTGTCATGGACTCGAGTGAGACAAGACACGAAAACAACCAAAATGTTTGAGCGTTCCTTTAAAAAGAAACAGTGTTGACTATCATGCTAGCGTTAGCACTGCTGTAGATCCTGCTGCCTGCTCAACTCCTCTGACCAACTTCTTTCCACAAAAGCAGAACCACAACTCATAGCGAGCAATGAATATAACACCTACCATTTCGTTTTTCATCTGCAGAGACATGGGGCTTTACAGTGTTGATGAAATGACAGAGCTACCTCATACTTTGGAGCTGAAATGTTCAATCCCAATCAAGACAGCACTTCAGCGAACTTCAGTCTTTTGAACAATGGGTACACAGGAGCAAATCTTGGTAAATTTTCGGATGACGCGTGTGTAAGGATGGAATATACGTGACAAAAAGCCGGCCCTTGTGACAGATAAAGCCAGCAACATGTCCACTGCCCGAGTTGAGGCAAATCTTGTTCCATACATCAAATGCTTCAGATATATGATTAACTTAGCAGCACAGCAGTGCCTGAAATGTGAAAGTGCATCATGTCATCGAGGAAGAGTGGGACCCATTGTGTCGTTTTTTTCACCGCAGCAAAATGTTGCTTGGACTTCCAGAATGCAAACTAAAAGTAGACAGGATCACACGCTGGAGCAGTTTGTTCTTTATGATAGAAAGGCTTCTGGAACAGCAAGCTGTGGTGTGTGCTTCACTGCTGGACAAAAAACTAAGAAAAGTGCAAACGACGTGCATACACTGAACGAAAGTGACATCACTGCAGGTGAAGACTTAGTGAAACTGTTTGGACCAGGGAAAAGTGCCACTATTATCATGTGTGAAGAAGAGCAGCCCTCTTTGTCCATCAGTTCACCACAGAAGGCTAAGCTGTTGGAGCATTTCAGAGGAAGACTCCCTATTACTAAAAGAGATAAAGCAGACCATGGCCGGGAGCTTGTACAGCAATATGTTGACATGAAACTCATCCTGCATAATGCATCTGCTTCATGTGTGAGGTCCAAGAAGCTGCCTCTCCTAAGTGAGGAGAGGCATGATACATTTCAGTGTCTCAAACATGAGGCTGCAGAGCTTCGGGACGAGAAAGTAAGAGAATTTTCTATTTTTACTCAAGTTTTAGAAATGTAAAAATGAATGATAAATGAATTGCTTGCCATTTGCTATTGAGTGTGTTTCTTTTTAAAAATATACAGAATGACAATTGCAGAGTGGCACAGGTTGAGAAAACACCTCTTCATTCATCAGGTGACCAAACTGCTGATGCTCCATCTAACTCGGTGATTGCATCCCAGGCTCAAGCCATCGATCAAGTCCTGTGAACAGTAGTTTTCATATATGTGAAAAATGTCACTGACTTAATATTACAAACAAGTGAGTCATTAAATGGAGTCTGTTAACAAATGTATGAAGTGCACCTGGTAGATTTTGCCCTCTAAAATTATAAAGTCTTCTCTGTCATTTTTACAGAGAAGTGCCTTTGACTTCCAAAAAGTCAAAGGCACTTGCAGATCTCTTTGGGGACACCTATTGCAATAAATATGGGCTCAAGCCAGACTGTCCGGATAGTGGTGTGCGATATAACGATATTAAATTGTTAAGGATTATAACGTGGGGATGATCTCATAAAGCAGAAAGATCGTCAGATCGTCTGTGTGGGCACAGAGACTTTGACGCGCACCCGACTAACCAAATGTAGCACATTACGCACAGTGCATGGTTGGATCCCCTGTTTGGTTATGTAGCGTGAAGCCATGGCGGAAAGAGAAAAGAGATAAAAGCTTAAAGATGTTTGAACAAAAATCTGTTCTAAAGCAGCTGTATTATTCACTCAGGTTATAGACATTGCAGTTAGATAACATTTGTTCTAAATTGTAGCACTTTAAAAGATAACCAGTTACTTAAGTTCGCATTTATATTTGACCTTTTTCAATAAGCTAATTAGTATGTTAAGTTTTTATGTTACAAAAGTGCACTTTATTGTTGTTCATTACCTTTTATGTTTACATTTATTGTACATTTTTATAAAAACTGCACTATTTAAATTAAAACCTATTCAGAAAGTTTCTTTGGCTTAAATTGTTTTTCTTTCGTTCAGGGTTTTACATGTTTTATATGTTAAACATAGGGGAAAAATGGTCAAACATCAAATTAGTCTAGAAAAAAATCAGCGTAAAGAGGAATCGTGATAAAATCGTGATCGTGATTTTATTTTAAAAAAATTGTGATATGATAGTTTTGCCAAATCTCCCATATGTCAGGATGTGTGTAACGTGTTGGAGTGGTGGAAAACTCACCGGACTGGGCTGCCTCTCAAACCTTGCCAAAACACATCTTTTGATTCGGTTCAGCTCCCAGTGTTTTATCTCCTGAATATGTCAATCAATTTGTTTGTTTTCACTGAAAGACATAATTGACTGCTGTAGTGATCACATATTAAGTTAAGCTTGAAGGCAACAAGTTCTCTTCAAACTATTGCTGATTACATACACAGGACACGGTTTAAGTATTGTATTTGTTAATATGCACTGAGGACAACATGTAAATTTGTTGACATTTGGTTTGTCTAACAACAGAAGTTTCTTATTTTTATATGGAAAAATGGACATTACCAGGTTAAGTGGAAAGCTGTGATGCACTCAACTAGCTAGGATGTAAAAAAAAAGTTTAATACCTCTTAATAACCGCTGAGCACAGCACCTATGTAGAACTTTGTAAATTTAAGGTGGTGAAACAAATGTGCATTTGTTAGTTATGTTCATAAAGGCAATAAATGAACTTTAATGTTAACTGATAACATGAAAATGTGGCACGTTACAGTGAAACACAGCACAGGTTTTTTTTCTTTCTGTTTAAAAGAATGATTTTCATTAAAGTGTCTGAAAATTTTCAGGAATAAAGTTATCAAGAAATTGAAACTGCTTCGTTTTTCTCTTCCTTTATGTGTAATGTAACTGATTGGGCTAAATGTGTACATAATATCGTCTTAAATGGATTGAAGGCAGCGGAAGCAAATCTACTCGGATTGAAATAGAATCAAGCAGACTTTGTGAAATCATCAAGTATCAAACTGTTGTCCAAAGAAACAATATAGTATTGTATTGCCATGAAACTAGTGATTTACACTCCTAGCAATCACATCTGAAGATTTCTTTGAAAAAATAAAATGTAACTAATGAGATATATTTAAAAATTAGGTTTTGTTAGGAAATTCTTAAGCTTTTTAAATACAGCTTCATCACTTACAAGACCACTGGCTACACTTGTTTTTGGGTCTCAACTAACAAGTTTATGCACATATATTTCACCCACTTGCTGCTGGGGGGTGATTTAACAATGGGTGGCATTAGGGCTGGGCAGTACTACCTAATCTCAGTATCACATTTGAAGCTCTTACCTCGATTACGATAAATTCTTTACATCACATGTGTATATATTTTGTGTAAGCTCATCATGCTTGAGGGGGAAACGTAAAAACATGTTCTGTGCATTATCATTAATAAATACTTTCACAACAACAACAAGAGCAACAAACAAGTACAAATAACAATTTCTGAGTCTGTTATTGTTGTGTTTCTGTTTCTGTAAGGAAAAACTCTAAATCAGTGAGTCCAGACAGCAGTCCTTTCTACAACCCTTCAAATGGCTCAAGAAAAGGCCACCACCCACTGCTTGATGCACACTTCAAAAAGCTACTAAATTAAGTCAAAATGTGCAGCCCTAATATAAAGATTCAAGCAAATGTAGATTATTCATCATATGTATAGAAGTTATGCATTCTTGTTTGCTTGTTTGTTAGTTAGTTTCTCTGTTGGCGACATAACTAAAAAAGTTATGGACGGATTTCGATGAAATTCTCAGGAAAATGTCAGGATTGGGACAAGGAACAAATTATTAGATTTTGGGAGTGATCCGGATCACCGTCTGAATCCGCTATGACAAAAAATGTGATTTTCATGAATAACTACTGAACTAAAATAGATTGATTCATTATGAATCCAATGGTATATTTTCATGGTCAAGGAATCTAAATATTTAGATGAAATAGAGGTAGGACTAAGTTTTATGGGGAAAATCACAATATGGGTGAGGACTGTGGCGCTGGCAGAGGTCTGCGCTCTCCGAGTGTTTCTCTAGTTATTTACAAGGTGGGTTAAGTTGTTCGGTCCTAATTTTGAATGGGAAATTTTATTCCTCTCCTTCAAAGGTGCTATGAGGAGAATCTAGTTACGGTGACATAAAAACTCTGCTACCCAAGAGCATGTGCGGCGACTGTCGTGATGCTGCGTTCCAGTAACCTCGGAACTGGGAGTGACATCACTTCCGAACACGTATGCTCCAGTTGAAGCTGAAAAAAAAAAAAAAAAAAAACATGCCGATCTACCAGGCTATTGTTAGCTGTTGTTAGCACGCCCTGTGTTGTTGTTCACAAATATCCCATGAAGAATGTGATTATCACTATGGCAGCATTTTTGTAAATATAAGTCTAGCAGCAATACTATGTATTAGAGCTGAAACGATTCCTTGAATATTTGCGAGTACTCGATTACAAAATATCCTCGAATTAAATTGTGTGCCTCGAAGCCTCGTTTAATATATAATTATACATATAAATATATATCTGGACTACTATACAGTGCACAGTGTTTGACACGGACGGTCATTTCTGTGGCACAACGCGCCTGCTACCTCTGCTGCTGCGCGGCTTGTAAAATCATGAAGGAAGAGAAAAGAGAGGGACAGAAAGGAGAGAGTCCACAGAAGAAACGGCAGAGAGTGTCCCAAGTGTGTGGTCACTACAAGAAGGGACGAAAAGAAAACACAGCGCAGTGTGTCTGATGTCAAACGGAGTGAGCTTAGCACGTAGCTTAGCATGATAGCACATTGTTAGGGCTGCAACTATTACTATTACAGCATTTTAAATATGATTATCACAGACATGCGTCCTCTTTCCATGGTGGAGGACGCAGGATTTAAGAATATGATAAGGATTTCAATCCAAACTACACAATGCCCTCCAGAACACACTTCACAAATATAATTGCAGAATTATATTACTGCTTTGTAAATCAGTATTGTATTGGCTTTGTTTTAAGCCAGTACTGGTTTAAACTGTGAAAGTTGTTAAAATAAAAACCCTTTTCTGAGGAATAAACGGCATTTGGTTGCTCATTTTGAAAGCCCTAACATGTTGCATTGTATACAATTGATTTATTTGTTTAAAAACAAAAAAGTATATTTTGTTAGAGTACTCGAGTACTCGAAGAAATAATTGACAGAGTACTCGATTCCAAAAATACTCGATAGTTGCAGCTCTACTATGTATACATCTGGTCTAGAGCGACACACCCCAGTCAGAAGTGCAAATAAATTGATTATTATGGGAGCTAAATAACTGGTCACACTGGAGGGCATCCATCTTCAATTGTCAACTCGAGGGTGGTGAAGTGTCACCGAGTTCCCAGTAGGAAATTCAGACTTCGGGGGACATACCAGTTGCAGTTTCCTACTCGGAACTCGGAAATTCCTACTTCTGACTACAACTGAAACGCACCAAAAGACGTGGCAGTTTTTGGAAAACTTAGTATTGTAGTTTTGTAGCCGGCTATATAATGCTACTTATAGCCGGTGCTCTAAGACGTGTCTGAATAACATAAATTTGCTCTAGTTTTATTTGTCTTGTTCCCGAAGTTGAGTATCCAGGCCAGTCCAGCCCTGTCCGACCCGACCGCGAAGCTAAGGAATAGCATTTATAGATAACCTATTTTGATGCTATAAAACTCATCTTAAAGTGTGTATTTCGATCAGGCATATGTGTAAAAGTGATACTTTTTTTGTAATTACTTAGAAACTCCTCATAGCATCTTTAAATATGCCATCATACTCAAAGAACACTCATAGGAAACTGTATTAAATATCCAAATGCTCAGAGTAAAGTTTTTTTTCATTGCATGTGCAAAAAAGTGCCACCTCATCACTAAACTCTCCAGTTAAACCAACAGAATCACTCTTACTCTCACTGAACGTCACCTAATCACAGGCTTTAAGCAATTTATGCTTTATGTTACTGCTATTGCTTGTGCAAAACACACAGGACAGCCTGTAAGTTAGCACATGGTACAAATATAGGTTTGCACTGGTAACAGGCAGCTCACCACAGTTAGTTTTATTCCGTTTCAAGTTAAAATCATTGGTTAATCATGTCAGCGAAACACAACTTTAAATACTGTTGAAAATGGTTGATGACATTCAAGTTAGACAACAGCAAGTAACAAGGTCATTTGTTAAGTTTATCCTAAGAAGAAATGTGTTGCCCATTTCTTTTAATGCAAGCTTTCACAACATTGTTTTTCAGTCACATGACTCGGAGTAGATTGTGCTAAGTATTTGTTAGTTGTTTGATGAAAACCCAAACTGCACACAACGTCATCAAAAAAAAATGTCTGTCTCACAAAAATATCAGTGGGTATTCTCAGAAAATAGATCAAGTTTGTAAAGCAAAATGCCATTACACTCTCCCTCTTCTGTATGTGCAGTTACTACAATCACAGTAAATAGGGCTGCAGTCTGCCAGAAAGAAAGCAAGAGCTTTTTAGACAAGTCAGAGGTCCAATTTCTTTGGTTTGGAAAACTGTATATTGTTAGAGAAAATTTTCCAATATATGTTTTCCCAATGTTGTTCGGCCTTACCATAAGTTACTGTCCTAATGCTGACTTGAACTGCATAACATTATTAAGAAACCTCACCCATTGGTTTCTGTGGTGGTGTTTTGAAGCCAAATGTGTCAGTTGCATCTTCCTGGCTTTCATATTAAAACATTTTTCTGTTTGAGCACAATCTTTTTTTATAGCTTGTCCCTTGAGTATCTGTAAGTAACATAATTAGCTGACATAAACATTACAAATACATGAGCTGTATATCTTGAATACATTTTATTGTGCTTTTTTACATCATCTCATATTAACAAGTCTCTTCATGCTTTGCAGAAAGAGGCAGATTCTGAAATAATTACCTTAATATTACAAATAGGGACTGTACAGTGAATCACAAAGCATGTTGAATTGAAAATCAAATTTTAAAAAAACTGTGACCCAAATCAATCAAAATAAATTGCAAACTACAGAAATATTCACATCCATATAGACATATTTTCCTAACAATGGGGGACATTTTCCATTTTATATACCTAATTTAATCAAAAAATATGTTTCTGTATAATTGCAGACCTTAAGATGTTGTCTAGCTTCAGTTTTTAACAGAAGTCTGTACTAAACTGCTATGTTGCATACATATGTAGACATTTAAACACCTACAATGTGATCACGATAAACAGTCAGGGAATTGGCTTTTTTTGCTTTGCTATGATCATGACTTCTAATCAAGAAGGACTTGCAGTGTTTACAGAACCATCAGAAAAATGAAAATATTACACTCACACCTTCTTGCTGCACTTAGCAAGAAGAGAGAGTGCAGTAAGCAAAGACAGGAGACACAGGATGAGTTAAAGTAGCTTTTATTGAAGTAAGAATCAAAACACATGAAAAGAAATGTTTACATTAAGACTTAGCCATGAGAGCCAGATTTCTGTGGCATCATTACCTTTCACTTTGAAAACCTTTTTGAGAAATTTTGGTTGGGATGCTGTTCCAAATCACATGACTTTGGTGTAGAGGGAGAAGGCTTGTAATAGCTTGCTAAAACAAAAGGACAGCATAATTTTTTTACCAAATCTACACCAAATGAACCAATCTCATCGCACTGTTAAGGAGAGATCAAAGCAGTTTATTAAAGATGAATAGAAGCTTCTGTTCAAGAGGTCATACCATGTATTCTTTAGTACTGTCAGTAGATTTAAAAAATTAGCAATTAATTATTATGACCTGAAATTAATTAATCGAGTTAATCTATTTTTTAATCTCACTTAAAAATTGCTGAAAAAGCCTCAACTTTAGGTATTTTCATTGAAATTCATAAGATTATTGTGGCAGATCAAAAGATTGTTCTCCACCCCTCAAAAACTCAAGCACAAGAAGCCCAATGCATAAAAACTCTCCAGCTTTAACGGCCCAATCATGAGACAGAGGCAGAGCTGCAGATCTGACGACAACAGGAAGAGACTGCATTTTTGAAAACAATAGCAGCATGTAAAATGATCTCTGTGGATGCAGCAAAATCTGCAGTTTTATCAGAAATGGACTTGATTTCTGCTTTAAAAATGGAGCAAATAACGTCACTTCAAGCTTACTGCTGGGAAATCCTGATTTTGCTCTTCTCCCGAATGGAGATCACTGCTGGGAAACTAAGAGACGCAGAAATGCTGCGCTAACAACGCTGAGCCATAGTCATGGTTATCCCATTATATCAAATATGCCCTCCTCAAAAGTTTACTGGGAGAAATTTGGTGGTCTTTGTCTTTGACGAGAGTCATGTCACATGTGGCAGATGACACATCTGTGTGGTATAATTTCATGTAAGATAGGACGATATTCTAAGGACTGAAGTACTCATAGTCTGAGCTAACACTAACAGTAGGGTCTAGCTGCTACTGTGGCTTGATATGGTTGGTCTGTGAAGAGTGTGACGAGCGAACCAATGCTCCAATCAGCAGCTGCCCCGGTATTTTAAGGTGTTACCCTCTGAAAATACCAAAACAGTGAAATCAGATTTTAAATTAGATGAACGCCATTAAAAAACACAGTGCATTAATTATGACTGGAATTAATTAATCTTAATTAACACGATAATTTGGCACCCCTAGTATTCCTTAGTTTTATCTGCCCTAAAGTGTTTTTAGGGCAGATAAAACTGGCAGATCCTGGCAGCAGCAGCAAGATCCACCTTTTTTGGACTCCCTTGACGGGGTGCTGGAGAGTGCCCCTACTGAGGATTCCCTCGTTCTGCTGCGGGACTTCAACGCTCATGTCAGCAATGACAGTGAGACCTGAAGGAGAGTGATAGGGAGGATCTGAACCTGTGTGGTGATTTGTTATTGGACTTCTGTGCTCGTCACAGATTGTCTATGACAAACACCATGTTCAAGCATAGGGGAGTCCATATGTGCACTTGGCACCTGGACACCTTAGGCAGCAGTTCGATGATCGACTTTGTTGTTGTGTCTTTGGATTTGCAGCTGCATGTCTTGGACACTCAAAGAAAGAGAGGGCCAGATATATTTATATTTCTTATCATTATTTGTCAAAATATAATGTATTCTTTAGCTCATAAAGTAAATGCAGCTCTCTCTGTGTCTTCATCTACACTTTATCTGATACAGTATTACCTCTCTCTAAGTACAGTATGATGGGATGGTGAGACTCTGTGCTGCTTTGGAAGAACAAATGTAGAAATAAAATTATGAATGCAATATGTTTACAATTTGTTCATTTTACGCTAAAAAACGTTGCATCATACAAAATTTCTGAGACCTAGCAGTTAGATCTGCCATCTTGTGCCTCCCTCTTCTCATCAGGGCTGGGAATCATAAAGTAGCTCATGATTCAAGATACATGGTCCTCGATAGGCCTGCATGATAACAAATAAAGATGCAGTGTTAGAGAATACTGTTTAGTATTGCAAAAAATATCAATTTGGCGATAAATGAAAATGTGTGTTCTAAATTTGATCTCTTTAAGTTTTAATAACTTTGTTTCAGATTTGGTCAGATTTTCAATTGTTGTGCAGGACCTTTTTCAAATTAGTGAAACTTAAGCCTAAGGAAATCAAGGCAATGTGCGATTAATAAACACATACACTCCCCACCCATTGCACTACCAGGGTTTGGGGAGAGAAAAAGAGAGGGCCATTTTCAGATCAAATCGAGATTTGTGCACTTTAAAGAATGCATCATCCTGATTTTTGATCAAATGTTTAAAAAGACAAACAAAACCACCTGATGAGTAACAATGGTTCAGCTACATTATACATTTTTCTTTCCTGTTTTCTGTAACAGCAAACAGGACAAAAGGTACAAGCATGACAATGAGAAAGAGAGTATTTGGATTTATAATGATATCTATTTTAGTTCAGTAGTTATTCATGAAAATTGCATTTTTTAAGTCATGGCGGATCCAGACGGTTATCTGGATCACTCCCAAAATATAATCATTTGTTCTTTGTCCCAATCCGGATACTTCCTGAAATGAATCAAAATCTGTCCATAAATTTTTGAATTATGTTGCTACGGAGAAACAAACAGACACCGGCAATAACATAACCTCCTTGGCAAAGGTTATAATATATATCTGATCAACAAATAAATAGAAAATGGCTCTTGAAAAGGCCACTTGTAGGCTAAAGGTGCGTACACACTGCACGCTACTTGTGCTACCTCGGCGATCACTCTCCATGCAAAGTCAATGTACAGCCGCGATGGGGTGGGGCTAACCCTCCCGCGATGTGACAGCCGCTTTTCACACAACCACATAGCTTGTCGCACGATGTGAAAGTAAAAAAAAGTTGATCAATCAACAGGTGTGTGCGTGTCTGACGGTACCCTAGACAGACAGTTATTCACCTGGACTACAGAGGAACAATCCATGTCCGTGTGGGAAACATTGGTCAGTGAGGACATTAGTTCCGCCTAGACAGACCGCGGTAAACTCACAGATAATGCTGCTGCAGGGCATCAGCTGCAGTGTTTTGTGGTTGATAAGAGAGTGAAAAGGATACAGCTGGAATAATGTCCGCTTATACATCCTATTATATGATATATGATATGATCACGGTGAAACTCGAGTGGACGTGACGTCACCGAGCAACCGCCCACGGCAACGGTGACCAAAATGAGGTATTTATGGACGCATGACGCTACGTCAGTGGGCAACGCGATTTTGGTAGCTGGGTCACTTGCGGTGTGAACGCAGCATTAGTGTATTAATCTGGCAATTTGATGTCATTTTTACAGAACTGAATATTAACATTTTACAACTTACAAATGGTGTTAACGGACAATTCATAAAATAAAACTATTAAGTTAGCACAACAATATTTGACAGACAAAATCAACTCATACAAGTAAACCTATAAATGCACCATATCTTTAAGAATTGATTTTTATGCTTGAAGCCAGCCTATCCTTAAGTGGATTGCTCATGTCAAGACGACAATTGGTGCCACCTTCTTCTACCTGTCATTACCTACCACTAATACTACACGTGTTTCTCCACCTTTCTTCTCTGGTCATTGTCCACTGGTGTCCATTGTTCTGGGTGGAGCACATTACAATGTCCTATCTCAGAGTTGGGTAAGAAAATGTCCTGATAAATGAGGGTCACTGGTTCATTTAGAGAGTCAAATGGAAAATATCTTCCTGAACCCCTGGTGTGCATTGTCAATCAAACCACAACAATTTGAACCCAATCCCAGTGGGGAAAGGAAAAGACAACAGGAAGTTATTTGAAGGGTGCAAAAAAATGGAAGGTTATCTTTTTAACTCAGTTAAAAATGTATTTTTTGCCTGACGCACGTTATAATCAGGGCTTTTTATATTCAAGTTTTAATTATATTTTCAGGGAAATGTTTTAATTATCATAGAAAATATCTCCAAATGTCTTGTTCAAAAACAAGAAGAAAACCTTATTTAGAGTTTTTTACTTTGTTTTTTTGAGGATTGTTGGAGATCACACAATAACAGTATAGCCAAGAATGAATTTACTGCAACTTTATCTTAAGTAAGTGTCTAAAAATCAATTTCTTGTTTTAAAAATACAAAAACATACAGTGTAGAGGCCATCATCAAAACATATTAATCATCCCCATTAAAGATGTCAACATTTTACCTCAAACTGCATTAAAATATCCTAAATTTCTGATGACTGCAACAGTATGTTTATTATTACTGTTCAAATAATCTTCTAGATGACATATATACAAAGTAACCCTGATAGTGCTATATTCTCTCTGTGTCTGAGGAGCTCTCCTGCCCCTTTAAGGCCCCCTCCCCATGTGGCCCAGTCCACTCTGATGGTTTACAGATCTGTGGTCTGTGGTAGTTGGTCCATTCAGCACTGCTCTCAGCCACATTCCCAACAAATCTGCATTCATTCTACTGCCACACTCTGCAATGGACTTGCTACTACAAGCTAATGGGATTAAATTGACAAAAAAAGGGTAGGACGTCACACTAGTTGGTCTATTTGGGGCCAAGGGAACCCGCCATTTTAAACAGCGACTGGTGCGGAAAATAGGAAAGTGAGAGATCTTAATGTCATGGGCTTTTTGTCTTCTTCATAGTTGGGCTCCATCACACAGGGGAGACGTGTTAAACACACAAAAGGGCCATTTAACACTGGAAAACATGATACAATCTCTAAAAGATGTCTTTCAGGTCTAACTATGGTAACAAGATGACAGTTACAAAAATGATATTAGTATATGGGGAGAAAAGAACATTCGATCTCTTCAAAATAGACAGAAAGAAGCAGCCATGCGCTGTAAATGGTGACAATTTTTCAGGACACTTCTTCTAAAAACACATTTGCATCATCATATCAGATAGTTAGCAATAGTGTGATTCCATCGGATCATCTATCTAATCACGGAGGGCCAAGTTAAGTTGAAACAATCAAGCTATCAGAGGTCTTTCTCAGAAAGACAAGTCGTAGGGACCACAACACAGCCAGCCTAAATACACAAAGCAAGACGCCTATAACAGTCCACATGAGGAATAAGAGAGGAGCATAAATCACAAGGATTGACTGTTATTGCCTGGGTTGTTTACTCTATGATAAACAGACAAACAAAGGTAGAGATAAGAAAATACAACAGCTACAAAACCCAAATGGCTGAGCTTCCCAGACCAATATGCAAAACCCAAAAAAGAATTTGGTATGTTAATTACTGGCTTTTGGTTTCTTAATCTAAAAGTGATAAACTGCAATAAAAATAAAAAGAACTGAGATGAATGAAATTTGATGCAGATTTCCTGTCAGATTCATTTCAAATAGGGATGTGAGTTAATATCAGTGTACTGTACAATAGAATCATCCATTTTAGACTGTCAAAAACGTCTACATTTCCATACTTTTCTGTGCCTTACATTTTAAAACTAAATAATCTCTATTGTTGCCATAATTGATCTTTGGGGGATTTTCCTCAATAAAACTACTTCGCTCTTGGAGCTCATGAGTCGAGGTCATGGAGCCTCTTGTTCGGTGCATCAGTGGTGCAGTCTGATGGTGTGCTTGGTCAGTAATCTAAGGTTGCAGGTTCAAGCTGTCACATGGTGGTGTGTCTTTGGGCAGACACTTAACCCTTTCTTGCTCCCACTGCTGTGTCAGTGGAGTGAAAGGGACATGAGTGTGTTAGCTGATATCGATGGACAACTGATATAGAAACTCTGAACCGTCGGTGAGTGACTGTGACAGTGAGTGGGTGTGAATGTGACCTGCGGTGTATTTGCCATTTCTTGCTTGACTTGAAAACAAGGCATTTTAACAAAACCTTTGATTAAATATTCTTGAACTCTGAACAACTTTCCACTGACTCAAGGATAACTTAAGGATGAAGGGATTATTTTGTAAGCCATTAAAGCTGGGGTTGGCAATTTGATTTAGATACACTTTTTGTAATACTGGTTAAAATGGTCTTTATGACCCGATGGTAATCAACTCACAATGTGTTCTTAAAACAGAGCGAAAAATATCCACTATCTACAGCAGGAGTAAAACAGGGAAAACCCCAACCAATAATCATGCCGGGATATCTGTTTCTAAACCAATCAAATCCCGTCGCCATTCTGCCCGCCTACTGCGCATGCATTTTCCCGGGGTGCACAGACTCGGTGAGTGTAGCCGAGCTCATACGTATCAGAGTCCGCCGGAGAATACTTACCTTTCAAGTTTTGGCTTTGAAAATAAGGGAAGCCCGCCGTGAGCCGTCCCACAACCCCAACCAAGCTCCAGTATCCCTCACATTTTAAGACAGATTTACAAGAAATGTAAAATAAACTCTTTGTTTTTCTAAGTTTGTTCTGCTGCTCTGATCTCGCGACAGCTGCCCCCCAGGCCACTGCAGGTGGACGTTCTTGCGAGGCTTTTTCTTCTTCTTCTGTTTTACGGCGGTTGGCATCCATCATTTTGGAGCATTACCGCCCCATTCAGGCTAGAGACAGAGCTACGTTTTTATTATTATATCATCACACAGAGATTTACGGGAGAATACTGATACAGGAGGACAGCGGGAAAGAGGACAAAATACAGAAAATACGGTAGTTTCATGGCCAAAACAGGAGATTTGACAGCTATGTGGAGAATGTCAGAGGAACTACCTCTACCCCGATCAACATCGGCTGTGAGTACTAACTAACTTTACATGTTTGTTTGGTGTTTTCTTACCGCTGACTGAGACATGACTTGGCGTAGTGGAAAACAAACACGTTGTGCTGAGGGTTTGGAGTTGAATCAGTCTTCTGGATATATCAGCCGCGCGCGTGCATGTGAGAGCAAATTCATGCTAGTTATCCATAATCGCCAACCCCAGCTTTAAACAAACTTTAAGGTTATGGAGCCTCATGATCATCCTTGGCTTATGAGCACCGCCTTGTGACTGCAGTATCTCATGAACATTGTGATGTATTTTTATCAAACTTTGCTTAAATGTCCTCTGGCTCATGGTTAGACCGGTCAGATTTTAAGGGTCATGGACTTTTTGGTAATCTTTCAGTTGTAGAATAATACACATAATGAACAATTTGAGGTATTTCAAAACATTGCACAAAAGTCAGTGCTTGCTCAAAGATAGCCTAATAAGGTTTTTCAAGTTAATAGGTCAAGATCATTGATTTTCAAAATCATCCTTTATTGGGGATCAAAATTTCTATCAATACAATATCATTCATACAGTAAACAAAGGGACTTTTTTCTATCTTAGTACAAATGTCCATAATGGCACACAAGTCAGAGTTAATTTTGACAGCACTTTCTAATTTGGTTTCAGTTTTGGCCTTCTGCCTAAGAAATCTTTTAGTTTTAGACATAACTTATTAATCTAAATTGTTTTAATTTCAGTCGAGTTTTAATTGACAAAATTTCACAACATTTTAGTTGACAAAATCTACTGACAAATATATGAAGTGTAAAGTGTGAGGCATTTTTTATGTTTCCTTGAATTTATGAAGTCATGCTTTACACTTGGATCCTACCACCATGAAGCTAAGGTAGTTGTGATTGGATGTCCCTCTTAACTTGTCAAATCTTTCCACACAACCAAAGTAGCTGTGATTGGATACATTCTTAACTTGTCTCTACTTTCAACATGATTAAATTAGATCTGACTGGATTGTCTCTGTCAAACATATTACTCTTGTTATTATTTTTCAATGAAAACGTTAATGTGGTGTTAGTTTTTGTCCGTGTGAACTTGTTTTTTGTTTAGTAATAGTCTAGTTTTCGTCAGGGGAAATATATTTGTTGACAAAAACTATGACAAAAATAATAGGGCAAAAAAATCAACACTGACACAACTCACATTAGATAGGATTGATTACATTTTGGAGGTCAAGGCCATGTAGTCTCATGGTCACACTCTCCCTGTGAACAAAAGCTGTAAAGGATCTCTAAAAAAAAACTCATCAATTTTTCTAACTTAAATGTAAATGTAAATGTTCTTTATTTATACAGCCCTTTACAACAACCCTTTCGGTGAACCAAAGTGCTTTACAATAGTTTAAAAGACAAACTGTATAATTTTAAGGGTCATAGTTAAGGGCCATAAGGAATTTTATTTAACAAATCCTCTATAGCCTCAAAAAGGCTATAGCGGATCTTTTTGCGCACTCTGGCTTCCTCCCACAGACCAAAAACATGCTCATTAGGTTAATAGGTGACTCTAAATTGCCCTTAGGTATGAGTGTGAGCAAAAATGGTTGTCCATCTCTCCATGTTGCCCTGCGATCCAGCTGGGATAGGCTCCAGCCCCCCTGCGATGCTGAAAAGGGATAAGCGGTGTAGAAAATAATAAATGAATAATAAAACAGGTGGCAGTTGTATGTGTTATTATGGTATCTTCACAGCCATTAATGTTGTTAATTTTTTATGACTATCAAAATTAAGTTAAAGATTTTGGCTTCATGATTGCCCTGTGGCATTTTATTCAAATTCAATAGGATACTTTTTTAAATTAAAAAAGGATATTTAATGATAAGAGTTTGTTTAATAATATGGTTTATTCAGATCAAATTAAGCATCTTGCACTTACAGGTTGTCTTTTGGTAGGGGAAAGCAAGCAGAAGGAGATGTACCTGGAAAAACTGCTGGCACTTTAATGTTTGACTGACACATGAATGGAATGTAACATGGAATATGTGTTCCCATTTTAAATGGGGTGGAACAAAAACTACTTAAAGCTTTCTGCTCCACTTTTTGGCTGTATTATGGGTATTTATAGATATTTCATGAGCAATTGCTTTTCACGGTTTTTTCATCACATTGTAACTCAAAAATAAAGGTCTCTTTACTAGACCTTTTACAATCAATAAAGTGTTTTTTAATCTTGTTTAACAGTCACTTACTGTCAGTTTTTGTACAAAACACAAGTTAGAAAGACTATAAATTTAGGAATGAAATTTACTCCAAATGCTTGTTTAAACTTTCAGTGGGAGGTTGTCTGTTTATTTATGATTGGATTTGGCATGTGTTCTTAAAGTTGTCTGCAACTGCAGAGGCTGTGACTCAGGATTACTTTTTGTGGTGCATCACTCCTGACTGCCACCACTGTTCCTCAGGAGATTTAATCACAAACGGTCATTTGACAAGGTCTTTAATCCCTTCATCTAAGCTCTTTTCTCCTGACTTCACTGCCTTTTCCATGTCTGCAGGAGCACACACCCATGTCTGGAGACATGGAGTGAATAATTACACAAGCGTATGCACATACCATTGTAATAAAATGCTTGCAAAAGGCAAAAAGGATTATTTTTAATCAGACCACAAAACACTTTCCTTTGTAGAAAAGATAGGTGGAGTAAAGTTGGACTTTATAGACGTACATGGTTATGTGGGTGGAGTTTCAGCAGCAAAAAAAAAAAAACATCTTTCTTAAACACCCCTGACCAAATGGATATATGCTGCAGCACGGCATGGCTCCAGAGAGGCCTCTTCTGCCATTTTTCATAAGAATTACTCAGAAAAGTCTCCAGATCCTCTCTCTTAATACCCAGGGATATGTATTTTCCATTACAGCAAACACAGACTTTGGCAAACAAGACTTCATGTGTTTCCATTTATAAATGCTGATGCCACTCATTTTCATTACTGGTACCAAACACACCTTCTCAACCATCAACACCCTGGAAAGCTAAAAAACTCCCTATCACTGTCTGAAAACCAAATAAATTTCACCTCAATGAACTGACCACAATTTCAATGAAGATGGAACTTTGTGCACATAAATATATAAATATAAATATATATAAAATATATATATCAATATAACACATATACAAAGATATTTAATGCTGACATATACACACACACACACACACACACACATATATATATATATATACATATATATATATATATATATATAAATATAATATATATATATAAATATATAAATATAAATATAAATATATATAAATATATATAAAATATAAATATATATATAAATATATATAAAAATATAAATATATATAAATAAATATATATAAATATATATATAAATATAAATATATAAATATATATATATAAGTATATATATATATATATAAATATAAATATATAAATATAAATATATATATATATATAAATATAAATATATATATAAATATATATATATAAATATATATATAAATATAAATATATATAAAATATATATATAAATATATATATAAATATATATATATAAATATATAAATATATATATAAATATAAATATATATAAATATACATTTATAAATATATATAAATATATATAAATATATATATAAATATATAAGTGTATATATGTAAGTATAAATATATATATATAAGTATATATATATAAATATATATATATATATATATATATATATATATATATATATATATAATTATATATAAATATATATATAAATATAAATATAATACAATGAACACAACAAAAAATGCAGCTGGTCACATAATACTTTATGTCCTATTTGACATTCTTAAGCTTAATTGATTCCCAGGGTATATAAGAGGCCATTTCATGTCACAAGCAGCACTGCACATGCAAAGGCCTAGAGTGGTTTCCTGCTTACATTCAAGCCGTAGCACAACTCAGAAGTTGTCAGCTCTCACATAATGCCTAAAACAAAAGAATTATGTGAAGCCACAAAGGCAGCCATCTTGGCACTGCTGGAAATTGGCATGAGTGAGAGACAGGTATAAAAAACTGAAGATCTCCAAGACAGCCGCTCATTACAACAAAAAAAACAAGCTGAACATGGCACTACCAAATTGCTACCTGGCCGTGGCAGGAAACGCTTTTCTACCCCACGAGATGACTGCACTCATCCGCTCCTGTGTCAGGAATCGCCAGACCTCCAGGACCTTAAAAATGAGTGGGCACTGTCGAGAAATGTGACTTGTTCAGCAAGGACAGTTCGAAACCAACTTGTTGAAGCTGGTTTGAAGTCACACAGAGCACGCAAGAAGCCCTTCATCAATGAAAGGCAGAGGAAGGCCCGCATTTTGCTCGAGACCACAAGGATTGGACTGTTGATGATTGGGCTAAGGTTCTTCAGTGATGAATCCAATTTTGAATTGATGCCCACTCCAGCCAACTTACTGGTTAGGAGGAAGCCTGGAGAAGCTTACAACCCAGACTGTCTTGCCCCTACAGTAAAACATGGGGGTGGATCAGTCATGATCTGGGGTTGTTTCAGTCTGAGTGAACAGGGCAAATGCAATTGTGTGAAGGCCGAATGAACCAGGTCATGTACAGGACTACCCTTGAAAACAGTCTTCTTCCATCAGCTGGAAAACTCTTTCCTGCCTCAATGACTGGATTTTCCAACAAGATAATGCCCCTTGCCACACGGCAAGGTCAGTTAAAGCCTGGATGGAGAACCACAACATCAAGCACATGCCTTGGCCTGCTCAATCACCAGATCTTAATCCAATTGAAAACCTGTGGAAAATCATCAAACTCAAAATGGAGAACCACAAGCCCAAAAACAAAGAAAATTTGTTTGAATTTGTCCAACAGGAATGGGCTGCTGTGACAGCAGAACAATGTCAGAAGCTGGTGGAGAGCATGCCAAGACGCATGGCTGCAGTCATCAAAAACAATGGTTATGCAATCAAGTATTAACTCTTGTGTGTATCATGTGTTTAAAGCAAACAGAAAAGAAAACATGGAATGCTTAAAAGTAGTGTTTTTGGCGGTACAATGCCATAGCTATTGATGTAAGAATTTAAGTAATTTTGGTTATTATCAAGAAAACCATGGAAAATGAATAGTTTTTAGTTCTTAAATTAAACTCTCATGAGCTATTTTTGTTGTTATCATTATAATTGTCCAAACAAATGTACCTTTAGTTGAGCCAGGCATTAAAATTAACAAGAAATTCCATATATATCTATATCTATATCTATATCTATATGTATATATATATATATATATATATATATATATATATATATATATATATATATATATATATATATATATATATATATATCTATCTGTCTATCTATCTGTCTATCTATCTGTCTATCTATCTGTCTATCTATCTGTCTATCTATCTGTCTATCTATCTATCTATATATCTATCTATCTATCTATCTATCTATCTATCTATCTATCTATCTATCTATCTATCTATACATATATATATATATATATATATATATATATATATCTATTTATATATATATATATATATATATATATATATGTATACACACCTGTAGGCCTATATGTGTGTGTGTATTTATATTTGTTTTTGTTATTTTTCTTGCAAATATTCACACATTTTGAATTTGATGCTTCATCGATATACACTTTTGATTGGAGACAGGTTTGGACTGCAGGCAGGCCAGTCTAGTACTTGCACAAAGTACTCACCATTGTCTTATGTAAATAAGCAGGGACATCCATGAAAAAATGTCACTTTGGTGGCATCATATGTTGCTCCAAATCCTCTCAACCATGGCCATTTGCTATTGGTTTTCAAGGCTTTGCCGCTTATCATGCAAAGATTTCAGATTATCTGAATCTTTTGATAATATTATGGACTATAGATAAGAAATCCCTGAATTCTTTGCAATTCTACACTGAGGAAAGTTCTTAAACTGCAGGAGCTCCTTTGATGCCCATTCATTGCACTCACTTGTTTCCTATCAACCTGTTCAACTGATGAATGGTTCAAAAATGTCGTTTTAACATTTCTCAGATTTCCCATTTCTTCTGTTGCACCTATCCCAGCATTTTGGGAAATAATACAATTCAAATGTTTGTATCTTTGCAAAAAATAATTGAATAAATAAGAAAACGATCAAGTTTATCAGTTTGAACGCCAGATGAATTGGGGTTTGTATGTGTATATATAAATATATGTATATATGTGTATATATATATAAATATATGTATATATGTGTATATATAAATATATGTATATATATATATATATATATATATATATATATATATATATATATATATATATATATATATATATATATATATATATATATATATATATATATATATATATATATATATATATATATATATATATATATATATATATATATATATATATATATATATATATATATATATATATATATATAAAAAGTAAAAAAATTAAAATTATTAAAATAGATAAAAATGTGAATAATTACTGCATTTTATCTTAGCTGTCAACAATAGGGATGTGAATTGATAAGATTTTATCAATACCAATGCTGTTAACAATCCTGCTAATTAATCCAATTCTTTAACGATTCCCTTATTGATTCCTGCATATTTTGCGTTTTGGCAAATGCTGGTCTGATTTTCAACGGCAACAATGTCAAACACACGTCACAGCATAGATAACTGCTTCTCCAAAGTGTTGGTGTTTCCACTCACTTAAGGTTGTGTAGTAGGTGCAATGAAAATTAAGCCATAATTCCGATGCTTCTGAACCCTGTCAGTGGAAGGAATTGATAAGAGAATTGATTAGCAAAAAGATTAATGATATCGATTCTTTGATGGAGCCGTTAACGATTCTCAACTGGAATTGGTTTTCAATTCCCATCCCTAATCAACAACTTATTTAACCACAGCTGATGCAATGAGTAGCTCCTCATTTATTAAACAACCATGTGGAGCTACAAATCCTGAGGTTGTGGAGAAGATGTTTGTTAATTTAAGAATGGTCAAATCATTGGCATGCATCAAGCAGAGAAAATATCTAAGGAGACTGCAGAAACTACTAAAATTGGTTTAGAGCTGCCCAACACATTATTAAAAACTGGAAGGATAGAGTGAAACCATCGTGGTTGGAAAATAATCCTGAATGATGGTGACCTGCAATCACTTTAACATTTGGCCAAGTCAAAACAAAGAAAAACAACAGTAGAACTCAGGGGGATGTTTAATAATGAAAGTACTGTAAGAGCATTTCCACACAAATAATAGTGAAAGAAAGTCAAGGGATTGGGACTGAACAGCTGTGTAGCCTTAAGAAAACCAGTAATCAGTCATGCTAACTGGAAAAATAGGCTTCAGTTTGCAAGGGGGCATAAAGATTAGACTTTAGAGGACTGGAAGAAGGTCATGTGGTCTGATGTGTCCAAATTTACCCTGTTCCAGAGTGATGGGAGCATAAGGGTAAGAACAAAGGCAGGTGAAGTGATGCACTCATCATGCCTAGTGCCCACTGTACAAGCCTATGTGGGCAGTGCTGTGATCTGGGGTTGCTGCAGTTGGTCAGGTCGAGGTTCAGTAACATTATGTGCCCAAAGAATGAGGTCGGCTGACTACCTGAATATACTGAATGTCCTGGTTATTCCATCAATGGACTTTTTCTTCCCTAATGGCCCAAGCATAGATAGATGCCAGGATTCATTAGGCTCAAATTGTGAGAGAGTGGGCCAGGGAGCACCAGACATCATTTTCACACTTGGATTGGCCACCTCAGAGTCCAGATCAATGGGAATCCTTGGGATGTGCAGTAGAAGGCTTTGCACAGTGGTCAGACTATTCTATCATCAACACAAAATCTTGGTGGAAAATTAAAGTAACACTGGATGGAAATAAATCTTGTCACATGGCAGGAGCTTATCGAAACAATGTCACAACAAATGCATGCTGTAATCAAAGCTAAAGGTGGTCTAACGACGTATTAATAGTGTGACCTTTTTCTTTTGGTGCAAACGATTTTTGGCCAGGCCAGTGTGTGTGTGTATATATATTGTAATAACATGTACGTAAAGCTTTATCAATTTATTTGTATTTGGATTAAAACAACAAGCATGTCTCTGTTCTGACTGAGCCAGCAAAGGTTCTCGTCCTAATCTTTATCTTCATGTTAAGTTTTGCTGAAATACTACTGACATCTGGGTATTTACAGTGCTGGCAAGAAATGGCTCCTGGCTGAGGTTTGGCATATTCTGAGACATACCTTTCAGGGCAAAGCAGGGTTTTTTTTTTCTCGAAATGATAGATATTACAGCTCTATTTGAGCTAAATCCCAACTTTGACTTGACCAGCAGTGGCAACAGCAATGCATTTGCTGTGCACAGGCAATTTTTTTAACAAGTTTGCTTGAACAGATTTCAATTTCTTTCAAAGTGTAGCCAGAGGGTACAATAACTTTGTAGTCAAAGAACGACTGTGGGAATAGATGAATAACAGACAGAGATCATGAGCATACTGCGTTATATTTTCAAATAACAGAAAGGGTAAGATTGTATCATTCATATATTTTTCATATTTCAGTTTACAGTTTGGCAAAGTACTGACCAGTGATGGTAAATTATATACAATTATATCAAAATTGAGACTGTATGTATTTAGAAAGGAAAATTCCCTGACTGATATCATAAAATATGCAGTTACCAAACTTATTAACTTATAAAAAAAACAATAAAAAATCTAAATATTTTGAAAAACAAGCAAGAGATTCAAATGTTTCAGTGATATAGCTGGTTAGAAAGACAGATGCATTGTTAAACAAAGGGTTTTAGGCAGGTTTGAAAAAGACCTTTGAAGTAGGAAAAGCTTTATGTGTTCTCATTTATTTACAAATTCCAAAGTCAATAGACAGAAGAAAAATCAAGTCGAACCAATATTTAGTGTAAAAACCCCCTGGCTCCAAAGTAGTTTCAGTTCTTGTAGGTACACTTACACAAAGTCATAAAACTAGAAGAACTCCAAGAGCACAAACCCCACCAAGAAATTTCCAACATTGTTAGCCAAGGAATTAGTTAAAAAAAAGTGAAAAACTGTCCAGCTGTGTGATATTAAAGATTTTAAGAAATTCCTGGATTCATATTCGCTTCCAGACCTCTAACAACATCTCTTGACTGGTCCTTTGTGCAGTAGCAAACATTTCTTAAAGATTTAATCAAAATGATTTGATTTAGCCAAAATGTCGAAATACACTATATCTTGTAATGTTAACAAATCCTTTAAAAAATCTGGATCTGCATCCAGATTCAGATGGCAAACAAATTCAAATCTCTTCTTTGTGCCATGATCAACATTCCCTGAAAATGTCATTAAAATCTGAGTTTTCAAAGTGAGTTATGTTGCACACAGACAAACAAACTATCGAAAAGGCAAATGCAAAGGAACAAAGTCTCCTTGGTTTAGGTAATTAAACCAAATAGGTGCTGATCGTCATCACTTTCATGTGATAGCCACCAGAATGATGCTGTGAAAACTGTTTCATGTCATATAGTCATTATGATTTGACTTAGCACAGCAACAACACACAATGTAGTTGAACTACACCACCTTGTTCTCTCCTGGCCAAAGATTTCAAAGCTGATTGAGGTTCTAAGATGTGCTGTTCAAGCTTCTCTGAAGAGACTTAAAGACACGGGCAATACCAAGAACTGTCGCTGCAGCTGCTCGTCAAGGAAACTAAGTGCAGCTGATTATACACACAAAATGCCTCTCCACCTTTGAATTTGGAAGACGTTCAACAGTACCAGCTCAGAACTGGCAGAAATCAGTGGGACCAAGATTTTACCAGAGAAGTCTATCCAGAGGTGGTCTGCAGGAAAAAAATGACTGCCAGAAAGTCATACCTTCAATATGGAAAAAGGCAAAATGACTCAAACTATGTACAAAAACCTAGGAACTATGAAGCAGAAAAATGGCACCAGGTGATATTGACTGGTCAATCTAAATATGATACATTTGGCTGTAGCAGAAAGCTGACAGTTTGCTAAAGGCCTTTAGTGTTATAAGAATACATGTCTGCAGCTAACAGTAAAACATGGCGGAGGTTGCTTGCAAGTTTGAGGCAGCAATTCTTCAACTGCAGTTGGGGAATTGATCACTATTGATTGTGCCCTCAGTCCCTCAGAAATTATACAGAACCATCAAGAAGGCATCTGATTGGCTCTACATTTATTCCCCAAAAAGTTAAACAACCCAGAAATATACAGCAAAAAAGAAAACTTTGTTTTGTGTAAAGCGAAGCAAGACAAGGGAAAAGTACGGTGACACTATATGTTGAAACTTTTGAATAGTACTGATAAATGCCTTAAATGCAGAGGCAAAGAGAGACTAACCTGATGCAACAGATGGAATTTGTCACTTTTCCATGATGTATTTCAAGTGGGCTGCATACCACAGAAAGTAGAGACAGACCCACTGCTTTTCCACTGGCCATCTTTAGTTTTCTATTTTCCCCCTGGTCTGACTCACTGATATTTGACTGATATCAATTTCTCTTTCTTGAAAGAATTATTTATTTTAAATATTTTTGTAACATGTCTTAAAGAAAAAAATGTCATCAGAACTGCACCAGGGCAAATGACAATCTGTCATTTAAATGTGTGGGTCTCAAAATGAACTGAGAAAGGTGCAGGGGAACTGCATTTACCCTCTACTGATGAACAATTAACTCTCAGAATGACAGTATAGTGGCTTGTGCGTGAATGTTGGGATGCAGCGTTAGCCTGTTTGAGCCAAAGACACATAACTCTCGGTTTTTTGTCTGCCCACTCAATTACTCATGGCACACCTCCTATCATAAGAGTAAACAAACTCTTTCAAATAAGGAAGAGGGGCTTGAAATGCTCACCGTCTACAGCAGACCATAGAGGACATTAGATAGCATGGTAACTTATTACAGTGTAGCACCTGTAGAAGTGTTTGCCAAGACAAGGAGCAAAAAAGCAGAGCAGTTTTTTTATTTTTTTCATTTTATTTAACTTATTTTATTTATAAACAGTTTTAAACTTGATTTTAATTATGACACACAGATTCTTTTTACATCATTTGTACACCAGTCAGTCTCTGTGAGTGTTTTTCCCCTCAGACAGCAGCTTTTTAAAATCAGTTCAGTTGCTTGAAACAGTTGGACTAATTCTGGGAAAAGTGAATATTCCACATTTCAAAACTATTGTGCCACACGACCTGTTGCACTTAGTCTTTGCCATCTAGCAATTTTTTCAGTATTCATTTTCTTCACTTTTATTTCATGAATTGCTTGTTCTTGTTCAGATGATAGTCTTTAGAGTGTCAAAGCTCTTTGATTACATGTGGTAAGTGTGTTGAATCAATTAGTAACCATGTTTTATACTTATGATCTTAATATCTATCATAATAACCAAGATTATGATTTTTGCCACAGTTAAGCAGCCCTAGTGCTTTGCTATCAGCCTGGTTCCCTGGTAGCTGTAATGCAAATGTTACAAATACTGCAGCCAACTATATTACTACAGCAATTTGATGACTTACCACATCACCCTTTTTGTATCGGTCACTGTGGCGATTGTGTTCATATTGCAAACAAACCACTCCAAGAGCTGCCTGAAGAGGTGGCTGAGACCACTTTTCCTAAGTAAGTTCAGCACAGTTGATTGTGCTGAAAAGGGATCAATTGTTGTGTTCTTATACATTCAAATTAACTGTGCTGAACATGGATCATCCACTGGTATCGTAAAAACTTTCCCAAACAATCTAGATGTGAAAACAACACCCACATCCTCACTTTTTCTGCCCATCTATTCTTGTATTTTTAAAGGTTAGGGGACAACACTAAATTTATAACCCTGTGTCACGGTCAAAGTAAAAATATAACGAATCTCATCACACAAAGTCAGTGTTTTATAACACATTTGTGTTAGATTGTGTAAGTGTGGGTTTTATTGTGAGCAGCTTCTGTATTTCATTCTTCAGAGGAAATAAATGTTAAATATTGAATAAATCTTTATTCTTGACAACACAGACAAGGCCATAATTATAACAAAGATGTATTTTACTTTATGCTTGTTGTTTGTGGGGTAAGTATAAAACTGCTCCTAATGGAATGAAGAGTCCTTCACTACTTTTCTTCTCTTTCCACATTGTGGTGTCAATCACTGAGCCATCCCGCCTCACAAATGTATATTATAACAATAAATGTGTTTATAGCAAGACATAACATTTGACTATAAATAAGTCTCAGCCAACAAACAAATAAATGGGCATGTCAGTTTAGTACCATATGCAACTAATTATGTACTCTTTTTTGTGTGTTTTAACAAGAAAGTATGGGAGGCGAGGGGAGATAAAGAGGGAGACACCACAGTTAATCTTTTGGTGTTTTTTTAATCTGCAGTACTTGCAATGTCTTCCCTTATGATTGCATTATGAGGGAAAAAGAACAGAACAAACAAGGAGAAACACATTTGTTTCACTCTTTATAGCAGGTTTTATCATGTATGACAGTGTTACTACAAACCAAAGCTTACTGACATAAATTAGTGTATATGCGATCAGGTTTTAATTTTACATTGACAGGGCTTCAGTACTGCTCTTGCTCAATGAGAACAGTTTATTCTGGTCTGTGATCACTGGTACTGGCAGGGAGACTGCTGTGGTTACGAAATTAAGCCAAACATTTTGGGTGATGCACTGGAAAGGCATGAAGACTTAGCTCCATGCTCTATATCACATTTACTTTACTAACACTGATGTTCCTGCATGCACTAATCAAGCAGTGGTGATATTACAAACTCATTTTTGAGACTTCTTTGGTGGCTGATTGAATTGTCCTTGGTCTTAGGAAACAAAAGACTTAAGGGTGAGCAATAAATCAATGCAGACCGTGTCTCCCCTGGGCTATTCAGCCACTTGGGGTGTAAAACGCTCAAAGGCAATGAGCACTTGAAAGTCTGGAGCTGCGGACAGTTTCTGCCCAGCAATTATCCTGTCTGCGTGCCTCCTAAACACTGCATACCAGATATGTTTGGGCCTCTTCAGCAACAGTCCTAGTTATGGAGACACAGATGCTAATGACACCATATTTTCAGAGCTGCAGAGACAGAAGGCCTCTGGCCATCACTTCTAAAACACATGCCACACAGCCTGCACCACCCACAACACACAGACCTGTTATTGATGACCACTGACGGCTCTCCTCTTCACTCGACTTAGGGTGGTCGCCAAAGGCAACAAAGCAGTAAATACAACTTGTCTGGGTAGCGTAACTTACTCATAACTACTTCTCAGTCAGCTTAACTAGTCTAATTAAATCAAATATAGATACCATATGATGTCATCTTTAACAAATTGACATATTTTATCTTCTTCTGGTGGTCTTGTGCTGTCCTAGACTTTGTTTCCTTTTTGGGCTGCTGTCCACTGGGGAGCAGACTGACAAGCACCTGTCACACGGATTGATGTGTCCAGCTGGCGAGCAAGAGGTGGGCTGACAGACACAAGAGCGAGAGCAGCTCACATTAAATCTGATGGCTGAGATGAGAGGGGTGTGGTTGAGGCCCAAGCAGAAGGTTTGAGGGTGATAGAGAGATGAAGTAAGATGGAAAAGAGAGGGAGGGGATCATTGAAGGGAGATGGTGACAGGAAGTGGCTCTACCTTGGATACCTTCAAGGTGACTCAGTATGACAGAACATTCCCAAAGGTTTACTACTGCAGTGAGGGATAGACAGACAGTGAGAAAAGAAGGAGAGAGAGGGGGAGAGAGAGAATTTCAAGGTGCAAAAGCTCTTTGCAGATGTCCAAATACGCAGTAAATCACTCTGAGGACCTGAGGGCGCTCAAATGCTTTTTGACTGAATCTGTCTCCCAGCCCAGCGGCTCCAGAATGACTAAAACATTAACAGGAGACTTCAGGGAGGCAGCAGCAGCAGCAGAAACCCACCCATCCCCCACCCGCGCCTGTACAACCCCAGGACTGTGCAAACATAAGGCCTAACCAAAATGGCCTCCATTCAGATGTTGTCCAAATGCGTGTTTTGTTTGAAACCAAGAGAATTCTTGACAGGGAGATAGGCTTGGACACAAACTATCTATTTAGCCGTGTGTCCCCATTCCCAGGAGTCATAAAGCTGCCCCTGGCATTTGAGTAGAGAGGTCTGTGTGTCGAGTTACAGGTGTTCTTTTTAACACGGTTGCTTGAGAAAAAAAAGGTTTATGACTCCTCTTCTATGGCGGGCGGAGGAAACAGAAGTGACATTGGGCTTAAAAAACAAGTTTAAACCTAGGATGTAATCACCTTTATTGCACAATAACAAATAGACCTACACAGCGGGCTTTGCAGCCATACTTCTGCAATCAACATACTTTTCCACAAACACCCGCTGAGCACAAAAAAACTTTTAATCCACCTGACAGCTAAAGTGCTGAGAGGGAGGAAACAAATTACTTGTAAATGTAAACGAAGAGCAAATATCTGATTTTATCACATTCCACAATAAAAAATATAAAGATTTATGACCATGAATAGAAACATTAATAATAAAAGTATAAACGCTGCTTCAAAACTTCATAATTAGTGGAATCATGACTTGACTTTACTCTTCTTGGTTAAGAACAAAGGGGAAAAAACAAAACCATTTGGTGAATGTTCAGTGAGAACTTTAGTGCAGCACCATTATTCAGATGTGCAATAACATTAATGTATCTATTTCTTATTGCTCATAAATGGGCCGAGTGGTGAAATGAGTAGTAGTGAAATGAATGAAATTCTTTCTGCAGTTTTATGGGTTCAAAATTACAACTCCACATTTTGAATTCATTGAATTGTAACTGGCAAGCTTACTTTGGAGAGTGAATAAATGTTCTTTTTATGTCTGCTGTTTAAACTTTTTGAATGCTTTAACATTAATGCGTTATAGTCTTACATAGCTTTTCTTCCAGACATTTTTCTATACATAAGAATATCGTCACTCCATCCCTCATTCGCCTCCCCTGACCTCCAAATTAAAACGGACTGACTGACATGATTTAATGCTAATGAAGAGAACATTAATAGAGGATATAAACCACTTAGCGCTTATAATTATGGCAGAGCTTAACGAAACTATGCATGACTAAAAATGATTTAAACATATATAAAAGTGCTGATTTCAGAGAAAATTCATCACCTCATACAGAAATTCTTAATTTGCACCTTGCTTTCTACGTCTCCTGATGGCAAGGCAGAGGCATCTCTACTCCCACAAAGGGAGCTCTGCAGAGCCTGAGCTCTGTGGCTCTCTGCTGTGATGTGTGTGCTCCACTGCCCCCTGGCAGATGCTCTTGAAACTACACTAACATTCATTTGAAAGGGAAACCACTCCCTGACACAGAAAAACCTAGAAAATGGTCTTAGTTGTTGAGAATTCGTTGCACTCATCTCCTTTAAGTTCATCATCATTGTTTGAGCTGATATCAGTAAGAATTTGCTCAAATTTGTCAGAGAATCCAGATTATGAACATCTGATTTACAAATACAAGTAAGAGGATTTAAATCACGACTAAGGCTCTTAACAAAAACAAATAATGTACAAAACTACTAAACCAAGAGCAGCATTTGTCCACTTTTATATAGAAATCACTTATTAAATCTAACGGGGACCTTTTGAGACACTGATTTATTTCCTGGTTTCTTGCATTGGCAATAAATCATTGAGGCAATGCAATACTGTTTGGTTTAAATTAGAGCCTTCACTTTCCTTTTTTGATTCTCTGGCTGTACTTAAAAGGCAAAAATATAAACAGTCTTTCAATGGAGAGTTGCACAGTCTCAAGGATTACATATGTTGAGAGAACTGTTTCAGTCTGAGCCAAGAATCAACGTGTATGTAAGGGAAAATTCGTGCTCATGGCTTAAGCCTTACTTCTAAAGTCCCAACACCAATAGATGCCAATACATTCATTCTAATGTAAGAAACTGTCCATTTGAATGCTCAACAAGCAGAAAAAAATAGGCCAGAATGGAAAGAAAGACACAGCAAAATAAATCCAAAGCAAAATATAAGATTGCATGGGATGAAAACTTCTCAAAACGTCTATGCCAAGCAGTTTTTGAACAGAGTCAGGGGGAGGAAAAGTTAAACACAGTTGGGCTGTATATCTTAGTGACAGACCATTTTACATAAAGCCTGCCTCCTCACTGGTACACTAGCTGTGATGCAGTAAGGTTAGGTGTGTTGTTAAACCACCCTCTGTCACAAACACATGCTGTGTGACTAAACTGCAGAGTAGCCCACCAAAACACTGCTACTGCATTACAGTACCTCAGTCCAACTATGGGTGGCAGCACAGCCCCTGACACAGGACTTACCAACTGTGATCACTGCCAGGGAGCTCCTATAATATCTGGACATAAACCACCAGGACCACAGAGAGACACTTGGTAGATGACCAGGAACTTTGCTTAGTGAAGCCAGCATTGTGTCAGTTCTGCATGAAAGTTATAACTTCATAAAGTCATTGGAACAAGAGCTGTTATCTCTATATAGTCGATCAATACCATCCTCTATCCTTGGCAGCATTTGAAGTGAGAAATACGACGTTGTCACTTATCACTCCTTAAGGACAGCTTTGTGTTCAGTAGCGCCTTCTCCTGATGAATGGACACAGGGCAGAGGATACTGGAGGGGCCACTGCAGATGAACATGTATCACTGCATCCATTTCACGAAGCTTAAAGTCTGCTCAGTGCAGGGATGACATCACTCAACCACACTCAGTGAGGCAGAACCAGAGCCTGTAAGGCTATTCAAATTAATTAACAAATGACCTTAGATTAGAGGGGGAGTCACAGATCAGACAATGAAGGCATTTATCAACTCAATGGGCGAGGATACTTTCACATGATGCCTCTATATCTTTTCTCTGTGCTGTGAGCCAACACTTCCTTACACTGGTGACAGTAAGACATGCTCTGTATTATACATAGGTTAATATAAAAAAACAGCTTAGGGCTATAGTGTAATTTACTTCCATCTCTCAGTCGCTTTACTGAAGATCTTTGTATTAAAAGTGCCTTTGGACATAAAAGCATCGCTGGTTGTTTTTCTATTTGGGAGGAAAATTCCACAATAAAGAAGCATCCAGGAATCCTGTCAGAGCACTGTCTGATAAAGTGTGAAATAAGCTGCAGCCCAAATGGTACCCTGTTTTATCTCAAGAACAGACTATATCTGAGCCATCTCAGAGAGACAAGTCAATCTGGAGCCTCCCTAATACAGTCCCATGGACAGGGGGATAAATCCCTGGTAGGCAACAAAAAGCAGATCAATAAAGAAAGCATGTAAACAAAACCACAGTGGAAATGAAGTTGAGATAGATGGAGAGAGGGGTGGTGACGGTGACCAGCAGAGCTACAGATACAGCACACGCTCAGGGACTGAGAAGAGTATAAAGGGCAGGGAGCCAGGGGGACCGTCAGGGTGAGGAGGAGAGGGAGTGCAAATGAGGGGAGAGAGATGCACGGCCATGAAGGAGAGACAGGAGCTGAGTATGAGGGAGAGGGAGCGCAATAGGGAGATGGGGGGAAGCGAGGAAAATGAGGGAGAGAGAAAAACGGTAGTGTAGAAGTGATTTATGCCAGTTGTATAATTTTCTACAACGATGCTCCCCCTCTCTCTTTCCCTACGGCTCTCCTTTCCTCCTCAATATCCAACCCTCCCACCAGGGTGTGCTCCTCCTCGCTGTCACACCAAGGAACGGTCCCTGGCCACACCAGCCAGTGATTAAGATTCTGCCGTGATGCGACTGCAGCACTTCGCAAATGGAAGACTGGACATAATTTCCCTAAAATGCTGTTTTTTATCACCTATTTCCCCTTCATCAGCTTGCCGCACACGATTGATAGCTGATGGCACCTCTGACAACTTAACGTTTTTATGGCTAGATTTATGGGCTATCTGCTCCTCTCCTTTTACAGCTCAAACTCTGTAAAAATGCTTATTTCTCAGATAAGGAGAGGGAGGGTGTGTGTCTATGTGTATGGAATGGTATCACACCCAGCTAAATGTATGTATGAGAGAGAAGGGCCCACCTCACTGCATTGCAGTCCAGATCAGTACTATAGGTTTACATGGCTTTATAGCAACACTGAGACTGAAATTACTTCTGCAAAGCACAATGGTTTGAAATTACCCCACTTCTAAGAGTGCAATCCCAGTGTAATTAGTAGTGGCCTACATTTGCAGTCAACAGGACATACTTATCCTGAAACAATTCAAATAATATCTCCACAGACACGGTTCACTCTTTTGCAGATAGAGCAAATCAAGGCATCTTTTATGTTGTTATTAATAAGGTCTTCAAAAAGGTATTATGTTCTAAGACATATTCAATAAAACACCCTCACTACTTAACACTGGCTCCTGCATTTTTTTAACTTCTATAGGAAATCTCGTGTCATGTTGACACATAAATGACTTTATAATATGAAAATAAAATTGATCAAGAGCTCATTATCCGACAAATTGTTAGACATGTTTGGCTAATTGCAGGGATATGAGGCGTTCTTTGATGCCCGTGAAGACTTGAACACCTGAGAGTGCTAGTTAAGTGTTTGTGTGTCTCTGCATGTTGATGCAAGCATGGCTTGTTTTTCTTTTCAGAGCAGTGGGCCACTGATGGACTTACTGAGCTGCAGTGGAAGTGTGGCCACTGCAGGTTTCCCTCCCTCCTCGCTCAGATTTACAACCGGGACGGGCTCCCAGTTAGCCCTCCTCTCTCCTCCACTGATGAGCCTGGCAGATCCCAGACAGACGCCCTGGGGGACTGGAGTGTGACACAGGCCAAGGTAAACTTTATTATCAAACAGTCTAAAAAGTCTAAAAAAATCAGGAGAGAGGTGAATTGTAGAAGAGAGAGATGAGGAGGGAAAAAAAAGGGAGAGGGAGAACCAGTCTGATGAGATCAATGATTCATAGACACCCAGGAGGACACACCCTGGAATGGGGTAATACCACACATGTTTTAACTGGGCTGGCCTATAATTCATTAGGGTTACCAAGGCTACAAGGAGCACCTTAGGAGAGAGCCCTCCAGAAATCATCTCTGCATGTTGTTAGATGCTCCCTGTATGGAAGCAGCCAGATTAATATTCAAGGCTAGAGCATGCTTGGCTTTAGTGGTGAGAAGTCTAATCTGTTGAGTGGAGTAAACCAGCTCATTTCATGTCTGCATATTCCTGCATCATGTCACAGGTCGCTTTGAATTTTCCACACCCTTTTTTTTCTGTATGGGAATCAGAGGGTGGCAGTGGAATTTTTTATGACCCAAATATTGGAACGGGAAGTGCAGTCTTAACGTGCTAAAATATGGCCACCCTCCCATAGAATTAAACTCTGCATGGGGCTATCCTCTGTGAAAATAAAATAAAAAACCTCATGTCACCATCACCAGTTGGGCATATGTTTCACACAGGCCAAGGTAAACTTATTATCAAACAGTCTAAAAAATCAGGTTTAACTGGTACTTAGCCACAACCAGAGGAAAGTACACACCATCATGTTTGTTAAATATGTCTGACCAGTTTAAAGGTAAATAGTGATATTCCACAAACTACAGTGTTTATGTTGTGTTTTTTTTCTCTGAGATTTAACCATCCTTAAAGGTTGATGACCAATATCTCTTCCTAGCTCCACCGTATTATATCGAACTTAGAATGTATTTTTTTCCAACTCTCTGGCATGAGAATTGTCTGTATCTTTGTAGTTTGGCTTTTATGTAGCGTCTCACTCCTATAAATCAATGTTTATACTTGTCTTTTAATCTTTATTTACTCTGCTTTTAATAAACAGATTTTGTTAGCTTCACATAAATTTTATTTTGTCATATTTTATTATTTCTTTTTGTCCCCACTACAATCTAATCATTTTTAAGTTGGGCCATTACCAACATCCCCTGAAAATTTCAACAAAATCCACCCAGTAGTGGTGCTGGTTTGGCAAAGTGGTAAGCAATCAGACATGACCCATATACCCATGTATTCGAATTCAGCCTGTTGCTAGTTTGTAGAATCAATCAATCAAACTTAAAATAAAACGCAGCACAACGTACTGAACATTCTAGTAAACAAACAGATACGAGTCAGGAGAAAAAAGTACACTAAAATAAAATGATAAAATTACAAAGCCTCCCCCATCCTCCCAGCCTACATTTGCCACAGACAGCCACCTAGCACACACACATGCATTCAAGCACCAACATGCTCCCAAGTGCGCACACACACACATAGAGTCTGTCTTCAGGACTATTCAACCACAGAGGACTGAGGAAATGCCATCTTCATTTAAAATGAGGAAACACAGGAGCTAAGACTAAATGGATACACCATGATGGGATATATTAAGGTAATAAGGTTATAAAGTGCTAAAAATTGATAAAAAAAAAATAAATAATAATAAATAAAATACAATCATGTCCTCTCCTACTCTCTCTCCCCCTTCACAAACCTATCCACAGTCACTATCTCTCATATCAATTAGGGCACAAAATGCCCAAAAACTAATCTTTAAAAAAATCTGTACAGTAGTTTTGCGTCATCTTGCTAACAAACAGAAAAACAAACATATGCAGGCAAAATCATAACCTCCTTGGCAGTTAAAAAAAATCAGTAAACCATACTGATACCCTTGATATCATTGCAACTAGAGCTGCAACTATCGAGTATTTTTGTAATCGAGTACTCTGTCAATTATTTCTTCGAGTACTAGAGTACTCTAACAAAATATACTTTTTTGTTTTTAAACAAATAAATCAATTGTATACAATGCAACATGTTAGGGGTTTCAAATTGAGCAACCAAATGCCGTTTATTCCTCAGAAAAGGGTTTTAATTTTAACAACTTTCAAAGTTTAAACCAGTACTGGCTTAAAACAAAGCCAATACAATACTGATTTACAAAGCAGTAATATAATTCTGCAATTATGCTTGTGAAGTGTGTTCTGGAGGGCGTTGTGTAGTTTGGATTGAAATCCTTGATCATGTTCTTAAATCCTGTGTCCTCCACCATGGAAAGAGGACGCATGTCTGTGATGAGCATGCAAACAATTAATCGATTAACGATTAATCGTTGACAAGAAATTACTCGTTTAAAGTAAATTAATTGCAATTAATCGAAGAAGAAGACGACAACAACAACAACAACAACAACAACAACAACAACAACAACAACAAGACAAACGAGAAGTGATAAGCTGGCAGGATGAAGAGTACAAGATGGAGTTTGGTATGAAACCACTTTAAGTTGGTTAATGACGACAAAGACGCCAAATGCACCATCTGTGGAAGTATTTTAAAGTACAACTCCTCCACAACTTTGCTAAATTATCACCTCAATACGTCACATTCTGTTAGGAATAAATCTTTTATTAAGGAATATAATTTGCATTTTCTCTTTCATAAGAAAGATAGCATTTTCATAGAAAGGAACCTTTTGATTCAGAGGGGAATTCAGCTTCGCAGAAAAATTGCTGCTTATCAGTTAATCGATCATCGATCGATAAGATAAAACAACTATCGATTAATGAATTACTCGATAATTTGCATCCCTAGTGATGAGCATATTTAAAATGCTGTAATAGTAACAGTTGCAGCCCTAACAACATGCTATCGTGCTAAGCTACATGATAAGCTCACTCTGTTTGATATCAGACACACTGCACTGTGTTTTCTTTTCGTCCCTTCTTGTAGTGACCACACACTTGGGACACTCTCTGCCATTTCTTCTGCGGACTCTCTCCTTTCTGTCCCTCTCTTTTCTCTTCCTTCATGATTGTACAAGCTGCTCAGCAGCGGAGGTAGCAGGCGCGATGTGCCACAGAAATGACCGTCCGTGTCAAACACCGTGCACTGTATAGTAGTCCAGATATATATTTATATGTATAATTATATATTAAACGAGGCTTCGAGGCACAAAATTAAATTCGAGGATATTTTGTAATCGAGTACTCGCGAATATTCGAGGAATCGTTTCAGCTCTAATTGCAACACATGTAGAAACCCTAAAAAGTCCAAAAAAGTCTGGATGCGTGATGGCAACATGGCAGATATTAAAGAGACAGGCACCATTCTGATTGGCCAGAGAGCGCCAGACACACCGCAGTCAGTTGAGGCAGAGGTAATACTATTATATTGTTGCAGCCATTGTTATTCTACCTTACTTAGCTTCAAAAATTGGTAACAAGTGCATACTACTCTTTAAGCAAAGGGTCACAAGGATCAGGTAGTGTGTGTGTGTGTGTGTGTGTGTGTGTGTGTGTGTGTGTGTGTGTGTGTGTGTGTGTGTGTATTTGTGAGTGCACAGCATCACCTGGGGCTAAGTCCTGATCCTTCATAACAAAAATCAAGACTGAAGTGACACCAAATAACCTCACATCCTCAGACTATTATTACATGACCATGTGTGACAAAATAATTCCATTATAGATTCTTTATTAACCATCTGATTTAAAACAGCCAGCATTGTAATTGTTAAAAGTTACATATATTCTGTATGGTCTTGTACAAAGTTACAGATGCAAACATTTTGTCAAAACACTGAATTAGATATAAAAATACAAAAAAGGACACAAAACTAAATGATCATTCTGAAAATGTGCCAAAACTGATTACATTTGTTAAATAAAATGCTTCATAAAGCAGGAACATGAGCGACCTCCACACCCCAATTACCCCAGAGTTCCAACTGTAAAATGGCAAATACTCAAATACTCCATGCAGTTGACATGTTCATTAAAAAAGGAAAAGCTATGAACAAAATGCTTTTAAATTATATTCTAAGTCAATTATTTGTGTGCTTAAAAGTATTTATGGATGTATTTGGTTCTAATCAGCAATTTCAATATAAGTGTTAACAACAAGCACAAATAGAGTCCTGATTAAATCATAAAAAATGATACATTTTTTCCTTATTTCCCACCCCGAAGGAAGAGTGGAACCTTTAAAGAGAACTACAAGGTGATGAAATTATTTTTTGTCTGTCACATCACGCATGGGCCCAACCAGACTTTTCCTCACTTAATAGTTTTAGCACAACTAAACCATACTTGTACCTGCCTATACCCTCTCCCTCTATAAAAGAACAATAAGTCTGATTACTTAAAAAAAATAAATGTTTCAGCTGCAAGCTTGGTGAGATGGACCTCTGATAAATAAACATTATTGGTGGTATCTAAAAATACAAAAACTTAATGGTGGTCAGTTACTTTCATATTTCAATCACACCATGTAGTCGACTTTTCCTCTTCTTGAGTATTGCTAAAATATCACAACTATTCAGGAGGAGCTCTTCTCTCTCTGACATCCCCCAACTGTGTGAGTGCATGTATGTTTCACAGTTAGCATGTCTGAAAGCAGTGGATAGAACAGAATTTCCCCACATTCTATTAATACATCTCCTTTTCATTTTGACGTAGTAGATCCTAAAATTAGCACTGAAAAAACAGTAAGTTAATACTGAATCTTGAACTTGTTTGGAAAAAAATGTTGTTATATTGAACTGTGACCTCCAGAATCTGACTCAAATCCAACAGTAACCCACTGGAATTTTCACACCCCTACTAAACAGGTAACAATTTAACACCATTTGACTAAAAGCACAAATGTAACTAAAATAAAATAGAATTAATGAAAAGAGAATTCTTGAAATAGCTTAAACAATTCTAAGTGATATCCTTGTGATCAATAAGTTATTGGTAATTAAGCTGATCACAATTCCAACCACATAAACTGCCTCCTATAATTAAATGAAGGACTAAGGGTAACTGTGCCATGTTGCATAAACTTCTTCTCTTTTCAATGTCATTATTTTGGGGGATTTGTTTCTCACATTTTGATTTATGATTTGTTCTTTCATGTTCAGAATGAATATTTGAGGGTATTTCAGTTTAATGATTGCATGTTGTTCTTGATGTAAAAATGCTGAATAAACACATTTTGCAATAACAATCTCAATATATTTTCAAATGATCATAATTATGACTTGTCATTAATGAACAGCCCAATCCTCCATATAGCAAGCTCCTTGTTGGAAATGAAGTCAATGCAAAACTGCAAAAATAATGCAGTCCCTTTAGGGTTAATCTAAGACTGGCTGCAGGGCAACTGGAAGATACATACACACCATATTTTAATAAAGGCCAATTTTACAAAAGAGATAAACACATTTACATCTTGTTTAAAGCAACCCTTAGGTTAAATAGTTTCCTGCCTTTATTTCTTCACACTTCGCGAGGGTTTATTTCTCTTGACTTATCCATTTTGTTTTCATAAGGATTAGAATTTTGTGTAATTTTGTTCATGGCTCATATAATTGCAAACTTGCGTGGTGTAGCTGTGGTCAGGAGGTTTAAGACCTGCCTCCACTTCATCTCTTTGTTATCAGGGTGACCTCAAGTTATCTCGAAACAGCTGTGTGGCTGACGTCACTTGGACTTCGACCAGTTAGTCCTGGTTTTCAGCTGAGGAACACCCAAGCTGCAGTGTCAAAAAAATGCCACTGGAACATCAGGGGCTGGGCTAGGAGGGGGA
Organism: Scarus forsteni; assembly: GCA_036419115.1. Classification (NCBI taxonomy): domain Eukaryota; kingdom Metazoa; phylum Chordata; class Actinopteri; order Labriformes; family Labridae; genus Scarus; species Scarus forsteni. The sequence goes on along the minus strand of JAZDUH010000083.1, from coordinate 10,110,860 downwards.
AGGGAGAGAGCAAACCCACTAACTCCTTCATGTCCTCTGCATCAGTCACTGAACTTTTAATTACTGACTGTAATGTCAAAACCACCCAATGCAGACAAGCTACAGTGAAAAGTGATGCAACATGGTCCTGTAAAAGAGAAAAGTGAGTATCAAAAAAAAAGTACATGGGCTATTATTAGAGAAGCATGATATTATCGGTCCAATATTATTTCTGACTGATAGTTCCCAAAAAAGTTCATTAGGATCAGCAAAATGTTTGCCAATATTACAGCTGATATCATGCCCGTAAAAGTTGTCCGTAAAAATCCCATATACTGGCTGTTATATTGCCAAAACGTAAAGTTGCACCATGATGGTTTACATCTTCATCACAGAACAACCAACTCAATGGATCTAATGTATTTTTTATGAAAGGATTATTATTTGCTGCACATTTGTTTATAACAAAAATATTACTATGCAAGAAACAGGTCAGTTATAGTCAGGTGAAGATTTTGTGCTGTGTTTATATTGATGGTCATGACTTTAGAAATGTTGGCAAATCAGATATTGGCAAACATATTGTGCATCCCTGGTTATTGTGTTCTCAATCAAAGAACTAATAACAATATACGAGTTCTATAGCTACAGTATGGAAATTTTTTCAATTTTATCAAATTCAGATCCCAGTTCCAGCTCTGCTCATTGATTCTGGTTCTTAACAGACACTCATACTGATTCCGCAATTTTAGAGGAGTCAAATAAAATAAATGCTTCAGGATTTAAAATTCATCATCATCTAGCCAAGATCTCAATTATGAACTGTCAGTTGAGACAAAGATTTTATTTTCATCTTTGTTAATTAAAACAAACATAACAGATTTGATAAAGGTGGACTGTCAGAGAGTCACGACACAAAAGTATCCCATTAAATATTGATAGAAATCCACAAATGTTTGACATCATTAAACTTTGTTTTATCATACCTGATGTGAATTTTTTTAGTTGCCTGATAAAACTTGATGAGGAGATAACAAAAATAATAGGTGTAATCTCATACACACTTCAGTGTTTTGCTTAATAAACACAGCTGACAGCATCAAAAAGGTCTGACCCCCTTCATCACAAGTCAATCACATCAGGCTATCGTCCTCTGGCTCTTTGTTCATTCATCACCATGTGAGGCAGATTACCACTGTAGAGGGTCTCCCTCAGTACACGGAAATGACCGGGGCACTCACTGGTACAAAAGATACTTCAAATATTTGTCAGCATGATTTGTTCTGCGATGGTGAGCTGGGCTGTTTTTACCTGTGAGTGATGAGGTGTTGAGCTGTTACCCCTTCCTGTTCTCTCTTTACTTCATGTGCCGTCATTATCTTTTCAGTGTAATTTCAACAAGCTTTCACATACTGTGTCCCTCCATGATCCTTTCAAAGTTTCACTTGGCATGATGGCATAATGCTGCAGTGATGAAGCAGGTCCTAAACGCACAGTTATAGTAGCCATTACCAAGGCAAGAGAGCCCGCTGTCACCCCTGACTGTGCACAGTTTACTTCTTCTCTTCGTTATGGACTCCATTTGATAGAGGTGGCACTCTGCAGACCAAGCTTACTTAAAAGCAATCCAGTGTTTCAGTTTTGTGAAAGAATTATGAAAAGAATAAAGCTCTTAGAAGTGGATTTTGTGGTTTGCCCAGTGAATGATCTCAAAATACTTTGCAAAAAGCTCAAAACCAGGAAGTCCACTTCAAAAGCTTTTCTCCTCAGTTGTAGGAAATTCTCTAAGACAAGAACGATGTTTTGCTCTAAATGAATTACACAACATGGAATGCAGGGGGAGACCTCAGTTTAAACAGTAAAGGCTGCTGAAGATAACAATAACTGTTTTCATGTGCAGTTTGCCTTCAATGTACTTCATTCTTGAAGTCACAGTTTGCATTGACACAATCTGATCCTGTTGTCTGTATGCATCAAACACTGAATCAGAATGATGGCATTTCAGCACGCTCATGGCTGTCCCTGCAGTCTAAACCCATAGACAGTAGAAGAGGCAGCTGTTCCTGCCTATTAAAACAAATAAGAAATGTCTGTCACTTGTAAAACAATGGTCCGGTCAGTATTTATTTGTACTTTATCTCTGTTGTGAGATAAAAATCAACTAAGAATGTGTGCATCAATGTGTGTTTAATCCTCTGTCATTATTTCAGTTTAGCCTTAACTAAAATCACTGCAGTCAACAACTCCTCTGTCCATCACTCGCCCTCTCTCACAGAGACAGATTTTATTTCTCTCCTTTGTTGTATGCTTCTGTAGGCAACTTTGGATGTCTATAATTTTTATTTATTCCAAGATTAAACCAAATCATATAGTGCACTGTCTACATGGACATTGTTGGAAAAATAAGCATCAGACATGAACCACCCTTCTTACTAAGAATGAAATATCTTTTCAAATAAGCTCCTTCAGATCAGAATCTTTGGGCTGACATGTCCCCCACAGGCAAAACACATGCTGTGCTTAGGGCCCCACGATCAATGGGGGGTCCCGTTATGTGCAAGGGGACGCATTTTCCGCTGTCTGATGCAGCCACGATCCACTCTGTGGAGTACAGGCCTGATATTTTCCATTTGAAATGTGGCTGTTACTGTTGTCTGTCAGTTATGTCAGTTTGCAGTGCAGCCAATGTTCGTGAACATTTGATCTAAATACCCTGTAAATCACTCAGTGTCTCTGTGCTCGCTCTTCAGTGTGCTGTTTGGCTTAAAGATGCAGATAGACGTGCATCGCAGCGGACAGTGAGGGATCATCAGTCACTTTGTGATTTTATAATTAGCTCATGCACAATGTTTAAAAGAACACAAAGACTTAAAAAATGACGAGTCAGCCTTTTGATTATTCTAAACTCAACATTTTTCAGCAGTCCAGCTCTTGTTTTGACTAAATGATTTCTAAATGATAAATTCGTCCTGAGGTATCTTGGATCGCTTATTCTCCACATGAGGAACAATCTTCGAAAGATCAAGCTCCAAATACAATCTACTAGTGCAGTGGCTCTCAATCTGTGGGGGAGGTCCTTAAGTGGGTCTCAGATCTGTTTTTCGTGGACGGTGTATAAATCAGTTAAAAATTTGTCAAAAACGTCTTCAGTGTACGGAGGCCCTGTGCGGACAAATATCCATCAGAGTATTCAGAGTATACCCACTAGAATAAACCAGACTTCACCACTGGAAGGTGGGTACTGTAAACTATCAAATAAAGGCCAGGTGTAGCAGTACATTTTGATAAATCGACGCCCGTTCCAAAAAAATAGTGGGTGTAATTTATTCAGCGCAGCCTCTGAGCTACAGTCGAAGTTTACAGAGCAAACATGTTGAATGCTGAGAAAACAACTGACAGCTGACGCTTGAAAAATGATTTTATTGGAAAAAAACATTATCATACTTTACCTTATCAGTCCACATGGTCTATTTGTCGCCTAGAACGTCCTGTCGGCTCACTTCTCCCTCTGTACGTTGGTGTGTGGCGCTCTGTTTCGTGACACTGCAGTTACACTCAACGTCCACAGAGGCCACTAGAGCACAGAAAGACGGAATCTTACATACAGGGCTTTGAAAAATTCAAGAAGAAGACATTGCCACTGCCACTGCATGTTATTTGCCCTTAACTAACGTCATGAGGCCAGTCACGTCAGTTAGCAGTAGGGCTGGGTTAAAAAAATCGATTTAATCGATTTTAATCGATTTTCCTTTAACTGGTTCATAATCGATCCATAAAATCCAAAGATCGATCTTTTAACTTGGGTAGTTTTTTCTTCTTTGGATGTGCAGAGAAGCAGCCTGTGGTATCAACCCTGCTAGTCTCGTGTGATCAGCGTTTAGCATTGCTTTCTACTGAACAAGATCTCATGAGATGTTACTGCAAACAAACATGGTGGAAGCACTATATGGGCACCACTGGCAAGTTTAAAAGCTGATGTTTGAATGTAGTATTTTAGATTTAACAAGTACAAAGGAAAATATGAGTTGGACAAAAAACAAGTAATATGCAGAATATGCATTAATGCATATCATTAAAATATGACTAATGTAACTGCTTTGGGTTTAGTTCTTCATGTTAAAACATTTTTTAATGATGTACCAGGTCAAAAGGTCACTTTTTAAATTTACTGCACTATTTTAACTAAGATATGCCAGACTGAATAAATATCAAATTGAATTGTGAATCGAATCAATGTGAGACCTTGTAATATCGAATCGATCCGATCCAGAAAATCTGAATCAAAACCCAGCCCTAGTTAGCAGTACATTGCTGTTTATCTCCATGGCCCCTGTGCAGTAACAAAAAGAAGTACAACCTTAACTTAACTACTGGTAGTTCCTTACCAGGATTAAGTGTTTTAAGAGTGCTGAGTTGAAAGAAGATGATGAGTACAACTACAGTACAGTAATCTTGCTGTGAAAATGTAAAGGTGATATTCATACTGGCGTAAATAAATAATTTGATTACATTACCATATTCTTCATTTGTTGCTCAGCAAATTTTTTGTGAGAAAGGAACTAAACGCCTGTTCCAAATAGTCGCCTGGTCCCAAATAAACGCCTGGTCTGCTCCATGATTGAAACAAATAAACACTCCGGCTATTACTTGGTATTTTACAGTATGTATGTTGTTGAGATAAAAAAAGAAAAACTTTGTGGCATAAAAACGCCAGCTGTTAGCCTGCAATCTTGAGACAGAAGAGAGGATAATTCTGTCCAGATGTAGATGAGAGATTAAATTTCCCTGCAGCCCGATTATCATTTATTGAAAGTCTAGTTAACTGTATATCCATTCATCTCTGTTGAAAAAGGAGTGCTTAACACTTGACCAGTTTGTGATCATATGTTGGTACAGGTTTATAGCAGGCTTTCCATTGATCTCATTTACTATATTCAATGATACAGATAAATGGTAAGTGGGGGCTGGCGACCTCAAAAAATTTCTGCTTCGGGCCCCAATTGGCCAGCGACGGCCCTGAGCATGATGCATAATTTGTTTGTTGACCTTACAAGCATGTCCAAAGGACAAAGGACTTTTTGCTATGCTGAAGTGTTTATATGATGACTGTAGGCTAAGGCAGGCAAATGCTACCCACTGACTCCCAGTGTTTTAACTAAGCAGTGGGCAAGCTATGCTCATCTCCTCCTCGTTACTGCACACACAGTCAAGAGAATGGTGATTATTGTCATGGACTCAGGCATAAGCAAGATGAAAACAAAAAATGTTGGCAAATCCCTTAAATATTTGACAATATGCTAAGTATTCATTCAAGGTGTAGTGTGTAGAAGTCTGAAGCACTTCTCCGAACAGAAACGGTGTATATAGGATATAATGCCTCTATTTGTATGGAAATTCTTTCAAATTAAGTGAACAATCATCCCCATAAAACTTTTCTTTTCTTTTTATTCAGCATGGGTCTCCCCTTTCTGGAGGCTGACACAACAGTCCGCCATATTGTCTACTGGCGGGTATTACAATAGAAGAAGACTACACGGTGTTTGTTGAAGAGGAAAAGATAGCATGTTGTTGCTTTGTACTGAAGCATTTAAATTGCCCTTTTCACGATCCTTTTTGGTCTTCACCAGCTGTCATGGCTTAGTGATGCTATGTTTTAGTACAGACAGGCTCATTCCAAAATCTGAATGCTAGTTGTTGCTAAAATGCCAATTTCTCCACACTGCACCTTCAACATTGCAACTCTAACTTATTATTGTCAGCATATACATCTATAAGAAAAACAAATTCTATAAAACTGATCTCACATCATCTTGAGGCTCGCAGTCTTTGTACATAAAGTTAGTAATGAGCTACTTTCTCAGATCACTCAGACCTGGGAAGCATGTCAGGTGTTTGCTGGTTTATCAGTGGTGTTTGCTCAGTATTAGCTAGCTGCTATCAGCTTTTGCTGTCCCATGGTGGTGCATCCACTCTGTTTTAGTCTCATTAGTCCCCATGTGTCATGTCCATCCCTTATGTCTGTTTCACAGTCTAAAGTAAGTCCTTGATTTTAAAAGCCACAGTGTATTCCTTTTATCTCTCATGTGTACATGTTGCTTGGCCTCCAGTATAATGGATGTCACCAGTCTGACCTGAATCAAAATCACCATTGTGAGGACTTCACAAGTAACTGATTTTATTTACTTAAAAGCAAAAGCCTCATTAAATGTTGGAATTAGTACATTAAAAATACACATGGTGGCTGTGAACTGATAGGATGTCATCTACCATGTATCCAGTTTTTTCCTCAACTCTATCTACTACAATCTTTGGTCTCTACTTGTCATCTCTTGTTGGTGTGCAGGTTAAAAGGCCCTGTGGTTGATATTTACATGCTTTTTTTTTTTACAATAACTACTGGAAAATGTGAGCCATCCCCCTGGTGAGGATTGTCGGCATCGTACATTTTCTGTCAGAAAAATTGCAGTACACAGGTTTCAACAGCTCTTTGCACTAACATATCAAATTCCAAGTTTTGGACAAAAACTTGTCATCAATAACACTAAATTCAAACTAAACTCTGGGTTTAGATCCACTTTAAAGAGGAACTAAAATGATGAATTGAATGATTTGAACCTGATTTGTCAAATGAATATGGATAACACCAACGTTTATCAAAACTCGTTTGTGTTCATTTGTAAGATTTTGTAATTCCAGACTTTAATCAGACAGTTTGCAAAGAATGCTGTACTTCCTCAGCAGTAAGTGATGGAGATTTCCCATGAGGTCCACACAGCCTTCAGCCCAGCCTGACTGGTGAGCTTAATTGCTCAAATTATTCCTTTTATTGCTGTTGCATTCTGTGTCTCCAGTTTTACAGGCATGCAATGAACAGGTATGGCTTGGTTGTGGCTTTGGAAAGCAGACACAGCTCATGTTGTTGCAATTAAAATTGGGACGTCTGTGCATCACGCTTTGCTTGACTGAGTCAGGATTCCATTTTCTAAAGGCAAAGCATAACAATGCACCGGAGAGCAGAAGCTGATGACAGTGAACAAGGCCATTACAAACTTACTCAGCGTCTGGGGGGTCCTGCATGGCTATGCAGCTCTGAGGATTATCATCACCTTGTTTTCTAACATACCATCACTCTGCTGACATCATGCTGTGAAATTGTGGGCATGTGTAAAGTATTTAAGCAAATACAGAACTACCAGGTGACATCATGACCTCAGTGCAGTAAAAAACTCTTCATCATCTGAATACAATTTAATAACAGCCTATTAATCACATAATGTAAAACACGCTCTATGGTAAAAGGCCACAAACTTGGTTATCCATTGAAAAATGGTCTCTTTCTGATTAAGCAATCACATTGCAAGCATGGGCTGCCCAGTTTTCATAAATCACTTCAAACATACATGGCATTTGATTAGAACCCATTAGCAATGAGCAACAGTGTGCGCGATGTGCGTGTGGGGAGGCATGTGTTGTGCATCTCATCTCACATTTTCCATGATGTGCTCTGTAGGATGTTCCTCATTAGCGTGAATATTAATGCGACCAGAAAGAGGGGAAGGGGGGAAGAAAAATGTAAAAGGAATTTGGAAGAGCTTTTTAAAGGGGCCATTTCATCAGAATCGTTATTTTTTTGCGGTTCTCTGAAGGCTCGTAACTGGCGGTCTATGAAGAGAGACATGCCGCAGTGGGGCTTAATTTAAAACCAGAAAGGTCACTGCGCTAAGAAAGGTCCTCAGCTCAGCCAAAAATATAAAATGAGGAGGAGAAAGAGAAAGCAGTGGGGGAGGAGGAGTGAGCCAAGAAAGAGAGTAGAATGAAAGGAGATCAGAGGATGCCTTTCGGGAAGGGGGACCCAAGCTGGAGGAAAACACGTTCAAGTAATTTGGAAAGACAGTGTTATGAAGGGAGAGGAAAAATGGAAAAATACTGAGAAAGGGAAAACTGTGAGAGAATAATGAATTGAGCTGCAATTGAACTGGAACAGGCCGAGCATCAAAACAGATGCAAGAGGTTTTTTGTTTACTTTAATGAGTTTTTTTGCAAGTAATTTGTTATAATGGCCGACAATTTAAGGGAAAAACACTGCATACATACACAGTGAAGGATTGCCAATCTGTCCAACAATCTGTGTTGGCAGAAACACAACCCTCCCCGAGCCTTTGCTGAATTATGCTCCCTGTGCTTGGTACCGGACCAGCACTAATGGTCAGATGGGAAATTAGCTTTGCCATATGCAACTCAGCACTGAATAGGTACAACTTTGGAAATAAACATTTCAACCCAGATCAGCACATCCATAAGCAATGATGACATTTGATTTGGCAGAGATGTGTGAGTCCTGTGCAGAACTTGGCCTGGTTAACAACAGAAAACCATTCAGCAGTTCAGCCACCCTCCCCCAATTCCACCTCTCATTCGAAAACTAACTTCCCCTTTTTCAATCAATTGTTTATCTATCGACTTACTTTAATTGCCTGCTAGATTTTTGACTGCACCACATTACATAAAAGCACACAGGAGCCTCATGGCAGCGGCAGCGTGACAGCCTCTGATGTAAAGCCTCACACTTTGCACAGATAAGACGGGTTCAATTTTAATGTTGCAAGCACACCGAGATGCACCAGGCTCACTTGTAAAACGGAATGCCCCCTTCGCTTGTAAACGCAGCAGCCCAAGAGGAGGGAAGAGATGGGGGTTGGGTCGAATGAGGTGGGGTCTGAATTAAAAGCAGGGGAGGAATTCCACTTGTCTAATTCCTGCAATCCATTCGCTGGATCAATTTCTCCCCTCGAATTCCCAATCCATTCCCAATCTCTTTTAAAAACTAATACCCAATTCCAATCACAACCGCAGTAAAGCCCATCTTGTAAAAGGTCATGGTGTGACCTCGGAGTTCTCTAAATTGGATGCTGGTTGGCCCACTTTCCTTTGAAATACTACACAGGCTGAAATAAAAACCGCCCTGTGCACAATCACACCACCAGTGGGACCTGCATGCAGCCCGTCAGTAGGTGTTCATTTTGATGGGAAATATCTCAGCACACACAGTTAACAAGATGTTGGTCGTCTGTGCTTGGGGGGAACAGGTACCAGAACTCAAACCTAAACTAGAGCGCAGGGGCCCTGGAATGATTTTGGGAAAGGTGGTGTGTCTGTGATGTGCTCATAGGCCAGCAAATTGTGGAGCATCTCTCCTGCAGCCAGCCAAGGGAACTGATCAGATGGACGATCAAACACTAATCATTCCCTCACGGCCCATACCGAGTAAAGCTGTCATTAATTTTGCGGAATTACATCAAATCTGAGACATTCTTTATGTGGCCCACGGCCTGCAGACAGTTATACGACAGGGACTGCTGCGCTAAGCAGATGGGGCAGCTTGGCCGTGCATACTAAATACCGCCGTCCCCCATTTCTCCATCCTCCAAACACTCTTCCCTCCTTCCAGGCACTGTGCTCCTGCTCCCTCTGTCTTTGTTTTGTACCCCTCTCATGCCATCTCTGCTGTACGGTCACACTCTGATCACTGATTACATCACCCTTCCCGCTGTGATAGATGTTATTAAACCTCTAACGAAACACTCATGTTGTTTTAATTGATACATCTTTGACTGAATAAATGGCAGGCTTGTGTTCGGGAACGCTGTATTCGCACACATGCAACACACATCATGAATTAATTTAGTGTGATGAGAAAATAAATTGTTTGCCAACATAAAACATTTTATGTTTGGATCTTGGATGTTGACAACCCTAACAGTTTTCTTGCCTCCACACAACAGAAGGTCATAATCCCATTTGAGGTTTCCTTGGCAACTGATTACTGCTGAAGGCAACTTACGATTTATGACTAGTGACACATACCTGCCATTCCCTTTGAATGAGACATGTGGTAAGCTATATTCAGGCAGACCACCTCAGGTAATAAAACTGCAGTAGCACTCAGGGGCTATACCATTTTCTTATATTGAGAGGAATTCAGAGCCAGGGCTGAGAGGAATCAGCAAACGACGGAGGATTAAATTTGTGCAGAACAATTCTACAACCAATAAATAAACAACATGCCGAGGATTTTTGTGCCAGAGCAGTTTAAAGTGTTTGTTTTATTCTGACTCTTGAGTGAAAGTGCTGTAATTCTTTCCTCCTGAGGAAGAAAGTATGGATTCTTATGGTGTGAGCTAGGGCAGGGAAATCTAACAGTTCTTATATTACATTGAAATATTCTCCATTGAGGCATTGGGGAAGACAGTATTGTTTATTCTCCTGTAGTTTGAGCTTATGTGGATAAGATGTCAGGCCTAGGGATGGGAATCAAAAACAGTGGACAAACCAGCAGATAATCGATAATAACCACCTTGATGTATCCAGTGTTCATTTTGAAAGCACTTTTTTATTTAGTTTTAGTTTCAGTCTTTTGCCTCAAATATATTTTAATGTTAGTCATAATTAAGTCATCTAAATTGTTATAATCTAGGTCAGATTTAAGTTGATGAAATTAACTGATATTTTGGTCGATTTAAATATGAAGTACAAATGGATGTTTAAATGTTTCCTTGAATTTCTGAAGTCATGTTTTACACCATGATTCCAACCACTATGAAGCTAAGGCAGCCGTGATTGGATGTCCCTCCTAACTCATTCAACTTTTCCGCACAACCAAAGTAGCTGTGATTCCTAACTGGTCCCTCCTTTCTACATGACAAAATTAGGTCTGATTGGATTTACTCTTTCTGAAATATATTACTTTAGTTTTATTTGTTGAATAATGTCACTTAACTTCGTTTTAGTTTTTGTCCATGTGCACTTGTCTTTTTTAGTTACAATCTAGTGTTCGTAAAAAGGTTGTTGATAAAAACTATGACGAAAATAAATCGTTAACAAACTTAACACTGAAGGAATCGGTAGCAATTCCTTTGTTTTGTTCTGGATGCTTGTAAACTAAGAATACCAAAGTCAGAGGCAGCAACGTGTCTCTATCTGCACATCATCCAGTGTCATGAGTCACTGGGAGGAAACACCAGCAACTTTCAGAAGCATGAGTCTATGCAGCATGGTATTAAATATCAGAAGTAACATATTTAACCTTTTTGCCACTAAAAACTTTTGTAAGCAAACTATTTTCCCCATACAGAAAATCCACAGGAATCGACAAGGGAATCAAAAAATACTCCAACGAATAAGCACAACAGATAATGGCAATGGTATCAAAATGTTATTAATTACCATCCCAAGTCAGACATAAAGATACAGATGGTTTACAGTAACTTATAGAAGTTACACGCTTCATAACCACAAAATAATCTATTTGAAATATCTAGCATAAATTGAGTATATATTCTCTTTTTATTTTATTTTACTTATAGGCATGGTTGGTAACTTCAGACAACTTACAAGAGCACAGCTGCTGATAAAACAAGTCATTACCAATAAAATTTGAAGTGTTGATATGGGTGTTTTCCACCCGTTCCTCAGTAAATTTTGAAGAACCCCTGGAACAACAAGGCAGTTTGAATCTGGGCTAAAGCATGCTATGAAAGTGTAGGAACATTTCTGGAGTCACTTGGTTAAAACTATGTTCAACGCATCTCAAAGCAGTATGTAGTCTAAATTTTCAGTCCTGATGCAGCTTCAGATGACCAAACTTTTTCACCTTAATTTTCTCTGACCACATCAGCTGATGATTATTTACACAACGACAATTTAAACTAAAGTGACACAATGGGTACCAACCTGCCTTTTGAGTAGTACCTTTAATCTGTTACACGGACAGGTACTTTTATGCCACTTTCCTGTGCATTTTGGCATTGTGAAGCTTACACTGAAAGTGATTGTGTGATATTTGGTCATTGGCCCAAATGAATTTGACATCCATAGATAATACTTTGTATCAAAATTTTTTAATAGAGAGTAAAATACAGTATATAGCTTGCACTGGCTTTCAGAAATTCTTATTCTCAGTACATACTGGCTGTTTATCTTGAAATCCCAGGGTCATATTTAACACTTTATGATTTTTTTCACTGAAGCGTATTTCAGATTTCTCGATGGGAGCTAACTGACCCATTGCAAAAACTTTAAGAGGATTAAAGGCATTTATTAACATTCATGAGAGACCTCTTAGCTCTTATTAAAAACTTAACAACACTAGCACTAGAGGATAACTGAGGGATAATTAACACATTTATTGTCGCTTGTTTGGCACTTGTGAGAAAATTTTTAGAAATTGTTTTGTGTTTATAGACGTCTTATAAGTTCAATGTCATTTAAGTTTAGAGACCTTAAAATAAATTTAACATAATTAAATACAGTTAGGACAGCTTGTTATCTACCATTAAAAAACTAGGCATTTGTTAAACGTTTTGATATTCCTTAAATGAATCTTGATAAGATGCTGATTAACACTGATAATACTGAAGTTTTGATAAACAGAAGCATATTCATGAGAGCTTGTAAGATATTTAGAACTTCAGAAAGTTGCTTACAGTTGTCACTAACATGTTCAGCTGTCACTGAATATGCCATTGTTGATTCTTTATGTATGTATATGTAATTATAAACATACATATATCACGCATACACATAACTTAAGAGTTAATGGTTCTCAAATTGCAGGAAAAACACTGAAAATAAGCCATATGATGTCATACCTTAACAAAATGTAATAATTTTGAATTTTCTACAAGATACTTTTTAATGTTTTTTACAAAACTGATTTTCACTTCATGATTGTATTAACTTTGAATAGTTTTTAAGAGCCTGCAGATACCCTGCTGTTGTCCAGCCTCATGGTGAGTGGTTGTGCATGTGCATGCAGGGAGAGGTGGGGGAGGTGAGGGGCTATGACAGACAGAGCAGAGCCATAACAGCAGGCGGCCAGGTCAAGATCAAGCAGTTTCATGGACAATCCACTCTTCAGTCTAGTCTCTATTAGGGTGAAGGCTCACATTCCTGCTGAATGGCCTTCCTTTTACTTCACACAACAGCGACGCTTCAAAGTCAAGGCTATCTGAGGTCTGACATAAGGCTCTGCTCTGCTCTGGGAAAAGACAGCACTGCACAACACCTCTGATTAGCCACGAGAACAGCAAGATACACTGAATACATGAAGCTGGTGGTCTGTATTTCTGATTGTCTGCATTTTTCATAACTGTTAAAGAGATCTTGATCTCAATGGGGTTTTTTTATCTGGTTAAATTAAGGTTATAATAAGTCTGACTTAAATTATGACTTATAAAAGCAAGAGCAACACACTCATCGGAAATCACAAACAGGCTGTAACTGAAAAACTATAAATAAATCAAAGACTTTTACATGATACTGGATTTTAGACTACAGCTGATATTAAATGTGTTGAATCCAACCTTTCTAAACATACTTTAGCAGACACATTTACTCAGATTAATGTTTTTCCTCCCCATTACTAGAGTTATATCTGACCTGAAACTCTTATTGTGGCAGGGTTTTTTTTTTTTAAACAGACAATGTAATAAAAAAAAGTTAAATTCTGAAACAAATTGTTGTCAAATCATTCCACGATGTGAAAAGGGAATTCACAGTACTAAAGAATATTTCAAATGCACTTTAAAGTATAATGATATTTATATGGACACATTTGTTATCAAAGCGCCTTGTCTGCTTAATTTGACCTGATCCTTTATTATGACACAGCCTCCACTTTTAATCATACAACTTAAGCTGCCGTCTACCAATACAAACATTATGTTGATATGAATTATTGCAAAAAAGACAAAAACACTTTATTTGAAAACGTGTACATTGTGTGAAAAATGTTCTTGTAATCATTAAAATGAGGTTTCATATGTCTTTTTAAGAGCAACAAACAGCACACAACATGCTAACAGACAGTGAGCTCTGCAGAGCCCTTGATCAACATTCACCACATCTGCATGTAGTCCCTACTTTTAGTTATTTCTCATATTTAATCATAAAGGTCACAAACAATCCAATTTGCTTGAAACGACACAAAACACAAGGCAAGATAAGCTGCAGTTCAGACCAAACCCCAAACACATAATGTGTAGAATTTTCAGAAAATTGGAAACTGATCCTAAAATGATTTCTTTGTTATTCTGTAAATATAATTTAGAGCATTACATAAGCTCTGACATTCCTTAAGTTTTGAAATCCATAGAAATCCTCAATGTTCATGGTTGTAACACACTGTATTCGTCATGGCAACCACAGTGACCCTGTCGACATGGCTTGTCTATCATTGCCATGAAGATGTTATATTACATGAAGGATTGTTGCACGAGTATTTGTGACCTGAATTGTAAGCCTTTATTCTGTTCCTTTAACTCATAAATATTTTGTTGTGCTTGTTTGTCACTGCCATCATTCTTCCCCAGCAGCTGTTCATTTTGCCTCCAAAATTTTCATGGTAACATGAAGCTCTCTTCCCCCATCTAGACATTTAAAAGTCCAGTGGAGACTCGCCGTCGTCTCTGACAGCATTTCCTGATTACCTCTCTTTTAAAATCGAGGACTCTATTCAATAAATGACAGCATTTAATGAGTTGTCCTCACTTAACAGAAAACCAATGTTTCTGTTTCATGTATAAATGTTGCTGCGACCAACCCCAGCATGCTTTGTGAACAGCTCACAGCGTGAGCACTGTGTCCTTTAAAAATGAATCCACAAAAATGAAACACCAGTTTGCCATTGAATAAACTGTATCGCATAACATGGAGTACACTTTTTATCAAAGAAAACTGAATTCAAAACAACAGGAGACAGTGAAGGCAGACAGAGGTGAATGTGGATTCCCCCCTTCCTTTTACAACCATCAGTCACTGTTCATTGTCTTCTGTTTCTGTTAAAAGCCTTCTATGCGGTACATTTTTACATACTGTGCGAGTATTTTCAAAGAACCCACAGTGATGCTCGCAGACTGAAGATGAAGACAATAAAACTTCATTGGATGCAGGTGTGCTGGTTCTGCTTAAAGCTCCACGTTTATCGCTGTACCTTAATTCTGCAATGTATATCATGCAAAAATGTTCCGTTGATCCATCAGCCATACAAATCAACAGAAAATGTCATCCCTCCCTGTATGGATAATTAACCTTTGAAGCTGTAATCTGCCAGTATCAGTAACATGCCGATAACACTCCTCCCTTTAAACTTTCTTTAAAAGCCAAGCTTACGACACATGTGTAAACAATGACTGGATAAGCTAGTCATTGTTGAATTTAATTACCCAACTGCTTAGAGAGCCAATACTTCCAGCACTACTTTGTCCACACAGGCTCCGCACACTATTAATCCACTTAAACACAATTTATTGGGTCTCAACATCGACTGTCCGTCGGCATAAAATTACATGAAGCGTCCTTATAGTGTCTTCAACTGACTAAATTAGCCAAACTGGACTTACTAATTAAGAAGGAGTAAAGCGCTGTGTGGCTGGACTGACTCGTCAATGAGCCGAGATAAATAAGCAGGAGATAGAGCATCAATAACCATAATAACACCCAATGAGCAATACTTAGACAGCAGTTGCTGAAGCATGAGGACTTTAAATCTTGAATACTAACTTTTATTTCCACTGTTTTATGCTTTACAGACTGAATCACAAATTATATTTTAATAACCTCATTTATTCCATTCAACTTCAAATGTTTCTAATCAAGTAAATTACAACACTAATACATGAAAACCTGTCAATTTTAAAACCTTAATCAATTACAAATTCTATCCCAAATTTCTGTGACTCAGTTTCACTGTGAATGGGGATATTTGCATTACTGTCTTCTGTTCAGTTGGTGGTTAAACCGTTTGCCTGTATCAGGCTGCAATCATGTCAAATTCTCCTTATTTTCATGTCATGACACAACTTAGGGCTAAAAATAAAATCTTTTATATATTCACTCAAGATTCATGTTTTAATAGCAATCACCTTTTTAACCTGTCAAAGTAAAACAAAAATACAAATGATACCAAAATTACACAAAACAAGTTTTTCTTTAATCTGATCAAAATACTGTATGCCACAAAAAAATAAAAATAAATAAAAAAGACTTTCAGGATGCTGTCATGTTTTTGTTGGAAGAGAACGTGGGGAGATTTTTAGCTACTGGAGCTCAAGGGAAGCAAAATAAGCGATGGAGTAAGGTATAAAGAATATTTTTTATCTTATATCTTCTATGACAAAATATTTAATTGAATGGATTTAATCAATATATCAGCCAGTCCTTAAACAACTTAACCAAAAAACTGTTAGTCTGTCTCTAAAATACAAAAAATTATTATGGCTGCCCAACATTATCAGTGAAATATCTGTAAGAACATCAAAACATAAATCATCTGTATCATCTCCTTCCCTGTGCAAAACCAATCTATCTGCTGTGCATATCAGCAGAAGGCAGTGATAAACCGCGTTTTCCTTTGTGAGGTACAAGAGATGAGCAGCATTATCAATATGATATCAGTATTGGTAGCTATTTGCTTCAAATATTAAGCATCGAAATAGCAGAACATTTCTCTCCATCTTCATTCATTCATTTTCTATACCCCTTTATCCCTTTCATGTCGGGATCTCTCTTCGTCTGTTCTCCCAAACTACAAACCTTAAACTCCCAAAAAACTAAATTAAATACAACCTATTCACATTTGAATACACAACAAAGACAAGATATTTAAACTTCAGTTTTTTGTTTCATTTTTTTGCAACTATTCATTCATTTCGAATTTGTTACCTGCAACATGTCCCAAAAAAGCTGGGACAGGGGGGCATGTTTACCACTGCTAAACATTGCCTTTCCTTTTAACAACACTCAGTGAGCATTCGGGAGCGGAGGACACAAGATGTCCAAGTTTTGTTGGTGGAATTCTTTTCACTTCTTGCCAGATTGCTGACTTCAGCTGGTCAGGGGTCTCTGTTGTCAGATTTTGCACTTAGTAATGCATCACACACACTTTTAACTGGGAGGTAGGTCTGGACTGCAGGCAGGCCTGTCTCGTACCAGCACACTTTTACAGCAAAGCCACGCTGGTGTAACACATGCAGTAAAGGCTAAAACACGCAGGGACATCCCTGATAAAGACATTGCATGGATGGCAGCATATGTTGCTCCAAAACCTGCATGCATACATTTCTGCTTAAATGGTGCCTTCCTAAAAGTGCAAGTTTAACACACTCAGTGGCAGTTCTGCATAGAATGACACCATGCACGAGACTCCCGTTCCAGCAGAGAACATATATCCAGAAACGTGACTCATTATGATTTCCATCAGAACATTTCAATGATGGTTGTTTTTCTAGAATTAGTTTGTCATATGAAACCCTATTTTTTACCCTAAGATGACTGTATATGTCAATATTTAAAGAAAACTACTAATATTTACTTATTACAGCACAACAGAGCAAAACAAAATAAATGGATGTTTGCCCACTGTATATTAAAGACACTTTGGCCACATTTTTACCTGACATATACACTGTCCACTGATAACAGCTCTGACACCCACTTCTGGGCTTTGACCCACAGGTTGAGAACCACTGTAGAAATAGACTGCATTTGGAGCTTGATCCTTTACAGACTGCTCTTATGGCATAGAGAGGAAGTGATGCAGGATACAACAGGATGAATTAAACATTTAGAAAAAGTGAGTGACAACAGCGGGTCAGAGCTGGACTGCTGTAGAATGTTGAGTTATGGTTAACCAAGAGGCTGACTCATTTTTTAGCTCTTTATGTTCACTGAAACTGTGCACATAATCAAACAAGACATTGTTTAAATAACAAAAGTCACATGAAGAGATTGACGATGCCCTGCACTGCGTGCGTCTTCATAATCACCTGCACATGGAGGAGCGAGCGCACAGAGACGCTGAGTGATTCTGGACTTATTTAGATAAAATGTTCACACGCACATGAACGGCAAAAGGTCAAAACTGTCAGAAAAAAGTGGCAACAACCACAGTTTAAAGGAAAAATATAACAATATAATATAACTGTCCCTGGCATGGATTTCATACACACACTTAGACATCGAGAGCTTTCAAGTCTGATGGGCAAGCGCTCATGCTGTCTCCCATGCAGGGCTCGACAGTGCGAGGAGGTACTCGCATTTGCTACTAAAAATATTATAGTGCAGGTTGTGATTTGCATTTGGTAGCACCCATGAGACTACGAAAAATGACCGTTCAAAACATGTTTTACCTTGTGTTGAATACGTTGGAAGTTGTGGCCGGTGGTATTCCTAAACACAGCCTCAGCTGGAAACATGTTCAGCTTTGAAAGGTTTGTTTCATTGACCTAACTGCGCCGCTAGCTAGCCTTCGGTAGCTGGATATTGAGCTCTCATTTCACAGGGTATGTGGCATTTTGTAAAATAAAGAGCACAAAAGAAATAACTGTTATGTTCTCTGTAGTAGAACTTTTTTGTAGGCCTTCACATTTAGGAGCAGATATGGGGTTCTGTCCAAGGTCGAGCAATGTAAAAGTAACGTAAAAGTAATGAGTAACATGAAAAGTTACTTTTCATAAAGGGTACCTAAGTTAAGTAATGAATTACTTATTTCAGAAGTAACGAGTAATGAGCAAACAGTACTTTTTAAAAGTAACTTCCCCAACACTGGTCGTAAGAGGTACGAGTTTGTTTCCCCGTTGACAGCATATCTTTGTATTAAAGAAAAACACACTACATGGTAACTTTCAACTTGGTAGCACCCGTGCTACTTGGGAAAATGCAAAGCGTCAAGCCCTGCTCCCATGTGTCATGAATAAATCCTGGCTGCTTCATCCATGTCTTAAACTGCCCCTAAAAACACTCCCACTATCACAGATGCTGGCTTTTGAATTTTGGACCTATAATGTGGATGGTCCTGTGTTTCTTTCCCCAGGGGACACAACATCCATGATTTCCAAACTCAAGCTGAAATGTGGGCTCGTCACACCACAGCACACCATCCCAGGGAAGCTGGCTGCATTTCAGAGAGTTGTTGAAATATGGCTTTTGTCTGCATGGGAGACTTTTAGCTTGCTCTTGTGTTAACTGATAATGGTTTTCATAAGGTAACATTCACATGGTAACATCCTCTACAAAATTATGTTGGTTCTTCAGGCAGTGCTGCCTGAGGGATCAAAGGTCATTGGCATTCAATGTTGGTTTCCAGCATTGATGCTGATAGGCAGAGGTTTCTCTAGATTCTCCAAATCTTTTGGGGATTTTATAGACTACAGGTGATCAATGTTTTATCAATGTTGAAATGTTTTTAAACAGTCAGACTATTTGCTCACACAGTTGTTCACAAAGTGATGAACCTTGGCCCATCCTTGCTTGTGAACACCTGAGCCTTTTACACCCAATCACGACATCTGCTTCCAATAAACCTGCTCACCTGTACAATGTCTCAAACAAAAGTTTTGCATTCTTCAACTTTCCCAACCTTTTGTTGCTCCTGTCCCAGTTTTTTTGGAATCCGAGTGTTTTTTCAGTTTTTCAGTCAGCTTGTCTTTAGAGTGCATTAAATTGAATATCGTTCCAAAAGGATTCATAAATCATTATATTCTGATCAAATTTACACAGTGCACAACGTTCCAACCTAATTAGAACTTGGGTTGGCACAAAGATATCATCATTACTTTTGTGTGGCAAAACTATTAGATTAGAGGAATTAATTTTGATTTTGAGCAGGCTGTTACGTTGCCGTTTGTAGCTTTTAGAATGGCATATTCAAAAAACTTTCTCCCAATTCAGCATGGTGTTTGCACAAAAAAAGTTAGGAAATATTAGAATATCAGAAAACCCAATATAGTGCAACTCCTGTGAAGTAACCAAGCTATTCTTGATTTTTCACCCTTATCCATCGAACGTCTGACTTAATGTGTTGCACATAGACTGTGTTTGTCTCTGAGAATCATCAAGCAAATCTGCAGTTTATTTCATTTTAATTTGAAATTATGAGCTCTAAAAACGTTTTGTTCAGTGTACCAGAGATCTAAGTGTAAACAGGTTGTTGCAGTGCTGTTTGCAGCTCTTAAAAGACTGATGAGGTTTGTTATTATTGTCACTTAAACATCATCTCTGCAGATGAGAAGTGTTCATAAAGTCCTACAATTACATTAATGATTGTCTGTTTGATTTCCGACATCATTCATAGGGAAGTAAGATGATGATTTTCTTGTTTTATGACAATTTTCCCCCCCAAAAAAGGTTATTACAGAAACAGTGGCACATACATTTCAGCACAAAACCTTTTGTTATATAAAATTAAGTCTATATGTCAAAGTATCACCCAAAATGAATATAATGTATTGACATATAGGAAATAGTTTTTTAAAAAATAATACATTAAAAAAACACTATTAATGTATCTTTTTTGATGAGTGACCAAACAATTTTATGTTGCCTTAGCACAGTCTCAGAGAGCTTCACAGTGTGAACAACAGGGATGAGCAGTTTGGTCTGCATGGGGCTTTGCATTGGCAAAGCACTGCGTTTCCAGATGGTGCACTGCCATCTGCTGTCAGCTGCTGAAATGTCTCATTTCACACCCTCACGTTACAAAGCAGGGTCTCACTAACATCAGTGGGCTCATCTGACAAACACCCACATCAGCATAAAGACTTTTCTTCTTTGAAAAAAACTTTTCTTTAGAGATTTAAGCATGGAATTATGAAATGTCTGTCCTGTAATGAGATGAGAGTGGTTTGGAATGTAATCAGCTTAGGTTTGGCTGTTTTGTTTCTGTTTGGATCTGATTTCTTTTGTTTCTGTACCTTCATATTTTACTGTACTTTGTGGTGTTAGCTTGGCAAAATGTAGATTATTAGGAGTTATTTTCAATTAAGTCTTGAGTGCTCTTTGAATGTTTTTGCGCAGGGAAATGTTTAACTTGCGTGTTGCACACAATCGTGGCAGATATTGAAGTTTGTTTTTTTGTTTTTCAATTTAATTCCTTTAATAAAACATG
The DNA here is from genome assembly GCA_036419115.1 of Scarus forsteni. NCBI lineage: Eukaryota > Metazoa > Chordata > Actinopteri > Labriformes > Labridae > Scarus > Scarus forsteni. The sequence continues at coordinate 10,089,940 of JAZDUH010000083.1, read as the reverse complement.
CGATTACAACAACTAAAAAAAATCTAAACCCATCTGAGGTAATTGAACATTAGAAAAACATACTTCAGAAGAGGATGCTTGCTACCTTTTCCAGTTCCATTAATTATAAGTAAGGAAGTTATTTAAACTTCGCTTATTTGCACTCCACTACATACATTTTGGAATGAATAAACTCAAAATAGCTCAAGGTAATCAGGCTGCACAAATGGGAAGAATGTATTTAACTTGTCAGGATTTACAGTGCACTGTGAAATATGAAGCACCTGTTTTAACAACTTGCCCAAGAAGTGAATATTTTAGAAACCAAAACTAAGTTGGTTAACAATAAATGAAATTGAAAAAATATATATTAAAAAAAAACACAACATAAACAGAGTATCAAATCTGTTTTTCCTGATTTTCCCCACCTTGTTAAACACTGGTGAACTTTATGTGTATTCACTCGCTGTTTAAATGACATTTTTATTCACTTGTACATGTTTGTACTTTCTCATGCTTTAATGAATGTTTTCCATTTTCCTGATTCCTATGTTTCAGAGTAGATAATGTGAGCTGCTGCTACCTCGCCATATTTATTTTAGTGGCCTAACTTTTGGAAGGTTACTTTTAGTGTTACAAAACATAACCTCCATGGTCTGAGTCTGATTATGAATCAATCAACGCTGCAGAGCACAGTCTGTTCATTTGTACCAGCCCTGACTTACAGCATTAGTCTAAAAAACAGAACTACAATATACAGAGTTCTCGTAAAATTCCCCAGAGCAACAAGGAAGCTTTTGAACCCATGAGTGGTTTCTGTCTCCTAGAGAATAAAACTATCTGACAAACCATCAAGGAGGTCATGAAGTGAGTACATTTGTTTCCGTAGGACTGCAGAGGGGTTTGGGTCAGGAACCCAGATCTTGTGACTTAAATCCAACTTTACTGCAGATACAAGTTATTTGTATCAAAATCAAAACTGGCTGTATTTAGTGAGAAGAACACAGAGCTCAAACTTTGGTGCTTTTACATGTTGGTTATTGTTTAGGAAACATTTGTAAAGGGAAAAGTTTTTCGATTGCTAGTTTATTTGATGTTGAGGAAAAATGATTTTCATTTTTACAATGCTTATCAGACATTAAATGTCTCACCCTGGAGATATAAGTCCTCTTAAAATGGCCAAGAAGGTAAAGAAAAGACATTTGCTTACATGTGTGTTTTCTTTTCCAACGGACTCTTTGGATACTATATAGAGGAGTGAAATATTGATCACTATTTATTTTACTTCTATATTTTGATAATTTAAGTATGATAGATGGACAGACTCTTAATTTTTGCAGAGGTGCAAAGTGAGGCTATGTACTGTTTTTCTGCAAAAATGCTTCATCATATTACATTCATTACAAATTCATATTTTGACTTTTTTTTATTTCAGTTGTCAAAATTGGTTTAAAAAATAATTGAAGTGCCATTATAGTGGTCATTATTTTATACTTCTATAATTTTTCAAAGACATTTAAACATTGATACATGTCCTTATGTTTTATGATTTTTTAGGTGACGTTTCTATTGAAATTGCGATTCTGCGATATTGCCGATTTTTGCAATCTTTAGACAGCTTTTTTTAACGCCAGCAAAAAATATGAACAATGATGCCTACAGACTATTTCAGGAAAAATACACATCACATGTGAGTTTTTTTTTAGGATTTATTCAGCAATAAATTTTAACCAGCTGTTTATACTCTGTCTTCAAAAGCCTGGATTGCATTTTAAAGTGGCTTATTAACACAGACTAAAATGAAGCATTTAAATTTGGGAAAAAATGTTTTTTTAACAAATAAATCAATTTGAAAATCGTCAAACAAAAAATCCCAATACTTAAATGAATCGATTTTTTCCCCCATCCCTAGTATAGACATGTATAGTTTATTGTAGTTTATTAGGTTTTTGACAGGGGCCATGCACAACACAACTGCAGAGTCAGAGTTTGCTTTAAAGTTCATTTTTATAAGCGGCTCCTGGACAGGAAGTCTTAAACATAAAGCATATCACAACACATCTGAAATAGTGAGCGAACAAGTCAAACAGGTCACATAAAACAAACATGCATTACGTTACATTCTCTCAAAATTGTTGTAAGAAGGGTGCTGGTTTGGCGGAGTGGTTAGCAACCCGGCATGCCATGTACGGGCTTCTGCCGATCCAGGTTCGAAACCAGCCTGTGACCGGATTGCAGAGTGTCTTCCCCTACTTTCTCGTCCCCATTCACAAGCCTATCCACTGTCTCTCTCCTATCAATAAAGGCACAAAATGCCCAAAAAATACATTAAAAAAAACAAATAATAAATTGTTGTAAGAAAAGCTCACGTGACTGGTTTGCCTTGAGCCATGCTTCCATTTTAAAAACAATAAAACTTGTGCCGTCTCTGATATCATACACCTCTTTGCTTTATTACGAATGCAAGGTCCCGTACTAGCCATTGCATTCATTATGATCAGCTATGCTGAAATTTCTGATCAGTCCACAGACAACAGCACTGCTGCAATTTTGTATCTACAGAGCAATACTTAAATTACCTTCATGCCTCTGCAGCCCCCTTTATTTCAACTCTACTGATTATCTGCTGTGCTCCTCAAATTTGTTGTTCTTTACATTTCTCTGAGCTCTTACAGATCTTGAGATGACTGCCTTTTCGCACAGTGCACCTTAGACAAGGAGCAAACTTCAAAACAGCTAAAGACAGTCCCTGATCTCACTTTAAAAAACATGTAAAGGATAATAAAGAATGTGGTGACAGAGACTTGAAGCTGTTTTTCTTGACGGGTCACTGTTTATTTGAAAGCCTGTTTTAAAACATTGGGATATGTTGTCCTGTTTTATGTTTTTCATGAAGTTTGTGACACTGTATGAGCCGCTACCTTGGACAGAACTCTTGCAAAAGAGATTTCTTATGTCAATGAGACTTCCTGGTTGAAGAAATGTAAAACAAATCAATAAATAAATAAATAAATATGGGTGGGATCTAAATTCCACTTTTCCACAGCTCTGACTGAAAATGCTGATCATCCAAAGGTGTTTTCTTACATTTACCTGAACAGTATTCTCCAGCTGAGGCCCTGGTCTCCCTAACACAGTCCCTTCAGGGTGACACACATGAATTATTTAGTACACCAAACATATATCTGTAAAGCAAAGAAAACTGTCAAATGTTAATAAATGATACTTTTGAATGATGTTGCAATGCTGGTAGGTCTGTTATTTTTCAATCAAGAATTTTCAAAGTTTAATTGTAGAGTGTTTAAAGTTTTATACACACATATGTGTGTGTGTGTTTGTGCATGTGTGTGTTTACATATGTATTTATGTATACAAATACATACTTCATATTTCTTTTATTCTACAGTTGAATTTCCACTTATTCTTGAACTTCTTGAATTAGTCTGATTATTACATACATCCAATTATATTGAATTACACATACAGTCCTTCTTCCTGTCATCCCATTATTTTCTTCTCACTTAAACTGCTACTTCTACTACATACTACAATATCTTATATCATACTGCATTACACCTTACTACACTATTACAGATCGTTTTTCTGTGTCACAGCTGGATACTTGTTGCCATTAATCACTTTATGTAATTGATATCTGGGCTGTCACATCAGCATGCCATTTATTGTGTAATACAGCTCAGTGACATTTTACTCCTTCATATGAAAACTTAAATATCTTTTATTGTATTTCACAGTTTTTAGTCTTAACCGTTTCTCTTCATTTTGTTTTGTTCAACCAGTTACTTTGCTTTTGGGCTTTGAATTTCCTCTCTGAGAAGTTAACAAAGGGCTATCATATCTTGACAAGAGTAAAAGCATTTCCCTAAACTTTCATCTTAATACAATCTACAAGTATCAAGAGAAAGTAGCTTTCTGCTGTTTTTTCACTGCCAATACAGCAAGCCAGCTGTTTCAAGGGAAAATCAGAATGCCCCATACCTTACCTTCTTTCAGCTTTCATCTTAAAACATACTTGTACTCATTGCCTTTTAATTCTGCAGTAGAGTTGCATGGTCTCTGTTTTGGGGTATCTTTTATTACCTTTGGTTGTCTTTTTATACTATTTGTCTTATGCTCATGAATTACGTCTGTTTTATTTATATTTTTATATTATTTTCATTTGTGTAGTTTTCTATTATTTAGATTTAATCCTTAGTGTTAATTCCTATTTTATTTCATTTACTCAGTAGCCAATGTCACTAAAGTAATCTTGATTGTTTTTAAAATTTACTCTATAAACAAAGTGGCTGGGATTTGATAAAACTTCATAGCACAAATACAATCAAATGACTATCAGGTTATATTATTTTATGTTCTGGCTGCAAATATTTAGGTTTTAGAATTAAATTATTATTTTGTATCTAATTACCATATTCATGTACATAATGTACCTTTCGACAATGACGCTGACAACGTCAAACGCAGTTTGCGAGTGGACAAAAATGATTCAGCGATTGAGTCTTTCGTCCTGCGCGCACTGCCGCGGACCGTTGTTAATCTCATCGCATTCAAGAAACCGTCACTCCCATTGGCCGATCACTGATCTCAAACCACCAATCGCAGTCTGCGGTGTGAAAGCGGTGAGAAAAGTCACAGCGCCGATGACAGCATCATTTTACGTCCAGCGCTGCCGCTGCTGTAATGTTTTGACCATGGGTTTTGTAGTTTAAAATGTACCCGTACAGCTGTGCTTCAACTACGTATCGAACAGCAGCTCCCATGATGCCATGCTGGAAGTAAAGATGTCATGCTTGTGTTTTGCTTTGGTTTTTTGTTATTGTTACGGGTTAGAGGAGCAAACGAGTCCGAGAAGGAAAGCACGACTTTGTCGCCCATGTTTGTGTTTGTTTTTTGAAGGGGCTAAACGGTGTTACCTGGCAGGGAGACGACTCGTTTTCTTTGTTTGAAGACAAGTGGGGGCAATAGACGGTAAGAGAGACAGCGGAGATGGTGGAGAGAAAATGTGCGCAGATGTCTTTTGTTGTTAACAAAGCCTGGCTGTCCTGTCTGACGTGCACGCGCACCACATGAACTAATTGGATGAGCTAATCAAATAAAACCGGTTCAATGTACTCGTAAAGACTGTTTCTGAGGTTTCCTAATCTGCCACGATGTGCATGTGTGGTTTTTGTCGACATGTGCTGCTGCTGGGCCTGAAGCCTCGTGCTGAAATATGAGCCCCAACAAAGCTGCTGGACACAGTCACCACGGAGCGTCCCTGCTAAAGCAAAGACACTATCATTTAAGTCCTGGACAAAGAGACAGGCTGCTTCAGGACTGCTTTACTTGGAAATAAGAAACTCCACCACATCCCTTCACTTAGATTTGATTATGGGCCGCTAGAGGCTCACAAACTTTTTCATATTGCTCCAGCTTCTTGTTTGACTCCCCATGGCAAGGATCTGAAATTCCTTGTACAACACTGTCATAATACAAGTCCACTTCTTATTTAACAGTTCATGTCGTTCTGATATCAATGAATAATCTTTATCTATTAATGTCATTCAATGGTAAGCAGTACTTCGTTTCTGTTAATTCGCTGTTAACAGTAAAGGTGACAATTAACTTACTTTTTCTTTTTTTGTTATTCAATAAATCTTTGAATTACTGTCTTTGAAATTTATTCTAAGTAATTACACATATGAGTTCTAAGTATATGGTGAGTAAAGTATTTGTAATTTTTTTGGTAGAAATAATGCAAATACTTTTTTTTTTTTTTTTTTTTAATTAAAGTTTCCATGACTTCCGAGATCCCCCACGCTACCCCATAGTGGGTCATGGCCTCAGCGATCAAAACACGAGTCTTTGAACCACAGGAGATAAATACACACTGCTGTCCTCGCACATGTCATGATTAAAGTTAGGCAGGGGAATTGATCAGACTATAGTCATGCCTTTGCTTTTCTCTATTTTTACCCATCCAACCCTCAACAGCTTTCTTACAGCTTTGCTCTATAGAAAAAGTATGCTCATGTGGGTTTGCAGTGTCGACAACATCAAACACACAGTCAAAAAATTTCCAGCAAGTAGCTTGACAACAAGCAGAAACTCACATTATGCTTGTTTGTATCCTTTGCGTAATAAAGAAGCTTTTAATCCGCCTGTCATCAACTTTCTTGTCTGCATCATTGTCCTGAGTGCTGGCTGCCTCTCAAAAGAGCATGATGTCATTGTTTTACAAAGCAACAAGTGGAAGACATTAATGATAAAATTGTTGTGCATAATGGCAAATGAAAGGGATTTTTCAACATGAATCTGTTTTACATGTCTCCATTTGTTGCTGTTAACAATAGGAAGGAGCTCCTAAAAAACATTAGTTGTATTTGTCAGAGGAATTTGAGCCCTGCACATGCCTGTGGCCCCAGACATGTTGTGCAGAATGGTCCCACGTGACGGTGTACAATAGCAAATGATGTTGACGATGACTGAAATAGCCCAAGTGACAAGCATGTAGTATGTCTTGTTGGGCAAAGGCCATGCTCTTGTCAAGGTTTACCCCTTGAAGTGTGCACTCACTCAGGATATTATCTTGCAGGTGAAAAAACAATCCCACACCTCGGTCTTGTTTGCTCTTCAACTCTTGTCTATTATACAATCTTATTGACTTGTCCCTGACGGCTTCTACTTTGGTAATAGACCAAAAAAAAGGAGTAACACAAGTTTGATGATTGTGCTCCTTCCCGTAGGTGCAACACAGGCTGCCATTTGTTTGTGTAGCCATGGAGAAGACTTGGCAGGTGGAGTTTAGGAACACAGGCTGCAGTTACTTCCCTCAGAGCAGAGTCGACTGCCACTACACAATCAGCTCAGAGCACAGCTGGACCAACAGTGACTGGATAGGCCTCTTCAAGGTATAACAAACCAAACTTTTCCCACAAATACCAACAGTGCATGCTTTCCAAACAGCAAAATAACCACGTGTCTGTGATTTCTTCCTCAGGTGGGATGGTCATCAGTGAGGGAATACCACACATTTGTTTGGGCGCTGGCTCCAGCAGACTATCAAGAGGGCACAAATGTCAACTGCTGTGTGCACTTCCAGGGTACTCATACCCTTGTTTTCTAATTGTATTTTATCTCCCATAGTTAGCCAGAATCTATACTAGACTAGTGCTTACATCCGCATATAAAACTGTCAGCAGAAGATTGATGTTTCTGTAAATTTAATTGCCCAGTGTTGTAAAGAAAAAAAAAAAAGCCTAGCGCTTTCTGTGTTGACTTGAGCACAATGCTAGTCATTTCCACGTTTTTAGAGCATTTCCAGTGGTGTCAAAAGGAACGTTTCCGATGCAGAAAACAAATATCTCTCCTAGATTGTTCTCAAACAAAGACCCAGTCTCTTCCCTTCGAATGCTGGAGGTTAAGTAATGCAGATGAAAAGACAATGGCTCACAGCCTGCTCTGACTGCCACTGCTCAGTGGAGAATACACTGTTCACTCTGTCCTGTCAGTCCGTGGCTGCTGATAAGCGTGATTCAGTGTGGGGGGTACGTGTGGGGCAGGTGTGGCGTCGACCCCTTCCAAAGTGATTTACCACCTACTGCAGCATATGGTCAATGTCAGTCTTCATTGGAAGAACAGCGGAAGGAAAATTGAAAAAAAAAAAAACCCTGCTCACGGCTTCTTATCAGCTATGCAGCGATTTGAAATCAGGGCTGCGTGTGCAGTGACCTAAGCTTTATGCCATAAGTTACAATACACCTCATAAACTTTGCTGTATATCATTGTCCGTAATACTTTACTCTACACGTGTTGTTAAACAGAAATTCAGAGTCAGTTATTGTAAAGGTGAAGTTGCAGCAGGTAAAGATAAGGATAATGTAAACTCACTTACTTTACAGAATGGATGTGGTTCCAGGTCGTGGCTGGCTCTTGCCAGGTCAGACTTGGGGGCAGAAGGCAGAACACCATCACATCTTTCTTGCTGAGGACAGACAAAACAAAGCATAGCAGAGTCACGAGTGTGGACATTAGGTCAAATCAAGGTTTACATTCATTACACCCTAGCAGTTACTAAGCACTTCAAAGTTGATAAAAAAAAAACTTTTCCCAAGCCCCATACAGCTGTGGTAAGATCTGCAATGAAACAAATCCATCTACGTAAGAATTATAATCTAATTTCCTGTGTAAACAAAAGCAGTATTAGTGTAATATAACTACAATAAACTTGGGAAAACTGTAGCTGATTTTAAATAGTTGTCCATAAAAATCTTAACTTTATGTGAATTATTTTTTTTTTTACTTTTATGTTAATATCTGAAATATTTGTCTTCTTAAGTGAATGGGTTTTTTTTTTTCCCAAGCCGTATTATTTGAATTACTGGGTAGCAGCAACTTAACAATTAAAAATGTAAATTGTGAAACACTCTCTAACATGTTTTGTTCTTAATCCAACCAGCATATGTTCTTTTTTTTTTTTTTACCACAACCAGTGCAATGACAATTTGGAGAAGTTAAGCCCAAATCCAAACTTTAAAAACACATTTGTATAATTCAAGCATTTTCAAGTATACCTAACAGCTGAATGAACCCTGGCAAATAGGTCAAAGTGTAACATGAAAACAAACAGTGAAGCTGAGGCACGAGTGATTATTTACTGTGAGATAGAAATCATGGACAGTGTTATAATGGAAGGTGGATGACAGTTATAGATTTGTTTTGTTTGATTTCTAAGTTTTAACAAATATTTGAGTTATTTGTATCAGATTAACATCAGTCTTTATATTTATGTTGAACAAAGACACATGAGAAACATTTGGATAAACTGGATTAGTAGTGAGAAGTAGAACAACAGTTGACATTACTTTGAAGAGAGCATCAACAAAGGCAGCCTCCATGTATGTAGTTTAAATATAACTTTAAATATAACTTTAAATTGGAGAAATCTGATGTGTTTATATGTACAAGATACACATAAAATCCACTTATGTAATGGCTAAATGATGTCAAAAAGGTTGGTTTGAAAGAATTTTCTTTTTAACATATGAGAAGTTATTAGAAATCAAGTAATAAATATTTGATTGTCAAACAAAAAAAGAAAACATTTGGTATACTACTTGAAACGGTTCATATCATTAGTCTACTGATGGGATTTACTCACTTGAGTAAATTGCACGTTTTGGTGCAGTCCGTTTATGTTTAGTTAGCTGGATAAATGATGAAATGTCGGCTTCCAAATTAAAAGGGTCGTATGACAGTTTTCAATGTAGCTTTCTGATATGTCAAACACAGAGTTGATTCTGGGATGTTTAAGCTTTAAACAGGATGAGACAATAAACGCTGCGCCACCGACGAGGGAATTGTCATGTTTAGGCCGACGTATCTCCCTCTTCTTCGGTCAAAATGACGGTACGCCATTTAGGACCACGTCAAAACGACAATATGAATACAGCTTTGTTTACCTTTTATTATCTCTACGCCCTGAAGACGCTCACGAGGTGTACATATCAGTCCAAACTGGATGACATTTCTGTATAAGGAGTTGGCTGTGGTGTAGGTCCTCTTTCCCACTTCTTCTCCACTGTTGACCTATTAATTTAAAAAAGCAGCAACATACCAGAATGAGGGTAGACTTCAGGAAGAAATACAGGGATAAAGAAGCTAATTTTTAGAGGGTTCAGAGGCCACAAGTGCATTTTGAGGCCTGCTCTCTGCGTTCCAAAACGGCGCCATTTTTTTCTCGCTCACCTCCACCTGTTGGAAAAATTATCTCCTCCTGCGCCAACGGAGCCAGTGCTGCCACGTGTGGTCAAAAGTTGTATTGCAACCACACTGCTGAAGGAAGGCAACAACTTTATAATACTAAATGGAAAAAATTTATTAACATTTAAAGTCGTGCAAAACTCCTTTAACTATAGTTAGGAACGCGAGGAAATAACAATGAAACACTATCAGGCTGTCTTTTTAAAAGTACTGGGCAGTGAGATATATTTTAATTGCCCAAAGACTTCTTACAATTTTTCGTTTGTTTAAATCCAGGAATGGGAATTGGTAAGATATTACTGATACAGAAGCAATTCAATTGTTTTTTTTCTGTTGATTCCCTTATCTTGATTTTTCAGGGTTTTCTTTTTGAAAAAAGTCAGCCCACACAGATTTTCTTTGTCAAAACTGCACAGACATATGTTAAATGTAACTTGCTTAGTTTCATTTAGTGCAAAATTGGGTACACATTACACCACTTATGCACTGGAATAACAGAATCCTCCAGTGGAAAGATAAGTAGAGGAGAAAGTTGTTGTTTGATATACTAAAAAAGTTAAAATGTTGAGATTTGAGTAAAAACTTAAGATGTAAACGTTGAAATAAAAATTTGGGAGAAAATTTAAAATGAAATGCCCACAATATTGCTGAAAAACAATGTCGAGAAAAAAATGCCCAAATGTCAAGATTAATGATACAATGGTAACACTTAGGAGAATAATCCTTCATTTGTTTTTCAGCTTTTCTGGACATTTGGAATCTATTTTAACTTTAAGCTTTTTTTCATACAAAATAAACGACAAGCTTCCTCCTCTCAATATTTTGCCTCCCCTCAACTTAATACTCTTATGTAGGTTTTGCCCCCTGTCTGCTGTGAATACTCCCTTGACTACTTAATTGCTATTTTTTGCTGACAGTCTCCTGCAAGATTACAACATTATTATTTTGCAAGGCACAGTAGTCCAAGGTGAAGTAATTGACAAGGAACTAAGCACAAGAAAATGGCCAAATTAAATTGTGTTAAAAAATATAATGACAGCTTTGTCACACAATTATTTTTTAACTCATTTCATTGTGTGTCTTTTTCTTTTCTTTTAGCCTCCTACTTACCCAAACCCAGCGCTCAGGAATATGAGTTTGTATATGTTGACGCAAAAGGGGAAGTGTGCTCTCGCAGCTCCAAGTTCACTTTCTGTGCTCCAAAGCCACTTGAAGATCTGGTGACCCTTGAAGAGGAGCTCCATGGAGGTGAAGAGGGAACAGACATGCTGCTGGTGGTGCCCAGGGCTGACCTGCTACAGGTGAACGTTAACAAAACAAAATAAACCAACTTAAGAATGTAATGCTCATGCATATCTGTTTACTTGTGTTTTACTGATTAATGCTGATGGAACATTTTTAAATTTTGTTATTTAGTGCTGGGTAAGCACACAGTTATAATTTCCCCTCTGCTTTGTGAATCCCTCTGTTTCCGTGGTCAGAGTCGTCTGGAGGAGTGTTTGAGAGAGCGCGCTGAGCTGCTGCAGGTGCAGGAGGCCGCAAACAGGCAGATGGAGAAAGAGTGGGAGGAGTACAAGAGGGCAAGGGAGGCCTGGGACAGAGGACGCAGGGAGCTGGAGAGGAATATCCTCAGGCTGCAGGAGGAGCTCAGGCAGAGTCAAGAGAGGATTGAGGAGATGGAGAGAAGGCAAAAGGTTGTGTATAGAAAGAAGCAAATGACATTTGTTTATCCATGACTTCCTTGCTATCATCTCCATGTTTTTTTCATCATTACCAATATTATAAAGTCTGCTGCATAAAAAGTATGAGTTTCCTCTTCACACTTTAAAAATAGTGTTTCGATTAATGTCTGCGTTGTTATATTTGCATCGTGAAAGAGGAATATTCCCAAATAGGTTGCCTATTCTGAACAACCATAAATTAAAACTCAGGTTAATACCTCTTGTCTGTTAGGAGGAGCGGGCTTTAGGAGAATCACTGGCCCAGGAGAAAAACACTTTACTGGATGCGAGGGAGGAGGGCAAAGTGCGGATCAAAGAGCTGGAGGAGGACATCAAAACCCTGACTCAGAGAAATGTCGAGAGGGAGACTGAGCTGGAGAGGTAGGAAAACATCGTCTTCTCTTTATCAGTCTTTCAGTGTTGTGCAGGTGCTTTGGATACCTCTGATTGTATATGTGCAGGGTGAAGGAGAGGGCAAGAAGAGCTACACTTCAGAGGAAAGAAGAGGAGAGTGAGAGGAAAAGCTTGCAGGTATTTGTCCTTTAGAGCAACCTACATGTCATTATTCACCTTTGCCTCTGTTATCATTTACTTGTACATTTTCATCTCTTTTTTTATCTTTGGTATTTCTTTTAGACAAAGCTAGAACAAACAGAGAGTGAACTAAGAAGTCTGTCCAAGGAGTTTCAGGGCCTGAGGACTTCACTGGCCCAGAGAGACACAAGTGTTGTGCAGCTCCAAAGCACCATCACCACCTTGACCCAGAAACTGACAACCGCCCACAGAAAAGAGGTCAGATCAGAGGGGACTGAAAATACTCATACTTTTAGCTTTTAACTTTTAACTACTTTTTATGATACCTTTACCCCCATACACTCTTATTGACATAAAAATATCTCAAATGTATAAAGAGGATGTATTTCTCACATGAGCCTTTCATTCAGCACCCTTTAAAAGTGGAGGCATGTTTGCAGGCAACACCAGAGATTGTGTTTGTGCAAACATGGGCATTTGTTTTATGACTTAGGGTTATACATGGGTGTATCATAAGTAGGCCCACCCACAGAGCTGGTTGGGGCCCAAATGACTAGTAAATGCTCCTCTGACAAGTAATGTCACGTAGGAACTTCATGCAGTTCAGCCACTCCTCAAATGAAGATCACTGCTCTCAGAACAGGACCAAAGTCTTTTGAAAAAAACACTGATGGATTCCCAAATACAGAAGAAACAACTGGAGCACATAGGTCACTGTTGACATTTAGCTGCAAAGGACTGAGGTTTCAACTTCAACAACAAAGTCAAACTACAGAAATGGTTTGAAAAAATAAACAAGCTTTCCGATAAGAAAATTTTAACTTTGACAGTCCTGATGGCTTCCAATGTTACTGGCATGACAAGAAGATCCCACTTGAGATGTTTTCAATGTGTCACAGCGGAGGGGTAACCATAATGAACTGGGCTGCCTTTTCCTTCAATGAAGCTTCAGGTTGTTCAGAAGCATTAAACAACAGCTGCTTATGTGGAGGTGTTGCAGCTGGCATCAGTCATGGTCAAGGGCCCTTGTCTGTATCATAGAATATAGAACTAAAATTTGCCTTGTTAGATATTGAATTACTGAAAATTCATTGCAAATGCAATCTTTACACTAAATATTATAAATAAGCTATCAGTTTAAACGTCATTCTTCTTGGACATCTTATACACTATATTGCCAAAAGTATTTGCTCACCTGCCGTGACTCACATATGAACTTAAGTACCATCCCGTTCCTAGCCCATAGGGTTCAATATGATGTCGGTCCACCTTTTGCAGCTATTACGGCTTCAACTCTTCTGGGAAGGCTGTTCACAAGGTTTAGGAGTGTGTTTATAGGAATTTTTGACCATTCTTCCAAAAGCGCATTGGTGAGGTCAAACACTGATGTTGGATGTGAAGGCCTGGCTCTCAGTCACCGCTCTAATTCATCCCAAAGGTGTTCTATGGGGTTGAGGTCAGGACTCTGTGCAGGCCAGTCAAGTTCATCCACACCAGACTCTGTCATCCATGTCTTTATGGATCTGCTTTGTGCACTGGTGCTCAGTCATGTTGGAAGAGGAAGGGGCCCGCTCCAAACTGTTCCCACAAAGTTGGAGCATGGAATTGTCCAAAATGTCTTGGTGTGCTGAAGCATTTAGAGTTCCTTTGACTGGAACTAAGGGGCCAAGCCCAACTCCTGAAAAACAACCCCACACCATTATCCCCCCTCCACCAAATTTCACACTTGGCACAATGCAGTCCGAAATGTATCGTTCTCCTGGCAACCTCCAAACCCAGACTGGTCCATCAGATTGTCAGATGGAGAAGCGTGATTCGTCATTCCAGAGAATGCGTCTCCACTGCTCTAGAGTCCAGTGGTGGTGTGCTTTACACCACTGCATCCGGCTCTTTGCATTGCACTTGGTGATGTGAGGCTTGGATGCAGCTGCTCGGCCATGGAAACCCATCCATGAAGCTCTCTGCACTGTTCTTGAGCTAATCTGAAGGCCACATGAAGTTTGGAGGTCTGTAGCGATTGACTCTGCAGAAAGTTGGCGACCTCTTCACACTATGCGCCTCAGCATCCGCTGACCCCGCTCCGTCAGTTTACGTGGCCTACCACTTGGTGGCTGAGTTACTGTGGTTCCCAAACACTTCCACGTTCTTATAATACAGCTGACAGTTGACTGTGGAATATTTAGGAGCGAGGAAATTTCACGACTGGATTTGTTGCACAGGTGGCATCCTATCACAGTTCCACGCTGGAATTCACTGAGCTCCTGAGAGTGACCCATTCTTTCACAAATGTTTGTAAAAGCAGTCTGCATGCCTAGGTGCTTGATTTTATACACCTGTGGCCAGGCCAAGTAATTAGGACACCTGATTCTGATTATTTGGATGGGTGAGCAAATACTTTTGGTAATATAGTGTATATGTCCTATAAAGAATTAAACCTGTTAAGTTTCACGTTTCAAACATTGTTTGAGACTATCCTGATAGAGAGCTTTGTATGAGTACTGAGGTTAAAACTTGGTGTCATGGCAACTCCAGCTGATGAAAAAAGTTATCGGTTAAACTATGATACTTGTAGCTAAGCAAGATAAAAGACAAATGCATACTTAAGTAAAAGCACTCGTTCAAAAATACAAATAGTATAGAAAAATTTGACTTGGTTACAGTAATTTGAAGAAGTGTTATCATTTGCATTCCAGTCCTGGGTATGAAAACACAAAAGCCAGCATGCTGTAGCTACTTTTCAGGAAGCATCTTCTCAGCTCCACCCTCTTTGTTATTTTCCTGACCAGCTGTCAGTTTGAGTTTTTTGAACATGGGAGCCTTTGCAGACTGGTTTCCAAACTCCCCGTCAGTAGCCAAACAGCTGACGCACTTAGACTTCATCAAATGTTTTTAACAGCCACTGCTTTAAACCCAACTAAATCATTTAAAATTTAGTACTGGTCTCTGGTGTGGAACTTGCATGCCTTTCCAAAAAGCCTTGTAGCCATCACACTCTCTTTCTTGTTTACAACCAGGCTGAGAGTGAGGCAGCTCTGAAGGAGATGCGCAGCTTGCGGGAGCGCCTGAATGCCAGTGAGCGTGCTGCAGAGGGCGTGAAGAGCGATCTCAGTGCCATGATAGCTCAAAGGGATCACGGGCAGGCTGAACTGCACCAGGCTCGCCTTCAGGCTGCCCAGCTCACCCTGCAGCTGGCAGATTCCAGTCTGGCACTCAGAGAGGGAAGAGCCAACTGGAGTCAGGAGAGGCAGAGTCTACATCGAGCTGCTGAGGTACTACAGAGGATAAAATAGTTTTACAGTTGAAGAGTTTTATTTAGGATTAAGTCTTTGTCCTTTAATTGTGAGCTATTGTGTTGTTGTTGGATTTTGAATATGCAAAGAAACCAACAGAAGGGGAAAAATCACAATAACCAACATGATATGAATAATATAAACCATTACATTATAACAGGATTGCTTGCTGTCATTTGGTTAGCTTTTTCAAGCTTACCCTTTCTCCAAAAGACATTGAAACTATTTATTCTGCTCATGAATATGAATCACAACAACAGTTCCTCTAAACACATTCAGATCTGTACTTTGTTTTGTCAAGAGTCCTAGCACTGGGAAAACCAACATGAATCCAAAGTGTGTTTAGTCATACTTTAATGCATGATAAGTTTTAATAGTTCCTATAATTTACATCCATGTCCCAAAAGACCCTTAACATTTGATGTCATGATGATTCAAAACAACACCTAATGGCTTTAGATCAACTGTCAACATTGATCTGTGAAAGTATAAGTATGTAATTTTCCCACCTTAGATGACAAGAGACTGAGACGGATGACAGAAACATCAAGATGGATGACACTCTTAATGTTGAAACCCACTGTACTGTCAACTACTAGTAAAAACATTGCCTATTGTAGCTTTCAATGAGCTGTAATGGTCTCTCAATCGAAATTGACCAGAGCTACAGCTTCAACAAGTGGCAGGTAATTATGCATCAAGTGTAAATGTGTTTTTCATCCTTGCAGAAGGACCAGGAGCGTCTAGAGAAACTGAACATAGAGTTGCAGAGGATGGAGGAGAGGCTGCAAGAGGAGACAATGGAGAGAGTGAAGCTGGAGGTTGAGCTCGGGAGAGAACAGGACTGCAACAGGGTAAGAAAAACAAGACTTTTTAAAAATGTACTGTAAAAAATGTTGGAGTAGATAAAACATCTAATTGAGACATGGACACAAGCAAAATACAAAACTTTTTTGCTACCCTTACATTGACAAACAGTCAAAGGGAGAGTAAAACATTTTTTTCTCCAATTAATGTAAGTAAAGATAGGGATTTTTATCTCACAAAGATGCTCCTAAATTTGTCGTGAACAATTTTGATTAACAAGACGAACACATTATTTTTATTTGTCCTGCCAGAGCCAAATTTACATTATATAAAGATACTCTCTGTCAGGCAATCGTGATCACTCACAATTTAGGAACCAAATATAACCATTATTTACTTTTGTCTCTATGCATTTTATCACCATATAATTTGAAACTTAGATACAGGTAGTGAAGCTTTTAATAAGATAATCACTAAAAACAAGTTCACCTACCTTATCAATGTAAAAAAAAATAAAAAAAAACAGGGCATTTACAAGCTTGTGACTTGTATTTAACTTACCTTTTTAATAATAGAGCAGGGGTTTGTTGAAGTTTCAAAGAAACAATCAAAGCCAATATTGTTTTTGACAAAACATGTTCAAAGAGTTGAAACCTATTATTGAAATATTACTGTTTTCACACCGCAATGTATTTTGTTTTAGTGCATTTTCTCCAACAGCTCAGTTATAATCTTTAATGGCTGTCTGGTCACATTTATTTCACATTTACAGTTTATAGATATTTGATACTAACTCCTGGGCCACATTGAGTGACACTGGAAAAGTTTGTGGCCACCTCTTTGCCCTAAACTATACTGCGAATAACTGTGTACTGCACACAGTTGTGAATCTGTTATCACAGCATCTTTATGAGTCTTCTGACATGAGATCTTATCCTGTGATGTGTGTTCTGCAGGTTCAGATGAGTGAAACCCGCAGAGAGCTTCAGGAGCTTAAGGCCAGCCTGAGGCTCACACAGATAGAGACGGAGCAGCTACATGCAGAGAAACAGGTAATAAAAGTAAAAAACTGTGTTGTTGAAAATGTTGAATCAAGCCAGGGAAAACAACAATATTTGGAAGCTGTTTGGGAACTGTGCCTTCACTGTCTTGAGGGTCTGCTTTTATTAGTTAACAAACTGAATAAAGACCTCAATGTTCTGACAATTAAATCTGTGTTGTTTCTTCCAATCAGCTCATAACTGCAGCACTTCACCCATTATGAGCATTAAATTTGTCTTGTTTAGTAAGAATTTGCACCACTTAACTCAACTCCCAAAGCAAAAGATGCTGTTTTTCCTAAAGCTTTTTGTGTAATATAAATGAAATATTCTTATCCTGAGGCTCACTGATGTATCATTTACACAAGTACACCAGGATCGTGAATGTCCAGGTGTTGGGAATCTTCTGTCTGTTGTTGTCTTCCTGGTTGTTATTGTGCAGTATAAATTGTTTATAGCGCAGTATAAATCAGAGGATTTCAGGGCAGTCAGTGCTGCTGCTGTTAAAGTGCCTGCAGAGTTTTTGTTGGCCAACAACGATCACATTTGCTGACCACTGGCAAAGTACGTCGTCAATGTTTTTAAAATCAGCATCCAACCCAGTTTTAACATCAGCCATATGGGATCATAGCAGGAGATCTGTGGCACGTCATAAATCAAACAAATGTTTCTCTGTTCATTAAACAGCCCCGATACTATTTATATAATAGAAGACATTGTGTTTGTGTGTTTCCTGTGTAACAGTTTAATGTTGCTTTGGCGTGAGGAAGTGGCACATCATGAGGGTTATGGGGGTGACGGCTGCTGAAGCCTGGCTGTGTGATATGATGGCTGTATTTTCCACTGCAGGAGTTGATGGAGTACATCTGTCAGTTGGAGCAGAAGATTGGAACAGTGGCCGATGCCAAGTGGAGCTCAGCCCCACCCGCCTCTACAGGTGAATGGAGCTGCACATTAATCTACTGTATGCCCTGCAGATGTGACCAGTAAAAGTGTTCACTATCATTCAACAGCAACACTAAATATTGTTCAGTGCGGCCTGAAGTTGTGGGAAGCAGCACAAGTGCTCAGAGGGAAAGTGATCACTTTTCTTTTTGTATCTGGCAGAGCGGCCTGGCAGCGCATTATCTGACTCTGAGGATGAGAACCCTGAGGCTCTGCAGCCCCTCCGCCCACCTAGACCCCTTGGGCACTACAGCCTATGCGAGCAAGGCGAGCCAGACTCCTTGCTCCTTGCCACTCCTCCTCCCTCCCCCAGAGAGACGGAGAGGAGTGCTGTGGTCATCAACCAGCCTGCCCCGCTGTCCTCGCCACGCCAGCCAGGCACTGACACTGTGGCTCACAGCTCTGATTCGGTGAGACATGCTATCTGAGCCATTCAGCATCACCATTGTGTAATTATATGTGATACTGAAAATGAGCTATGTCCTCCTGCTGATCACTGTGCACTCCAGTTAAACACAGGCAGTGGATCGTTTGATTCAGACATTATCTCCTAAAGCAATTAGGCTGCTAGTCTGCAAGTTATTAGACTGTAATAGCTGCTGGGAAGATATGTTTTAAATGTCTGTGTGTGTGTGTCTGTGCGTGTGTGTCTGCGTGTTGCATAAGGAGGAGGAATCTGATCCACTTCAGTGTGGAAAGCACAGCTCCGGAGATGAAACAGCACTTTTGCTGCCTGAGCACACTGACGCTGTTCTCAGGTATGATCCATAAACAAACACGCTTCAGGTAGATACACATACATAAAACACACAAAAGGAAAAAGCAGTACTCACACACATATCAGAGGCGTAATGCCTGGTCAAATGTTAGCTGACTTTGTTGTT
This sequence comes from Scarus forsteni, assembly GCA_036419115.1. NCBI lineage: Eukaryota > Metazoa > Chordata > Actinopteri > Labriformes > Labridae > Scarus > Scarus forsteni. The sequence continues at coordinate 10,070,978 of JAZDUH010000083.1, read as the reverse complement.
CCTTGTAGAAAACCTATATAAAGTCACCACTCACTCAATGTCTGATTTATTTTTTTATCATGCAAAAATGTGCAAGATGCTTAAGCAGGTGTGAAAAAATGAAGTAAGGAAGCTTTCACAAATAGAAGTGATAATATAATATTTATATAAATTAAACTTGCGAGTGAAGGAACAGAAAAAAACTATTTATCAACTTGTTTCCTTTAAACAGCATCAGTTTTGCTAGGTAGGCTTCTATATGGTTTTTGAAGGACCTCAGCGTGTTGGTTGATCCGAACATCTTGGAGAGCTGACTGTAGCTCCTTTGTGGATAAAGTCCAGCTCAAGTCCTTCAGTCTCCTCATGTAATCCCAGTCACACTTGATGATCTTTTGATTCGGGCCCTGTTGGGGCTATTCCATAAATTCCAGGACTAACGGCATTGCTTGTGTGCTTTTGGGGCGTCTTCTTACTACAGGAAAAAAACAGAGGCCAATCAGATGCATCCTGTGATGGTTCTGCATAATGGAACGATCAGTCCTGATCAATTTCAACCCCAAACTAGCAAGGAACCTCCACCATGGGTTAACTGCTGGCCTGCAGACACATGATTTTAATGCTCTACAGCCCAACGACAAGCAAACTGCCTTCTGTTACAGCCAGTCAAATTTTCAACCACTCCTAATAGTTTCAATACAGTGCACATATATATAAAGAATGAAGAGAATAAACATCATACAGTTAAAATAAAATATTAATAGTTAGTGTTGCGTTGATTTAAAGCATTGATGCACAGTTTAACTGGAGTACCTTGGATTCAGAGGTTAGTATGAAACATATTTAAATGAAGTCTGCTTTAAAAAAATCAAAACCATGATGCCAAACACTGTTGTCTGGTGACCCTCTAAATATAACTGTGAAGAGAATTATATCATCTCTCAAAGGGTTTTATCTGTCTGAAAGAAGGCCAGGGCACAATTTATTTTAACAGATTAAACAATAAGATTAATTTACAAAGGCTCAGTCAAGCACAATTGTATATGTCTTTGCTTTTCTTCCCCATTTAAACACCAGAGCCTCCAGAATTTACTCAGCTGTTGCAAGAGTACACAGACAATTAATGTTACCATGGAACCACCGTCTGTCCACAACTATGCTGCTCAATCATAAGTTACAGCCTAACCTTTCATTGTGGACAGTTAAAATAGTCTTTTTAATTTTAAAGCGACTATCAAATATGCTCAATGCATTGTGTGAGGAATGTTTTAGCAAGTTGTTGCTTTTTATTATTTTATAAATGGTACAAAGGCTCGACAGTTTCTTTTTTTTTACATTTTTTAAGCTAGAATGATAAACAAATGACCTTGGAGTTTGAAAACAAGTGCATAACAAAACTGGATATTTTTATTGGGTAGAAATTTTAGGTACACAGTGGTTATGCTTAGAATAGGTTTCTTACAGCCTCTTAAATATTCTATATAGTGAGACCCTTAGCTTAGGAACCGCAGGGGAGAACTACATGAAACGTGTTTAGCACATTATTTTATTTGCATTGTTGCAACAACAATATGTAGAAGAAAACTTTTTTCCATTCAAGACAAGGACTTCAGCTTTTACTGTTATCTTCCTTTTTGAAGATAAGACTTCTGTACTTGTTTAAATTGCGCTGTCAGAATTGTTATGTCTTTGGTTTTTACATTTTTCTATGTTTAAGCGTTTCTTACACTGAGGCCAGAGCAAAGAGTCCCCCCACCCCCTCCAAGCTTCAAGGCCTTAAGTAATTTGGAAAGATTAGCTGAAGCACAAAAACACTCATACATGTATGTCCTTCCCTGTTGTGCATGAACATTGCTGATCTGTTTTCTGAGAAGTTGATGACAACTGGCGGTTTCTTCCTTTTGCACTGAGATTTAAAAACTCATGCCTCCAGCTTCATCTTTGTACCCTCCAATTCTGTTTTCAAATTCTGAATATATCCCTTAAGTGAAGAGTTTTTGATGGCTTCATTGTGAAATAAGACCTTTCTGTCCCAAAACATCCTGTACAGCAGAATCTTCAACTTGTCTGGCATGTTGACAGCTGCCATTGTTATATGCTGCAGCGTGTCGTTTGTTTGTCCGAGTGAGGTCAGGGGGTAGAGCCAAGGGATGGTCTGTTGTCATCACTTCATGTCATTCAATCACATAGATGTTAAGAAAATTCACGACAATAATATGCCAAGAAAAGCTGTTAATATGTGAGGAAAATAAACATGCAGTGCTGGATACCAGGCATGGTGTCAGGAAGCATGTGAATAATAATGAAAACAAGTTTTTATAAAGCATTAGATTCAATGTAATTTTTCTTTTGAATATTCCTGTGTAACAAGTGTTTTACTGTAAGCCTTTAGCCTCTTGTTTATAGAAATAATGGATATATTAAGACAGAATATATAGATCTCTGCTTTTAGTGTCCTAACTGTAACAATGCAAACAAAAAGAAGAATTCATACATTATTCCTTTGAGCTGGACAAATAGTCTTAGTATTCTTAATAGGCTCTGAACACTGAAAAAATGTAAATGGACATGCTACTGATCTTTATTTTAGATATATGAGAGGGTTTTATTTATACTCTGTTATGTCTAACAAGGGTTACAGACACATTTTGAACAGAGTAGAAGATTTAATGTTCAAAATGAAGATTTGCATAACTGACAATATATAAAAAAATATCTCTGAGGCCAAAACAAGCCAACAAATTTCTCCCTGTCATGCTGGCTGATCTGAACTTTCGCAATGCATCATATTTTATGAGTTTAGGCTTGATTTGTGCCTCCAGCCTTACTCTGCAAAGTAATTTGTGAACAATGCAGCAGGATAGATGTTGAACAGTAGAAAGTTGTATAATTCTCCCTAAGATGTAAAAAAGTCTGAGGTTTTTCCTGGTCATAATTTTACTTTAGCTCCTGACTAAGTCTACTTAGTGACTTCACACCTTTGGTCTCACAAAGAAATGGTTTGACACTCTGAATGCAAAGCTTGCTAATGCACACAGACACGTCATGCAAGCAATTATTTATGGCGACAGGGCAAGCACGGCTGGAAGATGGAAGTTTTGAATATGTGCTCGTAAAAGAAGTTGAGTCAGGGTGAGGCGGGGGAGATGGTGTGAGACAGAAGAGGGGGCGAGATGGGAGGACAAGGGGACAGATAAGTTGACAGCGAGCTGTAGCAATGATTTACCTGATGGGTGTTCCGCAGTCACGGGCCAATTTTCAGCATCATTAAAACGTTCTCTCTCTCTCCCTCTCGCTCACCCACTCCTTCAGTCTAACCTCCTCTTTCAACCAGAAATATGTGTTTCTCCCGCTTTCTTCAGAACTCTCTCCTCTGTGTCTTTCCTCAGTGATCTGGCTGACACATCGCTGTGGTAACCAGTGAACATCAAGCTTCAGCTCAAAGAGGTCAAGGAGAGATGGAGGGGGAGTTGGACTTTTTTGAGTTATTGTGCTTCCACATTATTTCTCTTAACAAGCACATACACTCACACAAACAAGATGTTAATATGCAATTTATCTTCTTATGCTTTCAGCTCTGGACTTTGATTTGTCCCTCTGCGACTTGCTGCGTTAATGACATAATGCTCATGGCAGCAGGTCAACACCACGTTTACAGCCGACATAAGACCGCTGCACAGTTTTAGTCTTTGGCTGTGTCGGTTTGAGAGTTCGCAGGCTGTAGCCAAATGATTCCTTTTGAATCATTGCAACGTCGAGAGCTTTACGACAGATGTTATGTGCTTTTATGACATTTGTGATTAGGAGTCATGACAGGCACTGTAATTATGATGTTTTGTGCAGGGGCCCCGTCTCCCCTGGAAATCATAGCAAAAACTCTCCTGCAGCTTTAAATCCTCCGCAGCAGCAGCTTTGGAAACACTATTCATGACATGACGGCGTAAATGATACAGCACCTCAGCAAGAGTTATATAGCAGCAATATAGGTCTATGACATCATATTTCTCCTCCATTTACACAGATGTAAGATTTGATATGCACTTTCTTATACACATTAGCGGTTGATTGTTGTCGTGCAGATGCAGTTTAGCAGAAGCGCTCTAAGAAGGAGGAGTGTTGGAACTATGGAGCTTATTGAACAGATTGTCTTTAAAGTCTATTAAGATGGATGCCAGATGCAACTTTCTACTTCAGTGACTTCAAATCCTCATTATTATAACATAAATGCTCATAAGCTTTTCACTAGCTGCAGTTTTTACTCCCTTATTATCCTGGATTTTTCATAGCTATTGAATTGAAATGCAAATTTACAAGCTAGTTTGGATATTTAGTGTTTGTATTGTACAGAAATCTTATCTCGCATCCTCACAGCTCAAAATTTGTGCCTAAAAAAGCGGAGAGTATCATCTTTATAGATCCTAACATCCTCCTCCGATGTTTTCCCCCTTTAGCCCTTTCGGCGATATACTGCCCAATAAAAATCGCTGCCTGCCTTTTAATCAATACTGTATGAATTTTTCATGATTTCCTATTTATAATTAACTTGAGTTATATTGCGAGAAGACTATATTCAGGTTTTTAGTTTGAAATAGCTTTTTTTCACACAACTGTTTGTGTCATGTGTGACAAAACCCTCCATGCTTGGCTCAAGATTTGCTAGACACTTTGATGCTTGATTTTATCTGCTGTATTTGCACCCTATTTTTACTAGAAAAGAGTTTTTAGATGAGAAGCTATAACAGTTTATAAGTCGTGTGTTCTATCATCGTTATCTTAATCATTACCATGGTGTGTTGTGTTTACCTATATTCATGTAATTTTTTGGTTTTACTTTAAAGTTTCTAACAATCAGTCTGTCTGCAATATGGTGTAGCCAACACTTCATAAAACTACACTCTATAGAGCTTAGTTGAGCAAAAGTAAAGCAATTGCAGATACTTAAAATTTATAATCTATGAAGCAATGATTATTAATTTATATGCCATTCATTGATATTGCTAAAAATTCTTTAATACCTTTTAAAGCATTATTTCATACTTTAAGGTCACATATTATGGCAACACCCCCAACACCCCTATGCTTCTGCCTTCAAAATATATGCACTAAGACACTCAGAAATTTTCACTAATGACATCTTTAGTGAATATTCCACCTCCTCACACTCTGAGCCAGGTCTTTGATTAACCCACTGCTAGCCCGAATGAAAAGAACAAGCTAAAACCACATCACTTCTTGAGAAGGTTGGATGCAGTTGTTTAAGATTAAGACCAAAACAGGTCGTTCTGAACAGGGCTAACACAGAGTGGTTTATGAACATGCCAAAATCCAAACATGATTGTACACGAGAAACTTAAAAATATTCTTACTCACGTACTCATTTTTAGCCCCTATGATTAAGTGAAAATGCAACATTTATAGTTGTATTAAAAAATGGCACAGAAATGAATTGAAGGGCCGCAAGGTGGTGCAGTTGTTAACGCTGCAGCCTTAAAGTACAAACATCCCTGCTTCGAATCTTTATCCACCATTGCTGTCTGTACGGTGTGTAAATTGGTTCTGGGTAAATTGCTTCAAAACTGATACTCAAGTGTGTTTTGCAAGGTGATTCAAACAGAAAAGAAATCTTTGTAAATTGCTAAGCAAGATGCACTCTTTTATAGTTTTTAGACAAAAATCTGTGGCAGTCAGTTTGAAAAAATAAATCCCCAATGATGTCAGTAGGTTATGTACCACCTCCCACAGATTGGAGGCATATCCCAAGTTAGGTATTTATTACCCTAGTGGAAGGAGGTGGTAAAAGCATGTCTGTGCCAAAGTAAACATTCGAACTCAGCACAGGAAAGCTGAAGCCACATTCACTGAATCCACCTGAAGCCAGAGCAACAGCCCATTTTAAGCAAGGTTGAAATGAAGGAGTGTATGATCAAAACAAAATATTAGTGGGGACTTTTTGGGAAGTAACTTAAAAAATGTTCTGTGAAAATCTGGGACCAATGTAAACAGGTGGAAAAAGAGTAAACTTGGGACCATAATAATGCTTTACAAATGATTATTTAGGTGTTTACTAATGCTTTATTATTGCTTAACTAATGCTTAATATGATGTAGTTAATAGTGTTGCAAAAGTTTGTATTTACAAGATAATGGTTGTGATGAGGAAGATTCATATGAGCCTGCTGAGGAGGACATCTGCAAAAAAAATTAATTTTAAAGTTTAAACAGCCTCAGCAGGAAAAGGACGATTTAAGTAGTAAAAAGAAGTTCTAACCTCTTGTTGACCTTGTGTCTTTGGGTATCGTGGTGTTACAGTACATGTTTAGTCTCCTCATATAGATGTAGGAATGTTTTAAAGGGATCCTGTTCCTTCCTACATGTATTCTTTTTGTGGTTGTAATCCAACTTTATGTGTCGAGGACAATTTTTTTTCTGGTCCCACTGAGAGCTTCAGGATACTGTCGCCCATTGCAATAAAACTCCAGTGGCTATTACGGTTTGTTTTGAAGTTCTGTGTGTGAAGGTTACCCCACGTGTATTTTCTTATCAGTCATGTAACAGGGGGTTTGGGTGGGGTTCCGTATAATAAAATGGTTTATGTATCCATCATTGGTTCTAATGTGTCTTTTTCTGGCCAAAGATCATAGCAATATTTTGATCCGCACATGACATTTCACTGGTAATTAACTATGCCATTTCTTTTCACACTGCTGTATAACCCATAGTCCCTTTTGGCTCGTTGCCTGTCGCAGAAACATCCCTCATTCTGGATTTTTCTCCCCTTGCCTTGCTCACCTTTTGCCTCTCTCTCCCCCTCAGGCCCTGACCCCCATCCTCTTCCTCACCATCATCTTCCTCCTCGTCGTGGCTCCCCGTAGTCCTCCGGCGGTCCCGCTTTTTGAGCTCTCTTCTTCGCACTCCCTCCATCTTAAGTCTGGGGTGACGATAGCTAATTATAAAATCAATGATGCCGGGCTGCCTAGTTTACAGCCCCCTCTAAAACCTTAACTGGGAAATCACTGTGGGATTGATGACTCCCTCACTCTTTATCTCTTTTAATTAGAAATGTAAAAGATATGAAGACCCAGAGGCCAGAACACATCTCCTATTTTTTATGACCCCGGCGCCTTGCTCTCCTTCCCCAAATCACCCCTTCTTCCTTCCCCTCTGTCTCTTTCTCTCTACCTGGCCTTGTTTATTTCCTCTACTTCCCTCCCTCTGTTCTCCTCCTTGTCACAGAAACCTTTTCTCCATCTCTTTCTCCATTACCCTTTCTTTAAGATGGCACGCCTGCCCGTCTGCTCGCACAGGGAGAAGGTGTTAAATTTATGGTCTTTGCACTTGAAAACGCTTCTCACCTTCCCCTCACCTCTCCTCTCCTCCCTTGACTGATTCTTCAACCCTCCATGGACTTGCTGCAGGTGTAACAAAAGAGCAAAATGTCCTTTTTTGTCTGATCTGACCTAAACTAGAGACACACTGCAGAGGATGTGTTAGGCCAGTCTGCAACCCTGCTTCATTCTCTGCATTTCAGCGCATGATATGACAGACTCTTCGCTGCTGTCTGTTTAAGGCAAAGATGGGCAATCGCCTGGGGCATCATGCTCCATGGGGGTCCTTAAAGAAAGGTAAATTGATAAAGATGTGTTTTAAATGTACTGTAACATTTTAATTGCACCAACCTGCCGGCATCATTTGGAAAAGTAGATGGAGTGAGTGTTATTACAGACACTTTTTCCAAATGTCCATCCATCCATGCATTATCTTTACGTATCCATTTTGGGAATGCAGGGGCCTGGAGCCTATCCCAGCTGACTTAAGGCTACACTGAACTGGTCACCAGCCAATCACAGTGCTTACACTGAGGGACCAGATATGTGTTCACAAACAAATTCACTCCTAAACAATTAAGAGACACCAGTTCACCTAACAAGCATGTTTTGGCACATAGGGGGATACTGGAGTACTTTGGAGAAAACCCACATACGTGCAGGGAGAACATGCAGACTTCACACTGAAGGGCCCTCAGAACCTGCGAGATGATACGATAGCATCATGCAGTTGCTGCAAATTTCTCATTGGTGATGCAGTTTTTCCAAAGGTTCTCTATTAAAAGGATATTAAACTACATATTCATAAAGGCTAGCTCTGCCTTGGCGGTTGCTATTAAAATAAAAATGGTAATGATACATGTGCACTTTATTTGCTGTGTTACATAATTAAGATATTTTTAGGCTCTTCATTGTATTGATAGTAGAAAGTCAGTGGATAATCAAAAATATGGTGAGAAAGTAGGGGAAAATGCAAAGGAAATAGACCTTTAAAAGTGAGATCAGTTCCTCTTGCTCATTGCTTGCAAGCCACAAACACTATATTGCCTAAAATATTCGCTCACCTGCCTTGACTTGCATATGAACTTAAGTGACATCCCATTCCTAATCCATAAGGTTCAATATGACGTCGACCCCCTCTTTACAGAGGAGTTGTAGCTAAAACAGCTTCAACTCTTCTGGGAAGGCTGTCCACAAGGTTTAGGAGTGTGTTTATGGGCATTTTTAACCATTCTTCCAGAAGTGCATTTGTGAGGTCACACTCTGATGTTGGACATGAAGGCCTGGCTCTCAGTCTCCGCTCTAATTCATCCCAAAGGTGTTCTATTGGGTTGAGGTCAGGACTCTGTGCAGGCCAGTCAAGTTCATCCACACCAGACTCTGTCATCCGTGTCTTTATGGACCGAGTTTATGCACTGGTCCACACTCATGTTGGAAGAGGAAGGGGCCAGCTCCAAACTGTTCCCACAAAGTTGGAGCATGGAATTGTCCAAAATGTCTTGGTATGCTGAAGCATTCAGAGTTCCTTTCACTAAAACCAAGGGGCCAGCCCAGCTCCTGAAAAACAACCCCACACCATAATCCCTCCTCCACCAAACTTTACACTTGGCACAATGCAGTTCAACAGGTATCGTTCTTCTGGCAACCTCCAAACCCAGACTCGCCCATCAGATTGCCAGATGGAGAAGCACAATTCATCACTCCAGAGAATGCGTCTCCACTGCTCTAGGGTCCAGTTGCGGCATGCTTTATACCACTGCACCCAACACTTTGCATTGCACTTGGTGATGTGGGGCTTGGATTGAACTCCTCAACCATGGAAACCCATCCATGAAGCTCTCTGCAAACTTTTCTACCCAATCTGAAGGTCACATGAAGTTTGGAGCTCTGTAGCAATTGACTCTGTAGAAAGTTTGCGGCCTCTTCACACTATGCGCCTCAGCATCTGCTGACCCCTCTCCATCAGTTTACGTGGCCTACCACTCCGTGGCTGAGTTACTGTCATTCCCAAACACTTCGACGTTCTTATAACACAGCTGACAGTTGACTGTGGAATATTTAGGAGTGAGGACATTTTACAACTAGATTTGTTGCACGGGTGGTATCCTATCACAGTTCCATGCTGGAATTCACTGAGCTCCTGAGAGCGAGCCATTCTTTCACAAATGTTTGTAAAAGCAGACTGCATGATAGGTGCTTGATTTTATACACTTGGAAGTGATTGGAATACCTGATTCTGATTATTTGGATGGGTGAGCGAATACCTTTGGCTATACAGTGTAGGAGCAACTGAGATATCTTGGCTGCCATGTGGTTTATCACTGAGTTTAACACACAAATATTGCTACATTAGCATGCTTGAGTATTTGTAATGATAACTGATAGGTGGATTCCTGTAAAACAAATCAGACATGGAGTTATTCCTAAGTGTTTAAGGTGTTGCTTCAACATCTGTACATATTTAGTGGAAATAAAGATACCTCAAGTGCCACAGCATGTTTTTTCCTTCTCATGATTTAAGGATGTTGATAATATTCTGGAGGCCTCATGGAAGGCTGTGAAGAGCTGGATGTGGCCCCTGGGCCTCCAGTTGATGACCACAGCTCTTCTGGCTTGAGATCTGGTGACTGTGGGGACCTCTGGAGTAAGGCATGCACACTCATTTTCAATTAAACAGTTTGAGAAGATATCAGCTTTGTGATATGGCACATTATCCTGCTGGAGGCAACCACCAGAGCACAGGTACTGTGGTCCTAAACATGCTGAGCAACAATACTTTGGTAGTTTGTGGTGGTTTAAAGATGCTCAGTTGGTCTTAAGGATCCTCAAGTGTACAAAGAAAAATCTTGCACACACAGTACACCACCGGCCTGAACCATTGCTGCAAGGATTGGTCCATCCTTTATGTTGTTTATCATCTGAGTGTTGCAGCAGAAATCAAGACTCATGGGAAAAAAAATTATACAATATGCAATTATCCAATTTTGGTAAGCCTGTGTGAATTATAGCCTCAGAAGTGGCACCCGGCGTGGTCCTCTGCTGCTGTGGTCCATGTGCTTTAGATTCAGCCTGCTGTGTGTACAGAGAATGGTCTTCAGGAGACATTAGCTGTAATAAGTATATGAGTCACTGTTTCATTTCTGTCATCTCAAAACACAGGCCATTCTCCTCTGACATAACTGACGTCTTCTCTTTCTTGGACCATTCTCTGCATGAAAATCCTAGATCCGCATTTTTGGAAATACTCAGACCAGCCTGGTAGCACTAACAACTACAGTATGAGATGATCATCTATCTCCCCAATTCTGGTACTCAATTTGAACTTCAGCAAGTTGTCTCAACCATCTCTGCATCCCTAAATGCACTGACTTACAGCCATGTGATTGTCTCCCTTTTTCATCTCAGTGACATGAGAAAACAGTTCCTCCTTGTGGCTCTCTGTGTTATTAGCCTATGCTGTGATAGAGAAATGACTCTTGCCAAAATCTGTGATGATAATTCACTTTTGTACCTCGATAATACTAAAAAGGTCTTGTAATATTTTATTTACACATAATAGATGCTTTTTTCCAAACGGGGAGGGGCCTCATGAGGGTCCCTGCCTGAGGTCCCATAATGACCGCCCCTGCTCTGCACATCAAATCCAGGTGCACCTCCTCTTCATCTCCCACCCTCTTCTCTAACTCCTCAGGAGCACCTTGCTTCACTGAGCTTTATCCTCCTGATGGCTCTCTGAGGAGCTCCATTATCCCTCCCGTGTGTTGACTGAAGGTAACCTGCAGTTTGATCACGTTCAGAGCAAACTGAGCCGACGTGCTGCAGAGTCCCCCCCTTCTCTGTCTCGGGTTTAAAATTCAAATGAGTTTCTTTGGTATGCGCACTCATGACCTACTTTTATGGATTCTTTACTATTTTTTATGAATAATTGATGCCCTGAGGCTGCAGGAATATTACAAGGGAGATTTTTTACCCTTTATTAATTCATTGCACCTTTTTTTCCAGGGGCCTTTCTTTGCATATTTCCATTTTTCTCATCCTCAGTGCCTTCCCACCTAAAGTAATTAGTTAATCAAGTCTCATTGATGTGGAAGGATGAGTATATAGAAATCTTCGCTGGCTCCTTTAACTTCCCCCTAAAAACCCTCCCTCTCGTTCCCATGGCAACATCCTCCAAGGAGGGGGGCTGAGTATATGGGTCCAGTTTGATTGTTCCTTGTAAAATAGTGTGTAATGTATGGGCCTTATTTTAATTCCAGTCTGGTGTTATTGATCTGTCTTTAATGATAGTTAATTAAAGCAATCGTATAATTGATAGAATCTCATCTCTGTTTATCACCCTCCTCTCCCTCCCTCTCTCTCTCTCCACGTCTTTCTATTAATAAAATCAAGGTGAGGCATTAGTATCCCTCTCTGGACGGCTCTGAAAAAAGACCCATGTTTACTATCGCTTGTCCTTTACAAAGAGGGTTCTTCCTGTTCTCTATCAGGATGTCAGGAACGCGAAGCCTTATCAGTCACGCTGATTTACTGAAGGCATGTCTTATAAAAAATGACTTGAAAGACTCTGGATTTTTGGTGGCATTTATGAGGCTAACCTGAAAACATTGCATGCATGGAAGCCTTTTTTAAATTCTCATGTTCCAAACAGGTTTAGAAGAGCAATGTTCAAGCAATCCAGAGATACCTGGACAGAGAGTCGAGTAAAAAGGTCCATTTTGATGGTTTTTAATGCTACTTTCATACAGATAAATGTGTTTGACCTGTTTACAATGCTTGAAACAGCCTTCCTCTCCTTTTGTTGCCTGCTCCTTTGAGAAAATGTGTTGAAATGGTCATTTTGAAATTTCCCCTCTCATGATGTCATGGGGCGATAAGCCACCTCCCACAAATGAGGAACACAAGCAGATCCCAAGCAGATCCAGTAGAAGGCACATGAAGCAGCCATAGTAAACATTAGAGCAAGGCCAAAGCCAGATACACTTTCTGAGAGGAGCGTGGTTTGACTGTTTATAAAGATTTACGTTAAAATGATCCAAGCAGGGATGCCTACGGGTATATGGACATGACAAAATCTAATATTAGGTGTGCATGGATGCATGCCAAGTTAGCAGGAGCTAAGAAGTTAGCATCGCTGTAGTTCCCTCCTCCAAAAGTACACTGGTTTTGTCAGTGAGTTCTTAAATTTGTAATGAGAATTTGCAATAACAAGTTTATGAAGCTTACAAGTTTTGTTTATAATGATATATTTTTACAAAAAATTACTTATACGCTATTTTAATTTAAATGTAATCCATTAGAGTATAAACTAATGTAACAGAAATATAGCTCTCCAACAGGAGTGGGCCACAGACAGCCTCAAATGATGTGGCATGCAAGTGAATTTGGAAGAATTTTTGTATAAAACGGAAAAAAAAAATACTGAAACAAAAATATTTTTTGCACAAAAAACTACAGATATAGGTGACTGTAGTTATCTCTGTAACACTGTTATGAGGTAATACTACACACAGAAAAACAAAAAATGAAAGGAAAATATACTTAAACACTTGAGAATATTCTTTAGGTTTCTTTGAGAACATTTAAACAACTCACATCTTATTGAATTTTTAATACATTTGTCATTCATTTTAAAAATGTTTGATGTTAGTAAGAGGTTCTGATAAAGACTCTAAACAACTTTCCTTTGTTTTGTTAGATTTTGAGTGAGGCATCCCTTTTCTATATTGGCTGCTTCTTTATTATTTTTCAGAATTAATACTTGTGTGCTCATTATTGTGGTTTGTTATAGACCTGGGACATTTTGCCTAAAAATAAAATCTCTGATAATTTCCCACCAAAATTGGTTCAAGATTGTGATCAATTTTCTTTTTTATTTAAAGAAATTGAAATAAAAACATAACAATTTACAAAGTAATAGTTGAAGAGCTACAGTTTTACATTAGGATATAAAGATAGAATATATTTGAACAAACAATATTCTTATTTTATCAATCAATCAATCAATCAAACTTTATTTGTTTAGCACTTTTCATACAGGACTTTGTAATACAAAATGCTTTACATGAGAAAAAGATAAAATAAAATAATAAGTAGAATAAAAAGCAGAAATTGCATAATTGCATAAAATGAAAACATAAGACCCCCACGATCCTCCCCTCCCCCAAACCATATTCAATACACACACTCACTTACTCAAACACACGAAGACATAAAAAGGAAATTCTGACAGAAAACAGAATTAGAGGACTGAGGAAACGCTATCTTGACTTAAAAATGAGGAAACACCGGAGCTAAAACTAAAATAATACTTAAAAATACTCGAAAATACTGGAGGGTAGGATAAATAAATGTGTAAATACATAAATAAATAAAATAATATTACAGTATAGAATAAAAGATAAATAATATGGTAAATGAGAAAGTGTAACACCAGGTGCATAATAAAATCAGCTAAAATTGGATAATAAAAGGAAAAGCATTTAACAAAGAATAACATTCCAAATAAAAATCCGAACTGAAATGTAGTAATAAAACAAAATAAAAGGTTTAAAACATGTTAACATATAACATAAAATAATATTAAATACAATCAGCTAAAAGCCAGATTAAAAAGGTAGGCCTTGAGTTTTCTTTAAAGTTTATTTTTTATTTTAGCTTTTGAAATTTAAGGCATGAAGTCAGAACTCTAACAGACGGCAACTCTGTAATTCCAGTACATCATCCGTGATCATCAACTTCTGACCCCTATTGACCATGATTAGAAAGAATTGAAAATAGTTGCAAGTTAAATAGTTTTATCAGGGATGACTTCAATTTGATCTGTTGGAGAGAAATCAGACATTATTAAAGAGTGCATAACCAGAAGAATCAAGCACTATCGTGTTGATGGGGGCAAAGTGTCAGTGAGGGTGATAGGGACTGATCTCACTTTGAGAGGCTCAGAACTATGTGCAATTGAGGATAAAACAGAATGAATAAAACACTAAGTTAAAAAGATCAATACTTATTTTAATCTGTCATAAAGTCTGGTTGCCAGTGTTTGTTGAGAGAAATAAATAAATGCACAAATAAAATTAAACATAACTCAGATACAGAGGCCACAGTAAAATGTCAGGATATGTGTTAAATGTGGACATTTACTTTAACTCTCTGATATTCCTTGCATCTTCTGTTGTTCTTTGTTTTGTGAAAAAAAAAAGCAGAAAAGAAAAGATTTCTCTTGTCCTATGACTTTAAGTTCAGAGTCTAAGAGGTCTTAGGAGTAATTGACAAATTGGGAATTTTGGCTACATAATCAAGTTTCAGGTCTGTTTTGATATTATTTAGCACAGGCCAAATTAAATGCTGTTGATGACACCTCCACCTAAAGCCCATGCAGGTTCTACAGGCCCCAAAGGCAACATGATTGTCAGAGTGTCAGGTACCATCCATTCAACAGCCCTGTTGTGCTTTAGTCAGGCCGAGTCAATGTTGTATCAAAATCTAAAAAATGTCAAACAGCATTAGAAAAACAACATGAATCTAAAAGAACTTCAACTAAAAAAGTAGTAGTCTCAAAAAAGTAGTTATTTCATGAAAAAAGAAAGTCATTAAACAAGTTAAATTAAATAATGTTAAATTTGTAGCTGAAATTTCTAAAGTTCTTACAGAAATTTCAACGTAATTTTTGTTCAATTTTAAACAAAAAATAGATTACAGTCATTTTTAATTAACTAAACTATTTGTGATTTTATGCTGATGACTCCTGTGTGTTCTATTGAAGTCTAAAATTAACAAAAATGTTCTTCCAAAATTGTCCTTTTTTTGTATATTAACACAGGAAATAGTTTGATTTTTATTTTTATTTTTTTAAATACTAGTCTCTCTCTATGAAAAAAAGTCTTTGGTAAGGAGAAAAGTCTTTGATGGTATTTTAAAGGCGCCACCTGCACTCTTCCAGCTGCAGAGTGAACAAATCTCCGGAGCAGACCTTTATCTGATGTCCTTGTTCAGCAGGAGCCTGTGATTTATGATCCTGTGCACACACAGCTCTCCCTGACCCAACAGCCCTGCTCTCCTGCATGACGAGAGGAGGGGAGACTGAGAGCACTGTTACTGCTGCTGCAGACTCAGCTCTGTGCACCCTGCAGTCACGGTTCAAGAGCGTCCTCTACTGACCTGCAGTGGAACGACACCGTGAGCTCTGCCTCCAGTCTGACTGAGTTATATCCAAGCAGAAGTCGTGAGTGTGACTTTTCTGTCCTCAGGATTTGACTCGTAGTGTTTTATTTAAAATGAATATTGTATATTTTATGTAAAGGGGTTACCTAGGAATTAAGGATTTTATTTCTGTATTTAAAAGTTTCATGTCATTCATAAAAAATGTGCATAGCTGTTTTTTTTTGTTATTTTTACTGCCTTAAATTGCACATCCACTTTTTCATGATCTCAAACACATTTAAGTTTCAATAAAAAATTTTACAATAAAACTGAAAATAGTAGAAAATGTCTGTATGATTGTGGAGATCACGGTAAAATGTAACTAATTAGAAGTATTTGGAAATGAAACAACTGTTGGCTGCAAGGTGGTGTGGCAGTCAGAAGGTTGCTGCATCGACTCCCTGTTTAGACCGGGCCTCGTTGTGTGAACTTTGCATTTTCTTCCCCTTCATGTAAGGTTCCCACTCTGGTTTTCAGCCACAGACCAAAGGCATGCTTGTTAGGTTGGTGTGAGCTGCTCTAGGTTAGTGTGTGTGTATATAAATGGTTTGTCTTTATATGTCAGCACTGTGATTGGTTCAGAGTACACCTTTTAAGACTGTCAGCTGAGATTAGTTTTTGTTTTTTCACTTACTGCCAGAGAGAACACAGAAGAAGAAAGAAATCCCCATTATCCATATAGCCACAAACAGGAAGTAGCATTACTTTTTCGTCATAGATTCTGAGGAGAAAGTTAAGGGAGGAACTGTTTTTCTCCTCTTGTGCTCCTGTGAGAGGTTTATGCTGTTACAGGGTTACTGCAAACTTTTTATAAACATACTGAAGACTTACAGACCTGTTTATGACACACACAGACACATTAAGACCATTTTTTACTGTGGAAAACAAGGGCAGTCTGCACAGGCTTCAGAAAAGTGCACTCAACTGGATAGAAACAATAGAGTTGTTCTCAGGCGTTTTTTGAAACAGATGTTTAAACAACCTGAAACACATTTGAAAAGACTGTCTGAGACAACATTTCACATTCAAGACCTCTAACGAGAAAAAATAAGTACCTGGAAATTCCTTCATTTTGAACCACAAATCCAATATAAAACAAGACTATGTGTAGACCTCCAGGAACTGTTAATCTGCATGTTGCACTCTGAAAGCTGACCCCGAAAAGAACGAAAACTGTTAAATGTTAAATATGTAATAAAACAAGATCTGTATCACTTTGTTTTGTTTTATCTTCGAAAATCTCTCTGAATTGACCCCCTAACCTCAACCCCCCATGTTGCTAGATCCACCCTCAGAAAATTTGTGCTCAAATATCTGTTTGAAAATGTTCCCCTTATGATGTCATTGAGGGATATGCCACCTCCCTCAGATAGGAATCAGCCCTAGCTCTAGTGAATTTCCTTGCATGTCTAACAGTAAACATTAGAGCATAGCACTGGACAGCCAAAGCCACATCCACTTGTAACTCAAACACAATGGATGTTGGATTAAAACCCCATTTCTGTTTGGATGTGCAAATAAAAATAAAAACTGTATTCTTGGACCAGTATAAAGATGTTAAATAGTGGCAGATGCAAAATAGTTCCTTTAACTCTCTGTCATGTTTTGGAGATGCTCTGAACTGAAGCAGTTCTGGTTCTTGTTTTTTATTTATTCTCAACTAAATCTTTTTTCATCTTCTCTGCTTGCAGCTATTTTGATTGACACCCTAAATCCCTTGTTTACTACCATATGTCTGCAATTGTTATGACTTCACTGGAAAAATGCTGCTCACCCACACCCACCTCATCTGAATTATATCTGATGGTAAATTAGAAAAGATCCAATTAAGTATTAACTCCTCATAACCTCTGCAGAACTTGGACTGACTATATTTACTTTAAATCAGTAAGATTTGGTACAATTAGACTGAGCATCCAGATCATTCTTTTTTGTCAAACCTCATTTATCTTAATGCAGTGGAACTCACCCCCTCCCCCAAATGAAGCATTTAAAAAAACAGAAGAAATTTCATGTATGTTACAGTGTTTATTCGTTGTTTTTGCTTTGATAGGTGCTCTCTAATACATACCCCTTCCTGCATGCTAGATTAAATCTTATTTCTGTAGGTACATAAACCTGAGATGGTAGATCTGCAACAAAATTAAATCAGTTTATTTGACAAGTGTGCGTTGGATGAACTTGTGCAATGAAAAGTTGTCCATGAACATGAACGGCGTATGAGATCTCTGCATGGTGATGAAAAATGAAGTACAAGTCCAGTAGTCTCACAAAAGTAGTTTATTGTGCCTCTTACTGTTTATATGGCTTTTCTTTGTATGACAAGAGTTGACATAAACAGAGGGTAGACAACACCTTGGCCATGTTGAAAAAAACAAGAACATAAAAACAACATAATCTCAAGATTCTGTCTGCATTACCATCATTAACGTCATGACAGCCCCGCAGAGAAGAGAGAAAGAATGAGGTCATCACACTGTTTTTTTTTTCTGTGTGTGTGTGACAGCACCATGCGGAGGACATTCACCCAAAGACCGAACAGGTTAAAGCATTCGCTCACACAATCGCACACACACACGCCCGCACAAAACACACACTCGAATGAGGAGCGCTGCCCGTGCTCAGGTGACGGGAGCTCTTGCTGCTACAGATAGAGTGTTCATATTGCTTTGAAGAGAGACAGAAAAATAACCCTCTGCTGTAAATCAGCCTCGCTCTCCCAGCCAACAGAGAGATTTTGGCAATAAAGAAATGATACATTAGAACACGAAATCCTCCACAGCCCCTCTAAAGGAAGACGCGAGGATACACACACAACAAGACAAGGTGATATAATGGCTTTTGGGATGAGAAGGCAGTTTGCTGCATGGATGCCAGCGCGAGCACTGATTACGATGACGACTTCCCTCCGTTGGGAGATTCAGACTGGCATCCATGCTTTTTTTCAGACTTGTCTCCTTCTATGTACACACAGAGGTGGGGTGAGCTAATAAAAAAACAAAACGGAGATAAGAATACACACATAAATATTGCCTGTTCCTAGCGTGCCTGAGAGCAGCGTTAGGGTTTGGTCCTTACTGAAAAGCCCTGAGTCTGATTCCAAAACGTCTTCCATAAGGATTCCTGCTTTGACTTTGCATAATATTGTCTTCGATCGTTGTGTTGCTGCATAATGTTTGCTACTTCGTGTGAATCCTGGGAGTGTGTGTTCGTCTACTTGGGGGAGTGCTTGATTGTTTGTTGTGTGTTGGTTTTAACATCAAACTCCGTGTGCCTGACTATGACAGAGGATCACAAAAGTGCTACATACATGGTGTAAATTAATCTCTGCCCGTGCACTACCTCCAGATTGTTTGAAGAGAATGTAAATGTTTGTGTGATTGCTGGATCATGGCTGGACTCCCTGCCAGTAGTCAAACTTCCAAAAGTTGACTTTCCCCTAACTTTGGCACAAAGATACTTAACTCCCCACATAGACAGCTTAAGTTGAGAGCTAACTAGAATAATGCCAATTCCCTGATAACAGAAACTGATCAAGTTGCTGCAACGTAACACTAATCCTCTTGGTTGATTATCATCGACGTCCACAGTGAGCCAAAGTGCCCAAAAACAAACAAACAAACGAAAAAAGCACCCAGCTAAGCATCTGTAGCTGCTATGGAAGACCCAGCCAGTTCTGATTTTTACCCTTCTTTCCCTCTGAATATCTTCTCAGGAAAGCTCTTCAAAGAAAAACTTGTCTATAGGATTTATATATAAAACCAGAATAACAAATGAAGACAAAAATATAATGGTATATAGATATGTATGAACTTATACATAAATTGAAAAAAAAGGAAAAACTACAAATTCAAAAAGCAATAACCACAAAGACAAAGATAAGCATACTCGATTTGGTTTTGCCCTGTACTCTTGTTTTCTTTCGAGAAATGTGCTTGTGGTAAAAGTCCATCAGAAGCATCTGCTCAGTTCTGTTGTCTGGTTTGGCCGTTTCCCATGTTTACGTATTAACAACAATAGAGGGAAAAGAAAAGAAGAAGAGACGTTTAGCTTTCTCAAAGAGGTTATGTTCTTTTTGTCACGTTTGCTTCCCTCTTGGCCACGCCGGGAGTTCAGGTTGTTTCCGTCGTCTCTCCTGAACTGCAGTTCTCTTAACATGGACCATGTGGCCTGAGTTAAAAAGTGTCTGTACACGTAAGGCTCTGCTGTTCTCCACTGTGGAGGACATGATGATGTGCAGTAGAGAGAGAGAGGGGGGGAGGGAAGGCCAGCATTTGTTGAGGTGGGAGCTTGAGTGAGGTTGTTTGTGTATTTCTGTATGTGTGTGTGTGTGTGTGTGTGAATGTGTGTGTGTATGAAATGCTCTGTTCACTGTGCCCTCCCAACCAGGCCTTTCCTCGACCCATCTAGAGCATCCAGAACCTCCCACGGCTCCCCATCACTGTCCGAGCCCCTCTCTCGCTCTTCATCCCCGACGTCGTCGTCGTCGTCTTCGTCCTCTTCCTCCGGCGACGGCTCGCTGCCGTTCTCTGTGGCCCAGCTGTCCTCCTCGTCCTCGGCCTCCTGTTTGAAAACAAACGCTGGTGGTGGAGGTGGGGGCGGCGGCGGGGGAGGCGGGGGGCTGTGGTTGCTCTCTGTTTGGTCCTCGAAGGCTTCTGGGTTCTCGAGCATCTCCCTGATCAAAGGAGGCATTGGGCCGGGGATCTCCATCTTCAGAGTGATGGCTCTCTCCGCACCTAAAGGCAGGAGACGAGGGGACAGTCAGTGTCACATTATTCAAACAAATACTGTGACAGAAGACTCAAGGTCCTTCTCTTTGTTGACCACATGATATCACCTCATCTACCTCTATTTGGCTCAAAAGACTATCACGTCTATTAGCCAGCAACTAGGATCAGGGTTTTTTTAAAAAAGCATTTCAGAATGTGCCAAAGATGTCAGAGACAAACATGGAACCCAGCCATAACCAGACTGAATATGTTTCTCTGTACTCAGGCAACAATCTTACAGCCTACAAAATCTTTGTAGCTAAAATGAAAATACTAAAAAATGACCAAAAAACAGAGTCAGGGAACAACCACAAAAAGAAGCAACTGTGTTTCCCCTTCTGTTTTTAACAGTCCAATTAGCTGAAAGTCACAATTGAACAGGGTTACAATTTTAACCCTAAAAAGGCCATCTAGTGCTTCTCCTGTAGGCATGGGAATCAAAGACCAATTCCAACTGAATCGTTAACAGCTGCATCAAAGAATTGATATCATGAGTCTTTTTGCTAATCAATTCCCTTATCAATTCCTTCTACTGATAGGGTTCAGAAACGGTCAGAACTGTGCCTTAATTTTTTACCAAAGGTGACTACTGCACAACCTTGAGTGAGTGGAAACACCAGCAAAAGCAGTTATCGGTGCTCTGATACGTGTTACGTTGTTGCCACTGAAAATCTTCAAGTCAACACTTGCCCACACAGAGAATCTGCAGGAATCAATCAGGGAATCGATAAAGAATAGGATCAATTATCAGGATTGCTAATAGCACTGGTACTGATGAAATCTTATCAATTTCCATCCCTATTCTCCTGTAGGTAAGATGATGCCTTAGCATCATGTTACACTTCATAAAATGGTTGGCAGTCATCTCTCTCTGATATTTTAGGCCTTTAAGTGCACCCCACTACGAAAACTGAGTAAATTATGGCTGCGTAGATGTTGATTACAGAATAAAACCAGGACTAGTTTAGCTTTAGTAACCACTTAGTAACCTTTAACTTTTGCCATTCTGCCCAAGACAATATGGACTTGTGAGAAAACACATAGAAGGCCAACATGTTGATGCTGTTCCCAACTCCAAACCCTCCAACACTCCTAGCTTGGCTGAAATCAGGACCTTATTTTCATAGAAATACATTTTACTTATATCAAATCTGCCGTCATAATATTTATCTGTCATTTACTCACATTTTCTTATTATGCTATTGTTAGACTATGTTCTATCGAAGTGTCTTGTTGTTGTGAGTTTTTATTTTCAAATAAGAAATTGCAGAACCTGGATTTTGTCAAAGCATTGTTATTTAAATGTGTTACATAAAAACTTGACAACTAACCCTTAGTGCTGATGCCCCTGAGGTCCGTTATCTTCATCAGCATGCGTGGGAACATGTGAGGTTTATTGGGGCGACGGCGGCGGGCGTAGATCTTTAGGGCCTCGAGAAGAGGCTCTTGCAGCTTATCAACTTTCTGGGGCTCTTCTAGGTCCATGCGATCTGCAGAAAACACATCAGAAATGTAAATAGTACCACAGCAGTTCACAGTTCATGAGCAAGTGGTGCAAATTCCTTTGTAGTAGCTGCTCTGTGCAGTTCAACTCTATCCAGTCTTTGAAAGCAGGACCTTTCATTTTCATTGCAGCATACACACTGACAGAACCTCATCGACGTGGATGTGTTTAACTTCTTTGACTTTTAATGTGACAACAGAGGAGGGCATTGAGGTCATAATGGACCTGCCTCATGGTCTGTGGCCTTTTGTCTCAGCAGGATTATGTTTTGTCTCAGAGACTGTTGCAAGTAGCAAAACAAACCAATGCTGCAGAGATAACAAGTTGATGAGTAGATGGTTCCTATCTTGGACATCCCTTTCTTGTAACATTAACAAACAAAACAATTAAAAAAGGTACTTTAAAATACTGATGGTAGTATTCAGATTACCACCTAAATCAAATAATTTCTTCCTTTTGTCATGGGCAACATTCCCTGAAAATCTAACCTGATTCAGTTTATCACTTTTTAAGATTTCTTGTTGACAAACTAACAAACAAACACCAGCAAAAGCATGACCGCCTTGCTAAAGGTAATGACGAGAAGTGTCCTGCTGCAGCCTCGCGGGCAGCAGTCTCAGGACCACACTCTCAGGAGCACTCGCGTGCAGAGAGATGCTTAAGCCTAACCCATGCCCCTGAGATCCATCATCTGGTAGGAAAGGGGGTCCCTACCCCTGCCCCAGCCCTTTACCCTGAACCTAACCATAGTTTTAAGAACTTGCCTGAACCCTACTTTAACCAAATACACATGCCTAAACATATTCCTATTTCTGCAGTCCTGAAAAAACAACTTCAATTGAGTGGGTGGTGCTGTTGCGTAAAACTAACAGTCCTAGGAGTGCGGTCGGTCCAGAGAGTGCTGCCTGCAAGGCTGCAGTGGGACACTATTGGTAATGACCACGTAAACGTTCCTTTAAAAACTGGAGTTCTGCTGTAGTACCTCCACAAATCAGGCAGATGGCGCTGAGGAGGCCGGTTTCTGTGTCATCCATCTCCAGGGGTAGAAGCTGGCCAGCGAAGGCAAACACCAGGTCTGTGAGAGGTCCAAAGCCAGCATTGTGCATCTGAGTCCTGTTTAGGGTCAGGCCGTCTGAGAAGGTCATAGTGTCCTGTTCTGGAGTGTAGCGTGTGCAGATCCTCAGCATCTGAAAGGACAACAGTGAAGTAAGCACTAGGCAAAATATGATGTAGAGAAGTTTAAAAACAGATTTAAGACATTATAATCAGGTTTACAGAAAAGTGTGTGGAACGTGTTTGCACAGCAGGCACAGTGGGGCTTCATTCCCTGTATTACCATTGTCCACCACCAGATGCCAGTGTTTCCTCATTTGTCAGGTTATTTGTTTTGAAGAATGGGCTCTACAGCTGGGGTAAAAAAAAAAAAAAAAAAAAAGAGGACAGGGAGGAAAAACAAAGACTCTGGCTCCTCACCAATATGTCCAGGCAGGCTGACTTCAGCAGAGTTATCTGGTCAGCAATGGTGAGGGAAGTGAAACCTGGCAGGCGCTTGGCAAATTCCACAATCTTTATAATGCATTTGGTTGACAACTCGCTGAACTTGTCCCATAAACCTAGATCCAGCTGGACACGGTGGTCTGAGCTGGAATTCTGGACACATACAGAAGAGAAAAAAACACATGCATGGATCAGTGTGTTGTTTTTGAGGTGGTGCGCAACCCTGTTTGCATGAAGGGTTAGCGTGTCCGAGGCTGACAACGCATTTACATTTAACATCAATCACACAAGAGGGAAAAAAAATCCATTTACATGTTGCATCAATCACTGTGAGGCCACACAGATGGCTTAATGTGGAACTGAATTAGTTAAAGCAGCACTGTGTTGGGAAAGCTACGCTGAATTTACGTCCTTGCATAGGGCTGTTCAGCAATGGAGAAAGTTACCACACAGGGTATGATTGTGCAGCAGTGTGGGTTGTGTACGAGCATTTGTGGGACTTACCGTGGTGTATTTGCCCAACTGGCAAAGCGACGGAAAGGTTTCTTGATGAGCTTTGCTCACTTTATTGACGAGCTCCTCCAGCTCTCCACTCAGCTCATAGCTCTCTGGTAGCACCACCTCCTCCTTCACATCCTTCTTCTTCTTGTTTCTGTCATTGCGCACTGCTGTAAAAAAGAATAAATAACCAGTTAAAGAGGACATGTCATAAAAACATCTAATTTTAATCCAGATTTAAGTTTGAATATCAACATCCTTCAAATTGTAAAATAAGTCAACCCAGTTATTTATTTGCAGTCCATCCATGTCTGAAAAGTTGAACTCTTAAGGTCTGCCATGTTTTTTGGATTCCACTGTTTTGAAAAATGTTGAAAAGGAAATCAGACATGGTATAGAAGGAGTAAAAAAAAAAAACATATATATTCTTTTATTTTAAGCCCTGTTTCTGGAGAGACTGACATATCTACTTCAGAACTTTCTAATACCCCATTTCCACCTCTGTGTTGCTGATGTCTATGAGCTATTTTATTGTTCTTACACAGCGACAACATATTTTGTTGGCACAGCTTAAGTTACAGCAGAAAGATAGCCTGCAGAAGCTTGTTGTCAGTTCACAGCATTGAGTTCTGGACAAGCTGAACATTTTCTCCCAGGATATTAATAGTTGGTTTGCAGTCTTGCAGTAAAAAGCTGACCCTCTGACATGTGAAAAAAGTTTTTTATCAATACTCGCTGTCTGCTCAGTGGCTCAACCTTTAAGCTAAATGGACTAAGTTAGAATGGACTGGTATCTTTGTTAGAAGAGAACTCCAGCAACAACACATCAGGAAAACTCAAGATACAAACTGAGCATAGCAAACTATTTTTCTCTATATATTCATGTTCAGTTACTGAATGCTGAGATTCACCAGATGTTTTTAAGTTAAAGGCTGATGTAACAATTTAAAAAGTACAGTAACCCTGTAAACATCTGAGTTTCAGAGGATGTCCCTACTTTGTTATTGTTGCTCTAGATGTGAAAAAAATTAAATGTCCAAATCATTAGCACATCAGATATATGATTAATAAAGAATCCAATAAAGAGACTGGTTAAAAAATGTCTGAGAAAACATCTGTTATAATCAAACACTTATTTTGAAAGACACAAGTTAACACTGTGACTCTTTCAATTGTAAGCTTACAAAACATAGACTATAATACATTTAATAACCACATACTGTAGGTCAGACTACCTATTAAAGCTGGAAGAATGTAAATAATTTGTGAATTATTTTGTAAGTGGTGAATGAATGTTAGATCAATCTAAATCACTATAATCACAGTTTCTACTATGTTCATACATCAACTATAAAAGTTTGTTTCTGCTTTAAATAGTAACTGGTCCCTACCAGAAAAATACATAAAACATACTGAATAAAATGACACTGACCTACTTTCTTGTCAAGTGTTTTGAGATAAGTTGTTATAATCCGACACTATACAAAAAAGACTGATTTATCAGTTATTTTTTGGTTATGGTAATCAATAGCAATGTTTATTTTTGTGTGCCTACACAGACATCCAATGGCACAATTAAACATTTTCTCTTCTTATAAGAAAATTAAACTGCATCTCTATATTTAACTCCATATAACCTCACCTGCTAATCCCTATTAATATTCGTGGGCAATAAAAACGAAGTTGTGACATTTACTCCAGACTGCTCTATAGATTTGTCAATACAGGATTGGTGCCTCCCTGTGTCTTTGCATTGCAGTTTTTTTTCCACAAATGAATAAAGCTTGTAGAGATACATATAGCCACCAAAGCTATTTTTGCAATTTTTAGATAGATGCAATTTGTAGAATTCATTAGACAAAATCAGTGCTTATTTTGCCATCATAATGAGTCATTATCATAATACCTGCTCTTCACGTGGCATCTCCACCCATAATTCAGCTGCTTTTGTTTTGACACATTACCAAGAAGAGGAGCAGGGTGAGAAAGAGCATTTACTGGCACCAACCTGCTGTGTTCTGAGAAAGACTAGCTTGAAGTGGTTTACACAGGCTCCAAACTGTCATCCTTATGATATTGCACTATATCAGGTACATATGTTTCAATAAGACTACAAGAAATGGTATTAAAAAGTGGAAAGGGGGTATGATATTTCAACTGTAAGACAACTTTGTATGAAATCCTGACTATAATCCTTCTTTATCTGTGCTC